>WBMY01015166.1:285282-318004 GCA_013397315.1 Donacobius atricapilla
GGCTTCTCCGGGCCAGCCCTTGCCTCGGTGCCTGGAGCCGCGCTCCCGCCGCGCTCGCCGGCCTGCCTCGGGGACCTCCCGCCTGAAGGGAGCGCTTAGCACGCCAAGCCGAGCTCCGTAGCGAGGAAGCTCCCGGCTTCCAGGCGGGTTTCCAGGTCTTGCGGGTGGTTTTATTGGCGTTTTCCGCCGTCGGGGCTCGGGACGGAAGAGCCGCCGCCATCTACTTCCCGCCCGGCGCGGCCGAGGGCAGCGGGGGCACCTGTGGGCGCCGCCGACCCGGACCCCGAAATTGGGCGTTCGGAGGGCTACGGTAGCGTTTTCTACTTATAACTAATTTTATTTTACCTCCTAGTTTTCCGCCCTCTTTTGGTTTTGTGTTTTTTTGGGTTTTGGTGTGTTGTGGTTTTGGGTTTTTTTGTCCCTCTTCTTGCATCGGGATTTATTCTGTACAATGAGTGATGGCATCTGTAACTGGTTGGAAATAGCTTTTTGGAAATAAAAGACACGTTCAAAATTAACGAAAAACTTTTGAGGATACATAATTTATGCTGTTAAAGCTACCAGTTACTTCACTCTGTCTTGGGTACATTTTCAAACCCGAGGATGACAAATTTTCAGGCAAACATAGGTGTTCCATAGGAAAAAAAAAAAAAAAGGGAAAAAATAAAAGCCCAACCCTTTTTTTTTTTTGCCGTCTCTCAATCCTGCTCCCTCTCCCAGGTACATGTAACTGGAATATGGATCACATGATGTATCTTGGCTGGTGTTTCTCCCCAAAGTAGGCACTTCCCGAGTATTAAGCGCTATTTTTTATTTCTGTAGTACCACCCAGTGGTGAGTCCGTGTGTTACTCTAAACGCTTCGAGTTCACCGGCCTGTATATAGGATTAAAAACCCAAATCTATTAATAGCTGCAATGCAGATGCAATATAGTTCAGTAGAAAGTTAAATAGAATCACCAAATGAGGGAAGAGGGGAGAAAAAAAAGTTGTTTTGAATTCCTCAGTGGCTGTCTCATATTTCTTCCACTTGAAATAAATCTGATGGCATTGTGGAGATGCAGTTCTGGGGTTTTTTAAATTCCGTGTGCACATTTATCCAGGCTGATAACACCGTGGTGGTTGTGTGTGTAACCTCCCACTCCAGGGCACAGAACGCTCACCTCCAAACAATCCTCGAGGCATCGCTTTGTTAAAGTAAGACAAAAAATTCCACTGCTGTTAAGGAGACAATTTACTGTAAACAGCAGGTAGGGAACAACTACACTGCTAGTCAGAAATATACTAGAATGATGTTTCACCCAGAGTTCTTGTCACTGCTTGGTTTTGAAATACTTGCTAAGTTAAGCTTATCAACAAAGATAGCTATTCCTAAATATTCCCTCCTGAAATTTCCTTCTACTAACTTAAACTAACACAGAAAATTAATTTGAGATTCAACAGGAGACATAGATTCCTTGTCTGTCACTTTAATTCACATAAGATGTTAATGCAAATATATTTCAAATGGGACTAACAAAGGGTAATTACATTACATTACAAAAGTAATGCGGGAGAGAGGATAAGACTGAGTAAAAACCTAAAAACTTCCCTGAAACTTTTTACTGATCTTTCTCCTTAGATTTAATTTATAGATGTTCTAATTCCTGACAGTGTCTTTTCTAAATTACGTATTTTCTATTGATGGAAATCTAACCATGAGCTAGTTAGCTATTGAACTAACAGGTTACATCACTAAACTGCAAAATAATAACTATTTAATAGCTGACTGATTTAGTTATTAAAATGACACAGATGTACTGGACCCTGTAAAGCCTTTTTTGGTTGCTCCATCTCTTCCAGCTAGCCTGAGAATTAATAATGGAAGGATAAAAAGAGTCCAGAACATTGCAATTATGCTCTATTCCTGCCTGAATTGATGTAGTGGCCACCTTTCTCTTCTACAGCACCGATTTCAAAGCTTGAGTCCATCAAAAGGTAGATCAGAGGATTTGATGTGGTGCATCTACGTTAGTTTTCGCTTGATATTGTGCTGCCATACCTTCTGTGTGTCCAAGATTATTTCACTCATTGCAGAACACTTGTTCTACAATCTGCATCATCTGGTTTGAATTTGCACTTTTCTCTCTGCTCTTTCTTCCTCATACAAGCCCTGCAGTAACTTTTATAACAAACTCAAAAGGAATTGCCAGAACATCTTCCGATGTTTTCCTGGGCAATCAGCTGTCTGATCTGAGGGCAGCACCACATAAAATAAACACCGGAGTCAGCAGAAGGGGCCTTCTGGAGGGTGGTGGCACCTGCCAAGCTCAAGGAATACAGCACAAGGCCGTGGGTGACCTTGAGCAGAGCAAAATATTGAAAACCTGATTCCTTTTACTGCACTTCTTTTTTATTATTTTAACTAGAAACTAAATTGAATTATTTTAAATTAAATGTTATCTTCCAAGCTGAAGACAAGACGTGTCAGTGGCCTGGTTACAGAGATCATCAGCCTCCTGCTCTTGCATGCTTTGTTTTTCCTCTTAACCTTTATTCTCTCTGTGTGCTGTCCCAGCAAGGTTGTTTTATCCCCAGGAGGCCTCTTCCATTCCCCTGGCTGCAGTGCTACTCATCGGGGAGTATTTACTCTGGCAAAGTGCCAGCACAGTTTTTCTAGAGGGGTAACTTAGGTAAATGCAAGGCTTGGGCAAAACTAAAATTCTTAATCCAAGTTTGGGACTGGATAAAGAGCAAGAACATGAATTTCCAAAATTCCCATCCCAACACTGAGCGAGTAGTTTAACTGGAATCCATTCAAATCTGTGACCTCGTGTCTTGGAATGCTGCTGGAAACCACAGGAGGCCACAAGCAACAGAATCAGTTTAAGTTTACCCACATTTAAGTTTCAAGCAGTTGACTTCCATTGCTCTTTTAGCATTCTAAACTTTTTTACAGGGTTCATGTCTAACTAGACTTTGGAGTCACAGCACCCTGAGAAGACAAATGCAAACTGATTTACCCCAAATAGTACCAAATACTCAAAATTTGGCAACAAACATGTAAGTACAGAGAAGACATTTCTGAGCATGAGAGACTGCCCCCTGAAACTGAACCACTACCACAGTGGTCCAGGCACCTGCTGCTGTACTTTTGCACCTCTTTTGGTGTTTTCAGTGGTGAAAGACACACTTGCAAGTGTTCCTTTGGAGAACTTTTCCTATCTGGTTAGCAATGTCCCTGTTAAAATAACCAGCAGTGGGGTAGGAAGTGGGCTGGAGCCTGCTCTCCAGCACATAAGGGAAAATTTTAACTCCCCTCCCCACCGCAGTTGTTAAATTGGCCGATTCTTCCTGATAATCTTTGCTGAAATTGCAAGATCCACAAAAGACTGCAGACTTCAAGATTCAGGAAAAGCTGAGACTATTGCAAAGTGTTTAAGATTTAAAGGGTGTTCACAGGCCCCCCACAGATATTGATATAGGAGTGGGAAGAGATTATCCAAGAGATTGCCCAGGAAGAATTGCTGGGTGTCTTTTACTTACAAAGAATAAATAGAAGTGAAAAATCTGAGTGTCTCATTTTTTTCCATTTTCTTAACCTCCAAAATACTCCTCAATCCCATCTCTCCCTGTAGACTTAAAAAAAAGTGCTCACAGGTTTGTAGGTGTGAAATCTGGGACTTTTAGGTAGCTAAGGTGTATTGTACATAGGCAATGACCTGAAAAATTATTCCCTCAGTGGGAATGGCCGAGCCTTTTCCCAAGGGAACTTCCTGACAGGGACAGCCTTGGACAATGCAGCGAGGATGTCCTGAAGCTGAAAGCCTAAAAATAAATTCAGTCTCGGGGATTGAAGCGCAGAAGTGCGTTCCTGATGGGCAGGTGGACAGGATTATTCTTTCGCTGATGGTTTTTAAAGAGCTATCTCCAACATTTCTGTTTTGCTGCAGAACACCGGGAGACAAACCCAGGAGGGGGGAGAAGGAAGCTGAGCCACACCTTCCAGCACCCCAGGAGTCTGGGATCAGGAATTATCATTTACCCAGTGATAAATGGACTCTGGACCAGTCTGGTCCCTCACCATAGCACCAAGGCAAATTCCTCACCTCAGGCAGTCTCTGCCTTTTAATGCATCATTTTCAGCATTGTTTCCTCTTTTTTTTTCCCCTTTAAGCTGAAGTTTTATTGCCTTTTCGGTACTTAAAACTAGCAGCAGCCACACTTAAAGCTTCCTAGAGAGATGAGCATTTCTAAAGCTTTTTTTTTTTGCATAAATATTAGCTTTATTGGAAAATAGTTCACTTAAACCAATCAGATTAACACACACCAAATTATTCTAGTTTAAAAAAACCAAAACCAACTAACCTAAAATGCTTTGGAAGATAATCTGCTTCAGTTACAGTAGCAAACACATCATGGCAGCCTGAAACAAGTACTTGGGGTGTCTTCATCAGCTGACAATCAATTCATGTAAACACAGAAAACACCCCAAAATATTTGTATTTATCAATGTACCTGGAGTACACAGAACTGGTTTGTTTTACGGGTTTTTTTTGTAAAAACTCTATAGAAATATGCACAAAACATTGGTTTACATAGAATTACAAGTTATGGAGATGTTTATATGATGGTTCATGCTTTTATCCATGTATTTTGATTTACAGAGTGTGCATTAGAACTAGAACTTTCTTAGATGTACACTGTTTTTTTATTTTTTTCTTCACACTCAGGATAACTGCACTAGAAATATGCACACAAACAAGTCAAATCTTTAATGGTATCCAGAACTCCACAGAAGCTGCATTTTTATAGCAGCTGCAGAGATCAGGGAAAGGCACCAATTATCTCAAGAGAACAAGACAAGACCACAGTAAAATTTTTAGATCTAAAAGGGAAGCAAAACCTAAGATTAGAATGTTGTTACTCGAGAACTCATGGTTTCAAAATAACAAAACAACTCTTCTCTGAATCAACATAAAAACACATTCTGGGTTTGTTGTTTGCAAGTTTCAGTCACACTTAAATCTTCAGTGAACAACCAGAGCACGAGCCTCAGCCTAACTTCAGCCTTGAGGGAAGGAAGGAAGGAAGGTGCACAAATACGTGTGTGATTTTTGTTCAGAACTGTTCTGAATGCGGTTAATGCCACCGCATGTTCAGCTCTGTGACTCAGGGGATGTGATCTGCCATCACGCTATTGGTGGGGTTTATTTCCATTTTAATAACCTCTGCTTACTTCTCTGCACAGCTTTTGGTAATCTGTAGCTCCAGTGCTGTGGCTCAGCCTGCTCACAAGCCGTTTCATGTCCTTTCCAGACATGTCCTTTAACAGGACTTCAACTGCTGCACTTTAAACGGCCCAATGAAGACAATATTGCCTGGAGGGTGGAGCAGAAAGCTCCACATTGATGGGAAGACATGAAAAAGCTGGAACTGGGAGCTTTAAGGATAGTGAGAATGGGTTTTGTAACCCTGGCGGTAACTGAGAGCTACGGGAGGCTGTCAGCAGTCCCTGCCACGGGCTCTGAGGAGGTCCCCAAGCAGTGCCAGCTCACAGCGCCACTGCCCAAGGCCCTTCCCGTGGCAGCGGCTGAGCTTTGCCAGGGCCGAGCGCACCAAGCCAGCGGGGAGATGCTCCCAGACCCCAGCCTGGAAACATTCCGGGCACAGCTACACCCTACAGGAACACCGCTACCTCATGCACTTCTACTCCAATGGAATACACAGCACAAAGTTACTAACTACAGCACCCCAAGGGCACACAACACCCCCACGCCTGCCTGGCTCCTGTGACAGCTCCCTGACAATGGCTACACTTAGCCCAGTGTACTGGGCACCAAATCCAGACTGGACACCAAATCCACGGAGAAACTTTGGGAGAGCTCGACACTGACTGTTAGAGAACAGAAGAGACAAGACACAACAGAGATGGGGAAGCCAAGACTGTACACAAGCTTAGTGTTCATACTGCTTCATAAATCTGTGAAAATCATTTAACTACAAAACTTTACGTAGAAAAATAACCGTAGATCTTGTCTACACATGTTATTAACATGGACTATTATTAACTGTTTAGTCAAGATACAGTGCAATACCTCTTTGAAATAAATTGCAAAGAGTCCAGAGAGATAAAGAGCAAGAGTACCTCATTCCTGGCATTTTATAGTAATGTGGTATGGAATAGTTATCCATGGAGGTAAGTCAGAACAGCTACTGTACTTCCAAATGGAACCCAACTTAGTTCATGGTAACTTCAAGCACAACCAAAGTCCTTGAGATGAGGCAAGCCAGAAGCAACAGTTATCTAGACCTCAAGAACTTTTCCTAAGCCTTCAAATACAAATCTTAAATATGATCACAGCATTTTCATCCAATAAAAGAATAAGCCAAAGAAAGAAAAATAAATGTAAACCAAGTTTATTTTGCTCTTAAGTAGTGTTCTTTAAGCACTACAGCATGGTAAACAATGTAAATTAGTATAAGTCATCTCAAAAGCCAGTTTTTTTTTTTTATTATTTTATGAGTTGTTAAAAAGATGCAGCCTATTCTAACAGGATAAATATTTTAACCATTTCACTTCGAGTTAATGAAGGCTCACAAATGAGCAACACTCCTCATTGAGGAAAACAAAAAGCTGTTGTCGACAAAGCGACAGCACACACACAAAAACAAAAGAACTGTGTAAAAATAACTAACTGTACTGTGTTCCCATACTCTTTAGAAGTTGCTTTACAATGGGATGATATGCACATGATCTTGCTGCAAACTTGCCATACAACTTGCAAATACACGTAGCCTATAGCCTTACCACTCAGTCCAGAAAGCTGCTAACTGCTCAGAACAAACGCAGCACTAGAATCCTCGGCTTAACAATTAATTCAATCTGCTTTACTCTTTACCTTTTCTCCTAGACTGCAGGACAGACTAGAAAGAAAATGACTCCGAATTAAAAATCAATACTCTTACAGGAAATTGTATTATTTTGCAATATAGTCTTTTACAAGTTACGTTTTGCCTATTTTCCCCTTAGCCACAAAATGGGCATGAAGTAATTACTTTGAAAATGCCTTAATTTTCAACTTCATGCAAATCTAAATAAAGATGACCAAACAAAAGCTTAAAACAATGGAAGGATATTTCACAGAAAATTTCTTATACAAAAAACACATAAGAAAAAGGGCCACTAGGTGACATTTTAATTTACAAATTGGCATCATTTTGGTCAACAAATATCCAAGTGCTGTTTTCTTCTATCACAACAAAGTAGCTGTACAGAAAGAAAACTGCAAAACTTGTTTTATTTTTGTTTTTAATCGCACATCTCCTCAGGAATTTCATGTGGATTAAGGATGCCAGGTACAGACATCTGAAGTTTATGCTTCTCCTCTTGAGCCTGCCGAAGGGCTGTTTCTCTCTCCTCCAAGAATAAGTCTGATGTGTCTTCACCTGCAAATTCCTGGGATAATTCACACAAAAACATCAGTTTATTATCAAGTGCTTAAGGCAGAGTAATAGCCTCCAACATTATACAGGAAATATTTTCCCTTCTCTGTTCCCTTACAGTCTACTTGCATGGTTTTCTGTTCCTAAGGTCACAATTAATATAAAGTAATATTTAAAGATGTTCACCATGTGTTACAGAATGGGATGCCAAACCCAAGCATCTGGAGTGTTATCACCATTAAAGCAGAATCATTACAGTTCTGGAATGCCTGACAATTGCTGTCTCAAAATGAGTTAAACTATTTCCTACAGTCTTATAATTTCAGCATCCTTAGAAAAAATAAAGACATAGCATTAGTATAGTGAATTTCAAAACTGGTCCCAATTCCAAGAAGAATGAAAAAACTTATTTCCCATTAGATTTTAGCTTTGCAGTTGTCCTAAGCCATAAGGGTTGTGCACACAATGTAAAACACAAGCAACGACGTTCAAACACAATTTATGAAATTAAATCCCCGTGGAAGAGGTTCCATGAACATCACTCAGTCACACGAGCCATTGGACAGAGTTTTCACAGCATTTTAAAAAGATGCAAAATAACTTCTATTTCTCAAACAAACACTAACTCCACACTATCCAAAAGCTTTCCAACAATATCCTGCTGAGAATTGTTTTTCATTTCTTGAGAAAAGCATGCCCAACATACCTTGATTTGGACCAGGAAATCCCTTAGGTGTTCCTTGAAGGCAGGAATATCCTGGTTTAAACTGAAGAGTCCTGTTACAAACAGCTTAACCTGGGCACTAACAGCAAACACATCAGTTAGAATTCCAAGAAGTAAGAGCCCACTGAGAAGCATTAATGAATCATGGCAGACTTACTCTTGCAGATGAGGAAATGCAGATTTGAGGAGATTAGCCACATACTCCTGAATAAACATTTGGTTGTTCACTGGATTCCCAGGGTTTAAAGGAGTACTTATTTTTCCCTCTTCTACCAAGTTGAACATGTAGGCAAGGATTGACGCATGCATTGTCAAACCTGCAGAGATCAAAGCCAGACACACGCAGTTGTCACTCAGAACAGGATGTGTTACATTATTTTGAGGTTCAGAGGGATGGGTTGCATCCCCTGGCTCGCACACAGGCACGTTCTCACCTGCAGTGTGCGAGGTGTCTGTGACCACGGAGAAGATGTGCTGGAGGATATCGCAGAAATACGTCTGATAGAAACTCTGGGCAGCCGTCTCCTCCTGTGCGACGTTCTGGAGTAGGGTATAAAGGATCTGAAGTCCTGCGAAACAGGCAACAAGAAATTGTGACCAAGAGAAGAATATTCCAGCAGCTGGGAGATTTTGGCCTTTTCCAAAACAACAGGAATATCCCAAGAAATCCTGATGGGCAGCAGGATGCCCAGCACGGCACACTGATGGCTTTGTGAGGCACTGTCCCAGGCTGGCACTAGGGGGCACTGCTTCCCAGACACGGCACGCCCCTTCCACTTCGTGATACTTCATTTGCATATCATTAGCATAAAGAGCCAATCACCCCATCTGATGATCAAAACCCTCTAACCAGACAAGTGTTGGCTATTTAAACAAGGAAAGATGTTTCCATGTTTAGATTTAAATGGAAACTTTAATTACTTTACTTGGAGCAGTGCAAGTGAAAAACATCCTTTCTCCCCATCCCTAAATGGCTAAAAGAATCACTGGTTTCACAATTTTTTGTGGCCCCATTTTAAGCAGCTGCATCTGTTCGGTCATTTCAGAAGAGTGCCAATGCTCACATGGCAAAGAAAGCAAGTAGAAAATGTAAAAGTGCTCTCTTTCCAGCTACAGGAATGAAACAACAACCAAACATCTCAGCCCACCCATGGATCCCTGGCTGACACCTTGATCCTGAGACAGAGGAGTTCTGTCCTTGCGCAAATGCAGAATCATGTGAATATGCTAACTTTGATTAAAGAAAAGGAAGAAAAAGAACAGTATTGTACCATCCTGATCTGTATTAAACATCACCATTTACCTGTATCGGCAACGTTTCTCATTGTGTGTTTGAAAGCCCAAATAATAGAATCCAGGACAAGTTTGAACTGTGCAGGTGGAATGGCCAGGAAGGCTGGGAAGCACTGAGAATTTACAGCTTGGAGTAGCAAGAAGAAGTTTGTTCTATGTTCAGGATATTCTTCAAAGTCCTAGAAGAGAAAAGGGAAAAAAGCCAACTCTCCTAAAGTTCCACCACAGCATCTTCCATTAAACACAGCAAGTCAGTACGAACTGCACGCTTAGTGAGGAAATACTTGACTGAGCAGTAGCGTTCTTACGCTTTAAATATTTTTTAACTTTAGCAGTTAGTCCTACACTGATATTTGACTTCTGCTTGCAGAAGTGCAGCACTCCAAGGCCCCAGAAAAATTACTAATGACTTAAATCAAGAGCAAACCAGAGAAATTTAAAGCAAATCAAGAAATCTCACTAGACAGCTCAACTATAAACCAAGTATGCTTGTTTGAGCAGAAATTCCGTCAAGGGCCACAAATGTGCTCTGTGACTGGAAAAAAAACCATGAATCAGAAGATCCTACACATTGCAATGATGTTGAGAGCGAGATGTCTTATCTCAGATTTTAAATATAAATACCTTGTTGATCATGTTCAATGTGCATTCAAAAACAGCATCAAAGATCTGAGGTATTTCAGCAGTGATGTGTCCCCCCAGCTTGTTGACAATGATAGCCATGGTACTGAGCACCTCGGGCTCCCGAGCGGCCGGGACATTCCGCTGGTAGTCGATGAGAACTGCATCCAACAACGGAGGAACAAAGTTTTCAGCTACCTGGTTGGAAGAGTAAGCCAGGTTATAGCAGCGCAGCTACGGAGCAAAGTCTCCTGCACAGTGTGCAGCCAAGCTCCTCCTTCAGTTACAGGTGACACTTTTTCTACGGAAGTTGAAGTTCCCATCCTCTGTCTCCATCTTAAATCTCCTTGACTCCCTTTGAGGTTCCTCTCAGCTAAAATTAACTGAAGTATCTCAAACATTGCCCAGGCTTACCTCTTCTAATTCCACTTCCTCCATTATATTACACACCTTCTGAAGCAAGTTCCTGTGACCAACAACTGAACACAATGCAGAGTTCTTCCCAATTCTGTCTTAGGAGTTATTTGTATAAAATGCATCCACTTACCATCTGCGGATCATTGGACCTGCTCACCCAGCCAGAAATTAATTTTAAAGTTTCCCTTTTTACAGTCCTCATACTTCTAATCAAGGGCTGCTTTGTTACCATTTCACCTGGAAAATTTTAAAGCTTCAGTTAATTGTGTGAGGTGTCAAAAAAAAAAAAACCAACACAAAAAAACCCCACACTCAAACAAACAAACCCTTGATATTAACAAAACAGAAAATATTTGGTTTTTATATGACAAAGACTATTAAAGACTTCCTTTGTCTTTAATCTTTGCCAGTTGTAAAAACGTTCTCTGAGGCAACTGCAATCACAGCAGTTGCTGCTCAAGGAGTTCACCAGGCCCACAGCTGCTTCCTCAACTTCACTGTGTCTGGCAGTGATGAATTCTGGCCATTCGATCAGCTGAATGAAAAGTCATTGATTTCTCTGCCAGTTTTATTCTGAATTCCAAGAAGCTACTTCAAGGTAAACCAGCTGCACAGTTACCAAGCTGCATTTAACATCCCAATTTCCAGGTACATCTTGTGCGCTGGCCAGAAAACTGGGAACAGCACAGAACTCAGCAACTGACTCATTTCATCTTATAATGAACTACTACAGAAGCACATTCTACTGAGATGCCACAGGCCCCAAGTTAGCTGGTAAAAATAAAGGAGGTAATTGAGAATTCCTTCTGTGATTGCAGGCCTGGTTTACCACAACTTTCAGGCATCTTCACTCATTACATTTCTGCAAGACAGCCTTGTAGCAGCAGTCTCATGCCAAAACCCTGCTGACATCTTCTGAAGGAATGAATGAGATCCTATTTACAGACAGTCCTTTAATACTCAAAACCAGAGTAAGCTAAAAGAACACAGGCTACAGTGCATCTCAGCAAGATGCTTATTAATTCTAAGTAAACATCCCTGATGTTCTGCATTCTCCTAAACTTGCTCATTTATAGAAGTTGCTTCCTCCCTCTAAAGCTGGGAGTTCCTTATTTGAATACAACATCTGTTAACAAACAAAGATTTAAGTGAGCACTTTCAGTCCCTCTCCACTCTACACAGTAAAATTAACCTAAGTGGGGTGTTCTGAAACCTAATGGCAGACACCAATAAAACCCCTTTTCAGGAAGAACATGGAATTTCTTACCATTAGCCTGAATGGCTGCAGAAATATTTTCACTTAGGCACTTGTACACATTCAGCATATCTAAATAAATTCTTCCAAGCTGAATCACAAAGGGGTGGCCAACTGCTTTACACGCTCGTACATTGGTTTTCAGAATGCTACCAAGCTGCTTAACTGTTTCAGGATCCTTTAGAATATCAACATTCTGTGAAAAAAATTAAGAGTTCATCTTCATTAGTGAACACAACCACACTTTGGCTTTCAATATAAAAGCTCAAGTTTAAACAATTTCTTTTATACACTGCCTAAAGAACAGATCACTCAAATTTATGGACTTTTTATAGAGATCCTGCCGTTTATTTCATGGAATTGCCACTACCTCAGAGTCAGGATAAAACTTCATTTCATTCTGCTCTTCTGCAGAATAATTTTTGCTGCAGTGCTACAAGCATTACTCTAGTTAGAGAAAGAAGAAAAACTAAGGAGATTAAGAAGTGGAAAACAGATAGAAGGGGTCCAAAGGAAATGCAGTATGTTTTTGGGAGAAGTCAGGGTAGGAAAAGTAACTCAAGCTTGTTGAAGTTTCAGGCCCTTAATTATATTAACTGCAAATGGATTGTCTCTTGTGAAGTGCAAGACTGTTGTTCCTTAATATGTAGAGATAAAAGTATTTTCAAAGACTGAAAGAAATAGAAGATAAAGTAAGAAAAAATGTACTTAAAGAGAATGGTGGGAGAAGAAAGGAAGAACAGTGTACAGTATTTTTAGCACTTTAACTTTTCTGTTACCCAAAAGCCAAGTGAAGAGGGGACATGAGAAAAAACTACTGAAATTAATTCTGCACAGTAGCAGATTGTATTGTAAATCAGATTTAAACATGTATTTATTTTGTCATATAAGTCTCCTCTCTCAAAACAACACCACTGTCATGTCAATCTCTGTCTTAGCCATCATATAATGAAGTCCAGCCCAACTCAGTGCACTTAGTGTGAAAAATACAACCAGGAGAGGGCAAACATTTAGCAGGGTTTTCCACCTGAACACAGGACACAATAAAATGGAAGAGCTCACCTTTGTTGCCTGCTGAATGATGCTGTCCCACACTTGGTTGGGCAGCAACATGTACTTTTCTATCAGATGCTCCTGCACAGTCTGGTCTGTCTGTGCCCCAATCATGTATCCAACTGCTTCATAAAATGTGTGCACCTGATGGGAACAGCAGCAGCACCACAAACACCGAGGTTAAAAGGGACTAAGGGAAATCTCCATTTTACCAGACACGTTTGAACTATCCTGGAAGTACCTTTTTTTCCAGGTGACAGATCCACCCTGCCTGAAGTTTCAGTACACTGGTGCAGGGGCACACTACTCTCATTTAATGAGCCATGCCCTTCCCAGATAGATTTCCCCTTTTCCTTTTTTGGAAAGGAGTGGATTTTGGATTTTTCCCTTTTGGGACTGTACCTCACTCCCTCCTTCCCAAATACAAGAGCTGGAGGTATATACTGTTATAGTGGGAAATTTCTCTTTCCCAAAGCAGAATCACCAAGTTACACAAAATGTCTTCTTGAAGACATTCCAGAAATCAAAATTCCAACTAAATGCACTTTAATTCTCCTTCCAAGCATTCCAACTGACATCTCAGCAATGCAACTTGATCATGGCATTCATACCCTGACACTGTCCCTAGCAAAAATTAAGCATGTAACTCAACCCTTGCAAAACACCTCTACATTCCACAAGAAGGAACTGTGCATTCATCTCTAATTAGGAATTATCCACAATCGAACCTACCTGTTGTGGCTGAAGGTCACAGATGATTGTGTTAATATTGTTCAGGATTTCATCAATAAACGGCATGACCTCTCCCACCTGAACCTGGACAAAGTGTCGGCGGCATTTTTGTGCTATTTTTATGAAGGTATCACAAGCCATGTCCTGGACGCCATCGTGGGTTTCTGAAAGAAATCAAGGCAGTTACTGCTTTGTATCTTCTCCTCCATGTATAGGCATCTTTTTATTAATAATTAAAACAGCAAATTAAAAAACCCAGATAATTACCATGCATAAATTCAAACAGCTTGTTGACTACTGTCTTCAAAAATTTCCAGTGAGCTCTCAAAAACCGTGGGTATTGACCTACTATGTACATTATATTTGATGCAATAATGGCTTTATTGTCCTTTCCTCGCTTTTGTTCACAGAGTCCCAGGAGATCCTACAACACAACAGAGTCTTAGTTTCCTGTCCAGGTTTGTCTAGTTCCATTAAAAGCATTACAAGCGTAACATCCTATAAGCAGTTATATTAAAGATGGCTGCCACAATCAAGCTCAAAATCCAAATAAAGAAATAAAAACCCAAACAAATGCATTAAGGTTGGGGTGATGCAATCATTTAGTTCCATCCAAACCCTGATCCTGTGTTTTAAACTAAGGAATCTCCATTTTAAATTATAACTAAGGATTCCTGCAGGGGGAGTTCAACAAGCCTTACAGTACTTAATAATGGCTGAGAGCTGATAGATAAAAATAAAGACTCCACATCAAATAGAAGAAATTAAGCTGACTTAAAACTAAATATTCTGTAAGAATCTTTGTATGACTATTTTAAGTCTGTTACTCTTGAAAAATATTATCCACATAATAACCAAACTTTGAGTTTGATCAATGAATATACAGATATAGCAAAAGAGCAAGGTGTTAGGCTAGTTACAGTCATGGGTTACTTCGCCATTTCCTAAGCAATCCCTTTCCATCTCTTCTGCATCCCTAAAGAATACATTTCATCATAAATTAAATTTAATCTGATGAAAAGGCTACTTGGATCAATGCATTGTTCAGTGCAATTCATTATTCATCACCCCTAAATTCAGGATGTAAGATTTCCCACTCATTCATTCTTATCCACCAAGGCAGCTTTCTAAGATCACAGAGCAATATTTCTGCAAACTTGGTTTCTTCAGCATGAACTGAAGTGTGACCAAACTGTTAGTTCTGCCCCAGCATACCTTAATTACTGTAACCAGGAACCTCTTTTCATCCTCTTCATGCATGGCGCCGCTGATGGAGCCGATAGCCCAGCACAGGGTGTTCAGATTCTTCCACGACCACTCAGTCCCATTCACTTGATTGTGAAGCTTTTCAGTCATAATTCGTTCCGTGTCTGCATAATCCAGATGTGTGAGATAAACTGAAAGACATCAACGTGGAGCATTTTAAGGCAGCAGCCTGGATCTCAACTCCATAAGCAGTTACACAAAAAACCGCTGAAGCTCTCAGGTAAAAGCGTAATGTTTTCTTCCTGAAGTCATGACTGAACGAGGTAATAATTGAAGCAGAAATAACTGAGGCAGAAATTGGTTCCAATTATTTTCAAGATGGACAATAAATTCTATTGAGAATTTAAGTTCATGGGGACCTCAGCAGAACATCACATGCAGGTGATGTGAAGAGTCTCAATCACTGCATGTCCCATGTGATACAAAGGCAAATTTTTATCAAAAGGCATCTGTACTGATGGTCCCTATGGAATACTGGATTGGCTGCCTGTGAGAGACATTTATACAGTGTGTAAGCCCACATTTTCTTCAGCTCCGTATTTTAGTGTCACCACATTTGCCGGTTGCAATAAGCCACAATTAAAGTGGAGCTGGTGCTCCTGAACAGGTCTAGGTGGAAGATTCAGGTATCACCACTCAGTCACTTACATCAGCTCCTAATAGGATTAGTGTCTCCAATATAAAACTAAATCCCAGCAAGTCAAGAGCAATTTACAGCTAGGTTCAGAAATAGATTTTTACTGTACCACAGAATACAGCTTCCACCACATTCTCCCTGGGTTTTTTTTTTCTTCTAGTGAATCTTATAGGTAATATAACATAAGCAATAAAAACCTGACTTGCATTTTCATATAAATAATCTTGTATCTGGTGATATAACTTATGCTCAGGACATAGGGTAATTGTTTCACAAAACAAAAATTGTTTTCACATTCTACATGCAAATGTATCAAAACAATTAATTAACACCGGCTATACCAAGCAAAAAGGTGAGAATAAAAATACCCATGACACCCACATATATTTTGCTTCTCACAAGCTTTCCAACACACACATTCCCAGTGCATCAACCTGTTGCTGAATACTCAGTGTTTCCCATCTGCATCTGAGAAAGTAAATTTAATACTGAAGGTCCAATGTCCTGAATATCTGACAACTCTACTCCCTTTGCTCCTTCAATTAGGGACTCTTGATATTTTTTCCTGCCTCAAAAAACTCATTATCACTGCAATACCTAAGGACAAAAATTAAGTAGTGTATTACTACTCTATCAGGTTATAGAACACTACATGCCTCAAACAGGAAACTTCAGAGCAACCACTGCCTCCTCCCTTTCCAGTCTGTGTAGTACTCCTTGCTGATAACCATTTCACCCACACAAGAATTCAGATCCTAAGATAAAGTACTGTAACACCCTGATGCAGCTGCACAGACCCACAGCACACAAACTGCAGCCAGTTCACTTACCCAAGGTTTCTCTCATATTTTTATACAAGTTTATGGAATCCGTATCCTTCATGAATTCCCGAACTACCTCCCCTTGATCATTTTCCACAACCAGCACTTCTTCGGGCTTGGCCATGCGGCTGACCATGAGCAATCGAACCTGGAGGAAGTTAAAACTCCATTAAACTGCACTACCAACGCTCTCCCAGCTGCACAAGTGTCTCCAGAGCACTCTGCTCAGGCAGCTTCACCCACAGAAAGGTTATATCTAGCTATTCAGAAATGTCAGCTAACAAGCCATTAACAACAGAGCTTGCTGACTTCTCTCCCTCCATTGAACAAGCTGAGTACTTAAAAAAACCCCAACGTATATATGTGGTATTTATACTTTCCAGAGCTTCAAAATGCTTCTGTCATATTGGGGGTCTTTTAAGGACCACTTTTCCCAAAGACACAGGTTAGCATCCAATTCTAACACTCCAGCCTTTCTGTCCATAGAAACTGTTTATTTTTAAATTAAATATCTTAAAGCTGAAACAGTACATTAATACTATTACATGCTAGTATCATCCGAAAGTATTTTCACATTGATTCTATAACTGGAGTTGAATCAACTTATCAAGTACTCTATGATAAAGTTTTCTTGTATCACTCCTTACATGAAGCAAAGTCTCTAATTCCCAAACAGAATCCGAATGTTTACAGTGCCTTCACTTGGACATGGATTACCTTGGACAAAACAGGCAAATAAAGCTGTCTCCTTGGAGGAACATCGAAGTGTTGGCTCCCTGAAAGCAGTGGAGAGGCTGTCGTTGAGAACGGACTTTCCCTGTAGAGCTCAGCAGCTAAATGGTTCCAATACTCCAGACAAATCTTGAAAATTTCAGTTTCTTCAACTTCTGACACCAACAACATATAATGAAGAGCCTGGAAAAGAGTGGTTTAAACACCCAATTAGTCAGCATATCGGAAGATCAAACCACATTGCTTCAAGGTCAGTTATCCAAATCCTGACAAAATGCCAAATTATTCTGAGAGGTTGGAACAAGAGGCATTAACATTGCAATGACATTACCAACAGGTCAGAGCTGTGACCGGCAGAGCAACTCAAAACCAAGGACTCCTGTCACTCATTGTTACTTTTCAAAGTGTGTTTGTATTCTTAAATCTGAAATAGCCTAAAGACATCTTAGCAATGCCATCACCAAACCAGCCTGTTTGCTAATTATCAAACCCACAGCCTCTGGAGCTTCTGCAAGGCATTTTCAGAACCTCAAAAAAGCCTCACCAGCTGGTGTCAGTGATTGCTTTTCTCAAGACTATCGCTGCTACTTTGTTCTGGATGCTCTGACCCTGGAATACTGCTCTTTTGCTTTCAGAGAAGTTCATCTACCAGAACACTTTCAACTTCTTTCCTGACAGACCAGCCAGAGCTGGCCAAGCAGGGAAAGCTGATGCAATGCTGAACAAGCTCAGATACCAACCAGAGAAATTAAAACTACCCAGACAAACCTTTTTTGCCTAAGCTTATTATGCAGTCTCTGGTGAAAGATATCAAGGCAATTGCCCATTAGTGAACAAACAGAATGAAATGATAAAACCTGAATATACTTTCATAACTTAGGCACACCAACAACCTAGAGCATCTTAAAAGGTAAAGACCTGATTCAGCACCTCCTCCAGCATCAAAAGAGGGACTCAGGACAGCCATACATTAATGTTTACACATTAATTTCTTGTGGTAATTTTATTTAAAATAACTGTTGTAGATTCCTCTGCTAGTCTACAGAGAGCCAGTGAATCATGGAACAATTGCAGGAGACCTGCTACATCCGAAGTGCAGGAATTAACGGGTTAGAATGACACACAGCTTTTGAAAGTAAACCTGTACTTAGGTTCTATTACACCAGCGCTTACAGAACTTGAATTTGCAACCATTTTAGGCAGGCATAAGAACTTGGTTAAACACTTCACCATTCTCTACAAGACTGAAAGTCTTCAGAATCAGTTTTGTTGATGTCTGTTTTACACAGGTCTTCCTAGTACAGCCTCAGTGTAAGCAGAAACTTGAGCCTTGAGCTGTGTGCCCAATTCCCAGTGATTTTAAAAGCTTACTACTTGCAAATTCAGGAATTATCTGGAACTGGTACCAGCTCCTCTACTGAAAATAAAAAAGTGATACTTCTCTGAGTCCATCTTCTAAATGAGCTACAATATGATATTTGCAGCCAATCCTAATAATATACTTCTTTGTTTTGTAGAAGGCTACCTCCCGAAGATATTGAGAACACTGGCTGGAACATACTGGAATTCAGGTGGGCACTCTGGATTACCGCTGATCAACCTGCAAAATGTACTTCCCCCTCCCAATATACCTGGTCTCCAGGTTTAAAAATTGAGGTGGGGCTTTCCTGCCCCTGTCCCATGGCAATTCCTCAGCCTACAAGGTCAAACCTGCACAAGGCTTGATTCTGCACACAGAAAATGGTTTAAGGGGATATGGAGCAACTTCCATTCCCTTGGAGTGGCGCAGTAGCAAAAAAGTCACCATAGAACAGTTCAATCCCAGCAAAATTGTTATTCACGACTGAAACAACACAACTGAAAACCCTAATATAATTATAGCAGGAAGCAGTACCCTCAGTGCTTTCCAACCCTTCATTCTCATCTCAATCTCCAGCATTTTACTCCAGTGGCTTTACTGTCACAGCCACTTGGTAGGGCTCTGCCACTGACACACACAGTCTTTATTACATAGAAAGTCTCCTCCTTGAGGATTATTTAAAGCTTTTCAGACAGGAAATGGAAAATTAGGCAAAAAGCTACATCAAGAAGGAGCTGGCCTACAGCATGTGCTGGACCCTGGAGAGCAGCTCCGGATGCTCAGTGAAAACACAGACTGGAGGAACTCATAGCAACACACCTTCTTCATGGGAGAGTTAAACAGAGACACATAAACCCATGGAAAAAGAATATATTCATTAACTTCAAAGCACTATTTGACACTTCCATGGAGGAACAAGTAAGAGGAAGGTGAGACAGTTTTCAGACATTGCACTGGTAAAGGATCACTGAAAACAGAAGGCCATTGAAGCATACTAGGAAACAAGAGTTTTGAGGGGGTTTTGTAGTTGTGACTGAGTTTTTTCTCTTACCCACTTTAAGTACAGTGATCGAGAAATTCCACTAATATCACATCCTTTGAGCATGAGAACACACCTGCTACTTTACTAAACCAGATAAACCAAGCTACTTACCTCCATTAGTGTTTCCCTCAGATTTAACCTTTTTTCTATAAGCAGACCATGCTCCTTGAGGAACGTGCAGAGGAACAAACTGAGATTCTGAATGAAGTTCTGTTCGTCATCTTTTCCATTTGAGTACGCAAGTCGGATATTGGTATTTAAAGGAAGCATCTAACAAAAAGAAATCATCCAGAATTTCCCTTTTTATACAGAACAACTACTTTGTATTAACAAGTATGTTGCTGTTTGTTTTCTATGAAGAACCTTCAAGATCGACCAACATTGCCAAGAGAGGAAAAGACTGTAAAAAAAACCCCGTCACCCATCCACTTCTGATACAAATACACTGAGGAAAGAACTCAGGTACCTGAATCTCAACTGCTCAGAGGGGAATGATCAAATTATATTAATTTGATGCACGGCTTTTGGTGAGAAAAATTTTCTATCTGTTCCAAAAATTAAAAAGAAACTTGCAGAAGTTCGGTCAGTTTAGGTCTTGAGACACAAATTTCACATTTCCCCATGAGACAGCCTGAGTGATCAAAATATCTCTTACATCAATCAAATCAATAGAGCAGGAATACAGCTGCAGTCAAGCTCAGAAAAAAACACTTGGCATCTTTCTGATTGAGCCACAAATACCACCAAAGAACAATACTTTTCCTATCAAGAGCTCTATAATGAACATAAATCTGTCAACTCAACTTACTACAGAAATGGATTTTGCGGTATGAAATCAAAGGGAGATTTCTGAAAAACATTTACCTGTTTTAACTGCATCATGGTCAGTGTAAAAAGTGTTACAAACTGTTCTTCATATTGGCTTACACTGACACCTGCAATCTCTGTGAGGCACTTCAAAGAGACATTTCGAAACATGGGTACATTTAAGAACTGTTGAGGGAAGAAAAAAAATAAAGAGCATTACAGAAGTGTTGTACAGCTTTTCTGCAACTTGTATTTTAATTTAAGAGCTATAATTTTTTTTTTTTTTGCAAGAGTACCTTGTATATTAGTGTGCTGATTAACTTGGTCTCAAATATATATCCCAGAGGAATCCAGTTCAGGAATCGCAGCAAGGTTTCCAAAGTTGCATGGACTAAGGGAGCGTTTTGGGAGTTTTCCTGTAAATGACCATTTAGAGTTTATGACATGGTGACACCGGTTAGGCACAAAGGGGCAAATTTTGAAATCATCATTAAAGAAATGTGACTTACCATCACAAACTGACACAGCTGAAATATCTGAGAGAATTCATTGCACATGCTGTAAAAAAAAAAAAATTAAAAACTAAGCATTTCCGTATTTCATAAATCAAGATATCTATGCACACAGGACAGGTCCTTAAGACCTACACCCATGAAGGCATTCAAAAGCCACCTGGCTTATCCCCATTTTGATGGTAATAATGCATATTTGATGTAGCTTGAAGCCTGTGCCTGCAAATTCTAAGGCAAGAAGGATATACAATCAATCAGTGCTGAATGCTGTGTTAAAAGCGTAGGAACCATCAGCCAACAGATGCTGCTTGCAGCAAGCTACAAGTCCCTGTGTGTACCAAATGAAGTTGGGGATCCCCTAGGAGTACTGCTTCAAAGAAAAATCAGTAACCCTCTTGGGCTGAGAAATGGAATTACACAGCTGTAGGTATTCACACAAAAGCTCCAAGTGAGACCAACTATTTAGCAGCAAGCACAAAGTCTACTCCGTTCATTAAGATTTAAACAGATATACTTGCCTGTCTTTCAAATGCTTAGCTTTTACTTGAGTAATCTGGCCACTGGAAAAATCAAACACTTCTTCACTCAGGAGCTTCAGGATCACCATGTTGTTCTGGCAGAGGCTCTCACTGGTCCTGCTCGCTCCCACAATATCGCTGATAAACGTCGGCCAGTGCTTTGGCCACTCCTGTTTCAGGATCTGGAAAGGGAAGCGGCCACACGTGAGACACACAGCAAAGGCAGAGACGTTACTATGAGGTTTAAAATGTTATGAACTCTGCCTTACCTGAACAAGAATCATATTCAGTTTCCCAATATACACTTTCTCTTTCTGGAAAAAAGAAGAGAAGAGTCAGCTTTTGCATAACACTCCCTTCCCTCATTCCCCCCTGAGAATTCTTCACTTACTTCTACACACGCTGGGTCAGATGAGGTCTTGATAATTAGGCCAACAACATATTTTTTAATACCTGCAGAAGAGGTAGGGATTTATTTTCAGTTATGCCAGATATCACAGATGTAGCAACAAGTATTTCTGAATTCAGATTCTTCATGGTTTTAAATCAGAAACACTTCTAACGGGCCAGATAAGCACACATCAGTGAACATCCTTCTTGTGTGCTACATGGGAAAAATACACTTTTATCATTCCTGACAGGGGATGTTTTACATGGATGAAATGGCTTTACACCTAAACTATTTCAATAAAGCAAAAGACTAAGGATTAGAGTGTCCTTGCAGTAATTTGTACCAGATCAAAGTGAACTCAAAAAATAAAGAGAACTTCCTAAGTGTGACTCCAGTTTAAATGCCAGGTTTGCTGAAGTGCACAGAAAGCTTTGACTCATCACCTGCACTGCATGCAGAAGTTCAGAGATGCTCCAAGTCTACTGAGGTGATCCATTTTAAACACAGGAATTCCTATGTATGGCATTTCAAAGTCAATCACTGTGCCAGAGCTTAACGAAGCTTCCCCTGTGAAATCCTACAAGAACAGAACTCAAAACTTCATTCACTAATACAGCACAATTTCAGTGTGAACCACTGGGCTTTCATAGCACCTATGGACACTGTGAGTCCACAAACTCAGTAAGTTTTGCTTTATTGCTTTTTCTTTTCCTTACATTGCCAATTGGCCAATCAGGGGCATACAGTGTGTTAAAACCGTTCATTTTGGTGTGTTCCTTCTACAAATGTTTTTAAATTATTTTAGAGTTTTCAGCTCCACCACTAAACCAGAAAAAACCCAATCACTAGAGGAAGCTACACTGCCCAAAGTTTCATTTTTGCCACCTAACCCTCAGCTCACTCCTAATTACTAAATCCATGGAAACAATGACTTTCCAACATCCATTCTGTACAGAAACGCCCAACTCCCAGGAATAGGCACGCACAGAGGGCCCGGAGTCACGACCCAGGGGAACATTCCAGGAGTTCAGCTCCGACACCACGCTCCAAACCGGGCAAGTGCTTTCTTGTCATAAGGGAGCTGGAGAATTGGTGGATGCTTTGCTATTCAAATGCATGAACCCAAAAATCTCGTTTCAATCATTTCTTCAATGAGACAAGTCAGCTGACTCACGCAGACAGCGTGCACATGTTGAAGGCTTCAGAAGTTGCCACTTTAAGGAGAAGAATGTCTTCTGTTGAAGATATAATCTGCAGCCTCTGCTTCAAATTTTAAAATTTGCCTAGACTTGAGCAAATTTAGTAGGCTTTTTTGTCATTTCAGGCTTAACCAAGAGGATTAAAAGGGACAATTTATTAATTGCATCCTCGTGAAATCTGGAAAAACTAGATCCAGACTTAGAGCCATTGGATACATTCTAGACAGAAGCTGTTCTACAGGCAGTTCCAATTGCAAGTGGAACTATTCATCATCAACTGGGATCAATCCCCATTGCTCCAGGAGAATGGACATTCTCCAAGGATCACATTCAGGCACTGGGTAAGAGTTATTGCCAAGCACTGGTCCGACATCATAGGCCTGGTCTGATGTTTTAAACCTGCTACATACTCCTTGCTGAAGTATTACAGTAATTCACAAATGAGATATGAAAGCCCCCCCAAATAGTATGGAAATAGGTTTGCAGTGACAGAAACTAAACTGTTATAACCATCTGCCAAACCACTAAGGGAAGCCTACTGTTGCAAGTCCTTACATTTCAGAAAGGAATTTAAAAGTTAATATTGCTCTTAGAGTTCCAACTGCAAATCCATGGTATTTTCCATGTCGCTGCATCAATGGCATTGTGCTATTCAGTAACAACTTGAATATTGTGCTGCCATCGATCCGGCCCTGAGACCAGCAGAGGAGAACAGCTGCTGTACTTCACAGTTTCTCCATTAAAAAAATAAAAAATGAAAAGTAAAAATGGTGACCACAGCTCAAAAAACAACCTAAAAAGTTTGCTCCTTTTCACACATCACACTGCAGGCTCCTGAGGTCGTCCATCCAGTGAACAAAGTCATATCCTTAATCCCCTAAAAGCAGCAGCTATCCAATTCTCTAATGCTCTTTTTGGCTCAGATGTCATTTTCTACTTTTCCTTTTTTTAATTCAAGTGTTATGGTTTCTGCTCCATATTTAATAGCTCATTTATTTATCAGTCCATAGGAAGGATAATTTTCAGCACAAGAAATATATGTCAAATTTATATTCTGACAAAAATCTACCCAGAGACTCATTACCATTTTTCAGTAGAACATGTCCAAGAAACTGTTCAGGGGCAGTAATCCATGGGATATGCTAAAAGCACCATGTTTGGGGAAATTAAAAAGTAAGTGTTATGTTAAAAAGGAAAGCACACGCACAAGCCCCACAACCAGTGCCTAGAAGGTCTCCTTCCATCACAGGAGCAGCTGAACAAGCCTTGAAGAAGCCAACACCACAACTGCCAAGTTCAGGCCCTTCACCGAGCCAAGCAGGAAGAGGCAGACAGCGCAGGAAAACAGACCTTCCAATAAAGCAACACAAAAGCCACACCAAGCACAACAGGCAGGACACACAAAACGTTCTTCAAGGGTTATCTGACCTTGCAATGGCACTGATCTCAGGACAAGCAAAGGGAGCAGACCGTGCTCCAGCCCCACTGCAGGAATTTTCTGCGAAGCTAGGCTCAATAAGTACTTTTGTACGAAGGACCATAAAAGGGATGACAGAGTAAGGGCATGAACTTGAGGCCTTCTGGAACATTCCTGGATGTCCATTAGATACTGTCATCCTTCTGTGAAAGCTGCTCCTCGACAGAGAGGCAAACATCCAGTAAAACTGAAACACTTCCTGGAGGGAAAGTTGTTTTCCCAAGTGAGCCAAGCTATGCCATGCTTAGAGGGGAACTGGGACAGTGAGGAACATCACATTATCCAACATGAATAATTCCTGCAGCCTGAACTTGAGGAAATATCCTACAGTTAAACCTTTGGATGTGCTCTAGGAAGCCATTACCTCTCCTGCACACTCCGTACCCTGAGCACAGAGTTCCTGTCACAGCCCAGTACAGCAGGTAAATAACCATGGACACAATCAGCAAACACACCTGCAACAAACCCACTTTTTGTCCTCAAGGCACACAAGCACAGCCTTCTGTGCAGTCACAGAGCACAAGCATTGAACAAGTGTCAAAAATTATTCTAGCTGGTGCTGCAGATGCAAGTTCACTCTAATTTACTAAGATTAATAAAGACTTTTCTTGTATTAAAGAATAATAGGCACAAATGAATCAGGTGGGCAATGTAACTCAGCAAACTAAAATTATTTTGCAATCAAAACTAGAATTTCAAATGCTAAAGCTGAGCTGTCCCCTCTGGGGACATTTGTATGCATACACACACACACACTGAACTATTAAGTCCCAAAATGCAGGGAAAATACCATCTTATTTTTAGTGATAAGAAACAATGCTTTCCCATACAGCCCCACAATCATCTTCACCCCTTAGTGGTGAACTGAATGCTTTTCAACCTAAAATTCATGACAACTCTGAAAAAAAGGCAGAGTTTATCTTCACACACAGAGAAGTGCCATGTAGCTCATCCCCTCTTCATTCAGAGAACCAAAGGAACATCTTCATGAAGCAGGCCAGGAATTTCCATTAAAATATCTCATCACTGCAGAGAAAAATCTCCTCTACAGCAGCTCCCACTGCATCAAAAGCCTTATACTCAACTCCAGGACCTTCCTGGAAAACACTGAACTGCATCTCTGAACACTTCACTTTTTCATTTCAGAATGAGAAAAGTTGTACAAGCAATTTGTGTTTCATAATGAAGAAGTGCTTTATCCATTCCAGCTCCAAACACTCCAGACAAGCTCACTCTGTTCAGGGGAACAGCCTTTCATTTCACAATGCAGGATTAATGAAACATATCACTGCACTGAAAACCAAAAAAGCCTTTCTTTCCAGGCAGGTTTTCACACTGCCAGAGAAAATCCTTTTGAGACCACAGCATTTTAATCAGATGCCATCCTTTCTGAGTGTTATTAAACAATCGACTCGAAAGGATATCGGAGTTTAAAGCAATTTGGTATCACACTTCAATAAACCAAGAACTGCAAGCTGAGAAAGATGGCCCAATCCCCTGGCAATCAGCCAGGTTCAGCACTGCCTGGGATGTTCTGGAATACATCACCCGCCCAGGCAGGCTTCAATGAAAACCACATGACATCATTTGTGTATGTGGAAGAGCCGCTAGAAATCACCCAGAGCACGGCTAACCATTGCTGGGGGCTATGACCAAGCCCGTCTCAAGGCTGAACATGCAGGTCAGGCATCTGATTTAACTGAATTTCACCCTTTCTGAGCCTCATAAACTCCACCTTTGTCTACAGAACCAACTGGCTCCCACTGCTAACTCCAAAAGCAATCCAGAAATCAAGAAAAACAAAAAGCCATCATGTCAATATTTTAGAATTGTAAATTGATTGCTCTACCCAATTCTTGTTTCAAGATAATAGGAAGATAAAAATGAGCTTTTCAAAAGTGCTCACAAACAATACCACCTGAGGAACAGAAAGCCATTTTACAAAAGTTAAAAGACAGCAGGGCCAGAAAAGCTTAAACACAGAAGCTATTTTAAAACAGAAGAAAAACTTCAAAACAGAGCTTCAAGTCTAAAGATGACATCTGAAGAAACATTTTCCTCCTTGCATTTGAAATTCAAGGGTGGAAGCTGAAACCCTCCAGCATCCAGACAGAAGTAGTAACAAACCTCTGGCTAACCTCACATCCCAACAAGTCATTTTAATGTACAACTTGCTAAAAAACAAACAAACAAACAAACAACCCCTAAAATAAGTTAAAGTTCATGCTCTGTAATTAACAACATTGCTTTATTTCTCACAACAAGTTTCAAAGAAGTAGTTTCAAAACCTTTTTTATTTACTGACCATTTAATTCATATCTGCTCTTGACTTTAACTCTTAGGCACTGCTGTTGCTAAAAGGGGGGAACAGTGCTTTTCTCATAAATGCATTTAGTTTCCTCCTAACCAATAGCAAGATTTGTCAGCTGTATTTACAACACCAACCAACCAGACATGCAGAAGACAGGTTTTCTAGATTACGATATAAGGTAAAACTGATTTGAAACCCGCCTGATTTGCTTTGTCACTAAGCATTCCATTGTACACCGAGTTTCAGTCTCCTGCACACACATTCCACCAGTTACACGTCCAACAGGAAAATCCTGTCAACCAAAGAATGGCTGGAGTCAGGGAAACCTCAACTTAACCAGCCTCACTATCTCCCAGGTAATCAAGCCACCTGAATGAGCTCTGGAGCAGCTCTTTTGTCCTAGCCAGTATCATCAGCCAAATAAAAAAATTAAAGAAACAACTACCACAGTCCAGATCAAACTGGATTAGAGATGAAACAGATTCTCCCTCCTACACCACTAAGGCCAAGCTGGATAAAATACTATGGTATAGAAAATACATACATTGGTTCCTCTTCTATCACACAAGTAAGAGGCAGCTAACCCAGTCTCCCTTGAAGGGGATAAAAGTCAATTTCACAATTTTAGTTTGCCTTTGTCAAAGGGAAAACGTTTTAAAAGCTGAACAAACAGCACACTTGCGTTAGTATAAAGGATTTTTTTTATTTCCTCTGGAGTTTTCATAGATATGTAAGTCAGAAAAAGAAATAGGATACCTCAAGATGATTACACAACCACAGACAGTAACTTTCTTTTGGCTAGTAACATATAAAGGTATTGCATCTTCTTAGATGGCATGAACCACTCCAACAGCACTGTCACTGGTACAATAAAATGACCCAAAGCAGCCAGCAGCCGCCTCATCCCACCACCACTGTTTCTCAGCTCTCCTATGCATTAAGAACATGAATTTTAAGACTTTGAATTCCTAAATTACATCCCATATTTGGCACTTGTTCAGTTCGAAACTATCAAGTTAAGTCCATCCCAGTGACATCTGTTCTACATCTCCCTTCACCAGTGGGCAACACTCCTAACTTCTTTTCCTCTTGCTCTGCTCCCACAGCCTTAAACTTTGGAACAACTTCAAAATGCTGAAACTAAGTGCTCATAGTCGAGGATGTAAAATATGACTGAGCTGAGATACTTCAATAATTAAGAGCACAAAGAACAGTTAACTTTAGCTAACTAAGGTGGCTCTTTTAGTTTCTCAAAAGGGCACAGTTGTGTCTGAAGCTGTTTCCTAGAAACCTCCAATGGCAGAATGAATGGAAACTTCACATTCAGTTTTACTTTCAAATACTGCTCAGTCATATTTCCATATTTCCTATAGTTGGAAGGCATGGGGGAAAGGTGAGAAGAGGAACAAGCACAAAACTGTACAAGTCTCTCTCTGTGCATTTGTTTGCATCAACACTTAAAATTCCTTTTTAATTAATATAGTTTCAGAACCTCAGCACTGGCAGTAAAAATTTAAAGAATGTCTCTGCATGGTTAATAGAAACTTACAGCAGAACACAGAAATTTGGAACTTTTAATTAGTTCCAAGACCAGCTTTTGGTAAAAAGCCAAGTATAGAACAGTGACACCATTTAATGTCAAAAATTTAAAGTGGTTGCACTTAATGTTTTGAAGTCCAAGTTGTGATGGCTCGACAGCCAGCCCTGTGAAAAGCACTAACCCTGTAACCACAGGGGTACCTCCTTTTACTGCAGCCAATGTCTAAAACATTGCAAGCTGCAGCGGAGGGGAAACCCATAAACTAAACACAGGATTTATTTCAAGACTTCCAGCTTCCTTGCATTGATGGCAGACTGGGGCTTACCCTACACTGCACCAATTACAGCAACCTGCCTGTTTATACACTTCATTAAATAAACCCAACTGCACAGTACCTCCCTGCCTAACAGAACGAGTGACCATCCATAGGTAAAAGAAAGTGCATTTACTTGTCTTTCTATTTTAAAATCGTTGTAACTGCCTACAATTTCAAAATAATTACACAAACCTACACAAGATAACGTGGGCCACAGAGTCTATTTGGGGCGGCACACACAGCTCCCAGAGGGTGAAGAAAACAAAACCTCCTGTGCCAAGCACAGAGAATGAAAACCTCTACCTCAATGCCAGGGACTCACCTCCGACGTTTCAAAACTATCAGCCACACCTTTTCCACAAATTTACAGAATTTCAGCTGCTCACCGAACCCACTGAGACCGCTATCACAAAAGTGAAGGATGTGGTTTCACCATTGAAGATATCGTAACACACGACAGAAAGTTACCTAGAGACTGACAGTCTAAATCTAATACACGAAGTTATGAGGAAGAGACAAAAATCCCTCCCTACCTTCACACTGGTTCCTTGGAAGAATCTTCCATCTTGTTTTTATCACATTTTCCAAGATTTGCAGTCCATAATACTGAAATTGGAGAAGAACAAAATGTGAGTACGTTACTGTAAGACTAACTAACTTGCAGGACTCTCATTCAATCAGACATTCACACTTAACATCTAAGACTTCAAGATTATTAAACTAACAATTTTATTAAATGTCTATTCACCCATTTACTGAGGTTTCATGCATCGTATTTTCTTGTTTTATTCTTGGCTATACTAAGTCCTGCTGTTTGATCATGCTCACACCAGGAGGGGGGAAAAAAACAATAATGAAAAACCCTCTGGCAGACAGGTTTGGCTATCTGGAAGAGTAGCAGCCACATATGAATTTGTATCACAAATGACTGCTCCTAAGTTTGAGTATTAACACAACCAGGCTCCTAAAATATTTAGCAGCTTGGATGGTGTCTCAAGCTTCCTATTGTTCCTCTAAAAGCTGGAAAAAAAAAACCAATCTTGTCTTAGCATCACATGTCCTGACACTGGCACTTTCTAGAGAAAGTATTTCCCAAACTTCACTGGTGCGTTACTTTAGGAACAGCAAGACAACCCACAGGTTTATTCAATTTCAATCCCCACCCCAATATGGCAGCTATTTCTACTATTTAAAGATGAACTTTTGTGCTCAGTCAAAGAACAATAAAAATGTGAATAAGCTCTTGGAAATAATTTTACCTTTCAGGAATTCCTTCCTATGTTCTTACCCAAAACCATTAACGTTGCAAATGGCCGTTCCCTCTGCCCATTTGTCCCTACTGCCAACTCACAGTAACAGGGAAAGAAGTTTGTCATGGTACAACCAAAGAACTTCAATATGTAAAACCCCATTAGCATGAATAGACAGGAGAGAGAAAAGGGGATGAGGAGTTTTGCATTTACTTTATCTGCAGTGGATTAGGAAGAAAAAAAAAAATCAATGCCTGAAAGGTAAACTCAAGTTTTCACAGTTCCAAGTTTGGCTGAGAATAAGAGTTCCTCTTTAAAATGGTTAGTTGTTACACAAGTAGGATCATCAGCATTTCGACCAAAGGGATCAAACAGACTTCAGGTTCATTAAAAAAAACCCCACAATGTAGACTGTCCCAAGCTACATTGTATTAGAAGAGCATTTTTGCTGTTCTCATCTTCACATAACCCACATCCCATCCCTTTGCTTGTCTATCTGATCCCAGTTCCCAGGAGATTTCAAGAGCACATCCTGCATTTGCAAAATATTCTGTCCCCTTCCAGAACCTTGGGCACCAGGAAAAATTATGAATAACAAAGTTGGCAGGGTATTTTTATTTCCTCCATGGTCAACAGCAAAAGCTTATCAACTAGATTCTAACCTGTAAATTGATTTAATTATGTGACATAAAAGCTAAATGAAATCAAGGGAATTTTCATGAATGAAAATGTGCAAAAACACTCTTAAGCAAAACGCTTCACAGGAATTGATTTCAGCTACTGCTATAAATTTACAGACACCATCTGCAACTGATCCAGGCTCATGATACAAAACATACTTATAAAAGCTCCTAACAATGTTGACAGTATGAATATTTATATCAGACAGTGATAACTTTCCTGAAGCACATCTAAACTCTAGCAAAATTTCTGTGTTCTACAGGCACACACATTAATTACTTTTTCAGGTATCAACTAACTAGAAATGTTCATCTTCTCCACAAGTGAACTTACTTAGCTTTTACACCAGAATGGCAAGTCTAGTTTCATTATAAATAAACACCAGATGACCAAATGAAACTCAAATGAAAAACCTAACAACAAACTAAGGACAGACCTCATCTTCAGTGGGCTTCTCCCTCACTGAGAATCTCCTGGAGTCAAAGGACAGACACTTCTAGCGATCTGCCACACCTATCCCTCATTACCTGCTCAAACATCTCATTGGGGCTCATGGACCTTAAGCTGTTCATGCTGCAAAGGTTTCTACTTCTTGTTTTGTGACTTCAGTTCTGCCCTCTGCAGTGTCTTGTCCCCTTCTTCCTCAGTCCCAAGAATACTCCTTTTTTCTTCCTCAGTCCCAAGAATACTCCTTTTCCCTTCACTCACGTGTGCCACTGAGCAGCAGCAGCAGCCAATTCACTGCGTGCAAGGCTCACCTGCACATCCTTCTTGCCACACCACACTGGAAGGGCTCCATCAGCCCCCACATCCTGCAAGGGGCCTTCAGGGGTCTTTACTTTGTTTCATTTGATTTGATGGCTCTAATTACGCTCATTTCTCTACTAATGAGAAACACCACTCCCAAATAAGTCACTGATATTAATTACAAAGTTCTGCCTTTTCATCAACTACTGCAAGAGCACACGTGAACACGTTTTAACTCTGCCTAACACAGAAGTATTTCAAAAACTAATTTGCTCTTGGTTTGCTCATTGCTAATTGTCTACCACTAATTCACTGCCCAGTTATGAAGATGAGGGACAGGCAACAGCAAAAACTCAAAAAAAAAAAAAAAAGAAAAAAAGAAGCATGAAATGATCCCTGTGGTAGAAATTTCTATGGCACCCTTATTACTTATTTTATGCACCGAATCCCTTTCCCTCCCACCTCCCAAGAAACAAAAAACAATTGATGAACAGAATTCAGTTAAAGGGAATCAAAAGGGTAGACCTTGTGGAGGCCTGCCGTCAAAGCCTAGCTGTGTCAGTTGCACAGGAAGACACCCCTTTTCTTCCTATTACAAGCAATCAACATAATGGAACATTATGATTAATATCAGGTAGTGTTAACAGCTTTAATTAAAGAAAAAATATGATTGCATAAAAGCCAAATGTCATAGTGCATAAATTTAGCACCAAATCATTTGCAATTTATGTAAATTGAAGAATTCTTTACCTGTTGCTTTCTTTCTGTTCCTCTAATCATCTCATTTTTCACAAGACAAATTTGAGTTTTTAAAAATACTGTTGATAAATCAACTTAAACATTAGTAATGTCTGTCAGTATAAAAAGCAAAGTTTACCAGGCAAGCAAACAGGCAAACACTGTTACTTAAAGGTGCTTAAAGGTGTTACTTTGAGGAAGTTCTTTAAACTGTTTTCCCCTCAACTTCAGAGAGCAATAAAAAAAAATATGAACTGCTTCATGAATACCACATGATTTCAGAAACCATCCAAACACAATTTTTTTTCTGTTTGAACACAGTGTGTATCCAGCAGAAAAACATGCATGTCAGTTATTTGAGATAATAATCATCAAACTTAAGACAGTGAAAACACATTTTGATCATCTTTTGGGCTTAAACTTCGCAAGTCTTAGGTAAAGCATTTCAAATTGCAGAAAAAGCCCCGAGTGCTGCCCATTTTAGCCTCTACCAGGAGGGCCGGATTTCCAACAGCAGTACAAAGCAAGTGGGTTCTGCATAGTAGCAAAGAACTGATGCACTACAAACTTTGGGGTGCTTAACCTTTATTGATTGCTCAAAACCTTGGCCTAATAAGGTTTGTCTTGTCTTTAACACACCTAGGGACAAATTTTCTCCTCAGTTACATGCACATGGCTTTCATTATGATCACACACAGCCAAGCACTTACCCAAGGACAAAATGTGGCTCTAGGAGACTTTTCATTACTCAGATTTATACAGACACAATACCAATCTTGGGAACTGGCATAATGCTTGTATGTGCCTTGAAAAAAAATTTCTGTATCCAAATTAGCTCATTTTCAAAAAAAAAAAAAA
>WBMY01015166.1:327075-370157 GCA_013397315.1 Donacobius atricapilla
AGATGAGGGCAACCTCTGTGTGGGGGCTGTGGGGCAACGGCGGGCATTGCCCCACAGGTCTCTCTCGGGGAGGGAGTGGAGTAGAGTAGAATATCTCAGCTCTAGCACCCTACTCTAGCCCGGTGAGCAACAGGAGCACCAGCCCTGGGGGGGTGCTTTCTGTCCCTTACTGCAGCAGTCCTGTGCTCTCCCCCAAAGCAGATTGCAAGTGTGTGTCCCCTCTCCTACGATGCCTTCTGTTCATGGGGTGTCTAGCTGCCTGCAGCCGCCCTCCAAAGTCTGCTTCAGGCAAGACTGGTTTTAGATTTATCCAGCTCTCGGGCTGTATCAGGTAACTAGACGGGAACGGGGGGGATCTTGGGGCTTTTCTCTGGAGACACAATCTCTGCAGGAGCAAAGAATGTGCTTACCAACGTTCACGTGGAAAAGCTCCTACCAGTGAATGTACTCTGTACCTGCGTATGCATTTCTTCAGTCTTACCTCATTAGAAAAAGCCATAGCCGTAGAAACCTGCCACTCGCATCTCTGAGGAGGTTACTATTAGGAAGTATTTAAATACCTTGCTAGGAACAAACTTTCTTTTTCATCACTTCGCTTGAAGTGGTTACTTTGTTTTTGACATGGCATTACACCGGTCAGTGAAACTTATAATAGAAGTGATACTTTTGATTTGTGGAATGCCCTCTGGTTGGTTTCCAAAGGAAGCTTTGTCTTCAGCTTCGTTGAGACGGTGTTCACCCGTGCTATGGCTGGGAGTGTGGGAGGGATGCTTAAGCACTTTTACACAGTTTTAAAAGGAAAAAAACTAGTGTTTTGTGGCGTGTAGACTGCTTGGGGGTAGCGCCTAAATGACCACTGACGTGAAGTTTGTACCCAGCAGGTAGGTGCTGTGCTGTTGCTATTGAGTCATAAGAAGGACACTTAACTATGTTTTTGAAGCCTTTGTTGGCTTTCTAACTTTACGGATAGTGTGTGCTCAGCCAGGCAGCTGCTGGATGGGGCTCAAAACCTGTATTTTTTCAGGTTTTTTATTTAATCCATACCTACTGTGGAATGCAACAGTTTAAAGTTAGGCATCTCTAATCATCCCCAAAAGATTGCTAGTGCAATGAAGACCATAACATACTTCAATAAATAAATACAATTACACATACTTACACTGTTCTGATTGCCTGACCAATTCTGTGGGGCATTCCAGTTCCTCAGTCTTGATTTTGCGAGTGTGTGTTATGTGGTTTCTTTACTTTGTTTCTGGGACAGCCAGGAGAATTTTGATTTCAAATACACGTTTGTGTTTTGGGCGGAATCCCAGAGGATGCAAGACGGTGTGGTGCCAAATCAGATCCTGTGTGATGTAATACTTACTGGCTTAATGTGAGGTATTACTGCACATAATTCCTCAGTGAAGTTTCTTGGAAAAAAAAAAGTCTGCAGCATTTAAGCCTTGAATAGCTGGAATGTGAATGGTCTCTTTTATTTTTCATCATGCCTAAAAGGAACTGCATCCTGTTAACATCTGTGTCAGGGTGGTAACAGTGCTTTGTTTAATTCAGCTTGTTTGTCTTGCTCTGGTGGGCTGGCCTTTGCAGAGTGACTGTAATTGAAGGTAGCACTGGAGCTGCTGGGATTGAATTTGAAAGCGATTCCAGTAGAATGGACAGGCATAGCAAGCTGTTGGTGGGTTAAAAGCAGGGCTGTAACTCTAGCACTTAGAATAAACAGTTCCTATGTGTGTTTTGATGTTCTAGCTGGCTCTGATGTTCAAAACAAACTGATGTAAGAGACCAAAAAGATTCTTTTAACTCCTTCTGCTTGTGCAGAAGGTTCATGTCTATTTTCTCTATGTATATATGTATGCAAGAGATGAATGTTGAAATCCTTAAATCAGTCTGTTAAATGAATGTTAACTAAACTGTGAGTCGATGCAGCTTCACAATTTCAGCAGGTGTTGGTAATGCCCCAGATTGCAATGTGGTTTCCATAAATTGCAGGAGTAACAAACACAGCAGGGCTTGGCTCTGCCAGTTTGTTTGCTAAATCCTGCGGTGGAGTAGGGGTGAGTTCCTGTCCTGCCTGATCACTGTTATCTAAAATAACACTTTAAATTTTTTTAGAAATAGCCTTCCTATCTTCCTGCAAGCTGTGCTCTGGGAAAACTGCACTCTTCCCATCTCCCTTCTGTAAGGAGCCAGGTGAAGGCTGGTTCAGGAGCTCGGGGCAGTAAAAAAGCAGCATTTTAGCAGGGTGTGTGTATCTGATCACAGCTGTTCTCCCACACATGCTGCCAGGAGTGGTTGTAAGCTTGTGCTTGCTGTTTTGTTGCCACTGTTCCCTGTCTGATGGCTCCTTTATTAGATGTTCAGTCTGGTATTTCAGCCTTGCTGGAATCAATAGAAAAATTTGCTTGGGTTTCAAGTCAGCGGTGTGGCCTGGTAGTGGTAAAAGCTAACTGCACACTAGGCTGGATCAAAAGCAGCATAACCAGGACACCAAGTGAAGTGATTCTTTCTCTCTGCTGGTCACTTAGCAGCTGCATCTGGTACACCATGCCTGGAATTCGGTCCATCACAGCGAGAAAGATGTGGAAAACCCTGTGCAAGTCCAACAGAGCCGATCTTCAAGGAGGAGATGGGACTGAGGGAGCTGGGCTCCTTCAGCCACGAAAAAAAATGGTTGAGGGGAGACCCAGTAGCACAAACTAAAGCAGGAGTGGGTATGGGCTGAATTAAATAACCAAGCTTTTTGTGGTCTATTTGTTCTTCACCAGGGTCCCACATTTGTGGGTGTTAATGTATTTTGAATGCTTGTCTAATCCCTGCACACACTGTTCAGGGATGATGGGATGGGCCACCAAAGTCTGAGAGTGTCACAAAATAAAGGTTATGTGAATAGGACAGCAGTACTCGTCAACTTTCATGCAAAGAGAGCCCTTCCTTTTACCTTTCATGCAGTTTTTTTTTTTTTACTCTTTAAAGCTTTTTTGTTTGTTTTCGGACAGTCTTCCTGTAAATTTGCTTTACCAGATCATCTCCTTTAGCTGTGGTCAATTTGGTTTTTCAGAACCAGAATGATTTTCTTGGGTGGTGTGCCAGCATTAGGGGTTGTGCATCTGGGAAACCTGAGGTTCTGAATCAGGGAGGAGGCATACAAATAAAAGATCAAGTTGGTGTCATAATTTCTTGACTGGTGAAGTAGGACTTGTAAATGGAAAGACCAGGGAAGAGAATAAAACAGAACTGGGGAAATAAGGCAAAGAGAAGGCAGGTGTTGAGTGAGGCTGAAGTGAAAGGAATGAGGCATTCACAGGAAATTGCCAGCTGTAAATTTTCAAGGATGTCTGGGCAACACACAACTGAAACAATCTGTTAATGTCGAGTGTCATTGTAAACAGCTCCAGCCTCCACCTCATCCTTCAGGAAAGGCTCTTTCCCCATCCATGCCTTTATGGGGGGCGTGTCCTGGATGCAGAGTCTTCACTCTTTTCTCAAAGCAGGGAAAGATGCCTTGTAGTTTCCACTTTCTCCTGCAGCTGTCCCACTTTGTTCTGGGATTACTGACATGATAGGACCAGGAAATATATTTGGCTAATGAAAGGAATGCAGGGAATTTGTTCTGTCCTTCCATTCTTGCTTCATGTCATTCTAGAAATGGCAGAACTAATCCTGCCTGAGCATCTCTCTTCTCATTGAGCATCTGCTGCTGTTCTTAATTGGTTTATTTTTTTTCTTTGGGAGAACCTATAATGTACTTTTTGTATTCTTTAATTGCTTTTGTTTGACTCCACCTTTACCGGGTCTGGCCAAACAAATTTTGCATTTCATTTATTCTTTGGAAGAAAACAACTGTCTGTTTTGATGAATGTCCCAGATCAATGATTTCAGAGGCTGGATGTAAGAAGAATATTAACAGCATTTGCAGATGATCATAAGTCAGGTGTTACAAACACAAGTAGGAAGAAATAATACAACATTATCTAAAAATCTTGGAGACAGGAAATTGAATGTAACTGAGTGGAGAGGAGAAATAAAAAAATGTGTCCTTGGGGGAAAAAAAAAAAAGTTCAGTCCAAGGGAAAACTTGGAAAATAGAGTTGAGGGAGAAAGTAGAGAGCAAATGAAATATTCCTTTGCTTGGTGACAGGGCAAAGGAAAGGACAACATAATTAGGAAGTATCTGTGGGCATTGCTTGGAATTCCAGCAGGGTAGTGGCCTAAAGTAATTCTAAGAGCACTCTGAATATTTTAACTGAACCTGTGTATCTCATTATCAGTGGGGTTTAAACAGACGGGCACAATGTCAGAGACAAATGGTGATTAACACTCGAGAGAGTTAAGGTATGAAATGTGTAAAACACGACCAAGGAAAAGCCAGATGGGGATATATTCATCAATAAACTTCCTAAAGTGATGAACTGTTCATCAGTTGATGACTATTTTGAGATAATTAAATAGCTCTCAGAAAGGTTTAGGCATAAAACTTCGAGCAGTAAGATACCTTTTCACTGTATGTACAAATTCATGAAAAACATTCTTAGAAGGAACTGGGGAAAAAAACCCACTCTGTATTACAGGGAACAAATTCTCCATCTGCAGTCTTTTAAAGATGCCATCTTTTTGGTGTCTCACTGATAACTGAATTCTTCTGTTATCCAAACCTTGCTTGCCATATTCATGTGAATTATGTTGATGCTAAAATGAGGTCAGAAGGCAAAGATAAGAAATTTCCCCCTTCCTCTAGTAAAGTTCAGATAAATGAGTTTATAAAATTTTTACTGGCAAAGATCTTTTAACTGTGTAAACAAGTGAGCACAGTGAGATATACATACTGCTTTTGCACTATATAGCTATAAAGTAATACTCATCACTTAAGAGAAATCAGCTGTTCTTCAAGAGCTGTTTAACTGTAATAAACTTAGCACAAATTCTGTTAGGCTCAGCTCTAGGAACAATTCTAGAATCTGCAGCTGTGAACCATTTTCTGTGATGCTGGGACTCTGTCAGGAAGATGATGTGAAGTCTGCTGACGCAGGGACTGCCATAAACCCGTGTCAATAATGGAGGTTGCAAGGAGGCAAACCCCAAGTTATCATCCTTTTGTTAAACCAGAATTGGTCATCTCTGAAAGCATTCATTAGTTCTGGAAGTGTTGGAGGTTTTTTGCCTTTTTTTTTTTAATACCTGCTTTTGATACAATTTCTTAGCTTTATTTTGTGGTCTAATCCATTTCAACTTTTAAAGGACATTAAGGGTTTGGGTTTTTAAAAGAAAGGTCATAGGATTTGTGTTCCAAAATAGCAGTCAAACTGTAAAATTCAGGTGTCAGAGATAAGAATATTCTGTAGTGTCAGTGCTCCAGATGCCGTTGGCAGAGACTATTGATTCTCCCCCATAAACTTTACATAGTGTTAAATCTAGCTATTGTCTCTGGGCAATTGACTGTTACTTAGGTCCACTTTGTATTTAAAATGGAACTGCTAACTTCATTGTGATAGCCTTTATTTGGGACATGACTTGATCTTTCAGCTTTTGAGGCAATAATCTCCTCTCCCTAACAATAACTCCAGATGGCAATTGAGGAATAGCTCCACTAAAGATGATTACTTTGTCTTCAGTAATTTCTTGATATTTACAAGATTGGCGAAGCCCAATCCTCTCTATGATTTAGTAGGCATGTGATAACTTTCAGTCATTCATCTGATCTAAACAGAAAAAAACTCCACTTTATATCCACAGGTAATAGTAATGCCCCTTCTGGAATAACAGCCAGCCTCCTGCATCCTTCTGTAGCTGGGATTGTGGATCTCACAGGATATGAGTGCCAGAGTATTAATGTGAGTGTGGTAGGTGTCACTTCATGAGAATCAGTGGCTGCCAAATTCATAAATGCCTCCGAATAAAATACAGGTTATAGCTCCAAGGGAGACTGCTTTATAACTGATTTATCTCAGTCCAGGACCAGCTTTATAACTGAGCCCAGATTCCAAACTGTCCCTCAGCGGTTCCAGGTGTTTTTAATGCATTGCCTCTACTTTCCATGCTGTCATAGGTACAGCTTGGGTATCCCTTCCCAGTTCTGCAGTGAACAGCCTTGAAATTGAAATGTATTGAATGGAGTGATGAACATGGGGCTGTAATTCCAAAACAAGCTCCTTTAGCTTGCTCATTTTGGAAATCAGCAACATTTTTTTTTGTTGTGAAAAGAAAGAGGTAGAAGGATGGAAGGAGTAGAAACCAAATCACTGTTTAGGTTTTTCTTGGAGACGTGATACTAAGAAACAATTTGGAGGAGAAGGCAGCTTTCAGTTTTGGGCAAATAGCACTGTGCTGAAGGAAAAGCTCTCACATTCTTTCCAAGCTTTTTGAATGTACATAGTACGTACACAATCAACTTCCAATTCAGTAGGATTCTTGGTTATTATTTTTTTCACGTTTTCACAGTGGACTCCTTGATTTTAGGTGTAGGGGTTTTTTTTCTGTTTAAGTTTTATTTGGTTTTTCACTCATTTCTCTATTTCTGTCCATAAATTATTGTTCAGCCTTTGGCAAGCTGTATTTTTAAACTGCTGCTCTCTTCTGTCATACCTGTGACTAAACTTAGTCTTTGATCATATGCCTTTGTGGCTGGTCTTTTCCACTGTGAAGGGAAAACTAGAGCTAAAAAAAAAAAAAGGCATTTCTATCCTTAGAATCCTTTTTCCCCTATGAGCATCCTTTGAAGAATTTGATTTTAAGGGAGCATCCCTGCAAGCTCTGTGCTCAGGTAGCAATAAGCAGTTTTGTAGGTGGGGTAGAATGAGAAACTTGGCATCACCGACTGAAAACAGCAGAGCTGCCACACATTCCTCATGCCACAGAGCTCACTACACTTCTAAGGGGCAGGTCAGCAACACCTTCCATGGCAAAAGCCAACTTCACTTCCCCTGCTAGGAAGGATTGGGGTCCAAATACCTCCCAGTATAGTACTTCCCAAAATGTGAAAGATGCTGGTGTAGGTGACCAATTTGTCTGTGTGGATGGACAGGCCTTTTCTCATTCCCCCTTTCCTTCTAGGACTGCAGCAAAGATGCTGCTGCATGTATTTTCTTCCTGGGTAATTAGACTTCAGCAATTTGGGAAATGCAGGTCTTGAGAGCTGCCTGCACAGAGAAAATGGGTAATTAGAAGCATGTGTTGTCCTCTGAGTGTTCCAGGGAGCTGTCTGGGCCAGAGTGAAAGGCTGGATTTGCACAGTGTGACATTGCTGTGCAGATGCAAACCTGGGGTGCGTTTAACCATTCAAACCCCATTACGAACTTAGTTGAAAACGGGGGCTATTTATTCATAGGACCTCCAGTTGGAGGATTTTTGCCCTGGCAGGATCTTAGATGAAGATCTATATTTACATATAATTTTTTTTGACCAGCCTGTTGCCCAAGCCATTTCTGAAAACTGACTTTATAAAAGGTAAAACTAAAATATTGGCATTGGACTCCAGCTGTAGGAAAGAAATGCTGTGCTTTGGTTAGGTGTCACCTAACAGCAAATTAGCCTTAAACCTAAATCTATCTAATATGTTCCGGATTGTAGATGGAAAAGGACTTTGGATTGGTTTCAAGATGCCTGTTAGATACAACCCATAAAGCTGAAAAAAGTTTCTAGGACAGTGTACATGAAATAAAATTGCACTTTTCATCTGCGAAGTCCTTCATTCTTGTTCTGTTTAAAATTGGTGTTGCGGGGAGGCAGTAAATTACTCTGTGGTGTGTTTCAGCCAAACAAGCTCATGGTTACAGCCAAGTAATGGAGATTTTTTAAAATGGTTTTGTTGGTTTGTTTGTTTTGGGTTTTTTTGTGTTGGGTTTTTTTTGGGGGTGTTGTTTNAAAGGGGTTCTTTGAGTTTCATGAAATACCCAATAAAACCTTTGGTTAAAAATAGAGATGCCATGTCCTCTTGCAGCAGAGATGTGCTTTGTGCTTAATGCTTTCCCTCATGAAAATAATCAGCATGGAATGCTAATATTTTTAATATTAGATTCTTATACAGAGGGGAGAAAGGCATTCTGTTTGTGATACTCTAAAGATCCCTCAAGTATGATCAATAATCCATTAGCAGGAATCTCTGTTCCATTTAACACCACTAACAAGTTTTTCCATCCCTTCCAAGTGTAACGCAGGACGGAGAAGTAATCTGGAAGGTTGAACTGTGGAAGAAGTCAAAAAGCACCAAAAATAGTTTAATATAAAGGTACTTAGCAGAAACCACATCTAAATCAGCCTTATTTTTAATACAAAATGTCTTGTAAGGCTGCCTGTGTCTGCTGTGCAGCTGAGAGGCACAGTGAGGGCATTTCTTCAGTGAATAGTGGGGTGTCTTGGCCATGACTGCAACGAAACTGCTTTACAGAGTTTCATCACACCTCACTCCTGAGAGAAGTGTGGATTGTACCCAGCCTGGAGGAGCTAGTAATGACAAAGGATGATACAAGTACTTCAGAGTTTTTAGTTGTGAGTGACTGCCAGGATGTCCAGCCCTGATGATTTAATAGATTAGCTTGGTGAATTGGTGACCATGAGTTTTATCTAGCGTTGGGTTGGGATTATCACTTCACTGTCATTTGGGACAGCAATTTAAGGTCAAATCCTATTTTTCCCATGCATCAAGAATTCCACTATGTTCTTATGCACAGGAAGAAGTGTAGGAAAAGGAAATCTTCCTATGGATATTACTGTTTGGCACAATCTAAAATATATTTAATGGCTTTTGCTTTTTTCTAGACTGAGAAATCAAGTTTGAAAGCATACCAACAATAGAGGCATTCATGGTTTGTTTTTTAAAAGCCACACATTGTCCTATCTTATTCAAAGCAGAATTTTTCTAATAACCAAATTCTCTGAGTCTGTTTCCCAAAGTTATGTAATAAAAACAATTGTCAGATCTATTATGATAGTCTAGGCTAGACACAAAAGGGGAACTCTGGGGCAAGCATGAAGATTTTCTCATGGAAACAGATAACAGGAAGACTAAAATCTCTTCTTCATCTCTTTTAAATAAGTAGTCCAATCTCTAACCTTTCAGAATAGTTCAGTTGTTTTCTTGGCAGGGGGGAAATGGCTGCAGTAGATTGTTCTAGAAGAAAATGTGCTATTGTCAGCCCTCCTCTGCTGGGTGGGTGATGAGGGCCTGTAAAAGCCCTGTGTTGTCTCCCAAGTAGTCCAGAAGCAAAGCTTTTCCTCTCCTATATGGATCCTTGTCTATGTGAGATAGATTAATGACTTGTCAGAGGAGCACAAGCCAAGCTATGGAGTTTAGCTGGAATGAAATGGTTCTGTTTTCTGAAATCCTCAATGGAACAGATTTTCCAAGTGGGAAACAAAGGCATCTCCTCAGCTGTGCTGCCTATATAGGGACCAGGAGAACAACATTGCAAGAGGAGCCTGAATTTGTTTGCATCTTCCCATCCTGATCCTACACCTCCCTCTGCCTCCTGACCCCAGGTGCAATGAGGTGCACAGAAGGCCAGGGCTGCCAAACCAGGAGTTTTTATTAAGAACTCACTCTGCAGAACAGCAGTAATTTGTGAGCTGGAGCCCATTGCAGATACAAACTGGGTCTCAAGGGGGATGGGAATTCGCTCATGTGTGCTGGTATTTGGGTCACAAGCCTGATGGAAGGGGACAACACAACCCATCAAGTTTGGGAATGGGAGCTGTGAAATGTTACAGCAGCAGGATCATCCCTTGTGGCTTCTGGTAATTAGATAAAATTTGCTGATTAACGAGGCCATAGCTTCACATATGCTTTAAGCCAGCACTGAGATCTCACTTGACAAATGTGATTAGTTTTAACCTGGATATGGAGCACTCTGGCTGTAGAGAGCATTCTTTCCAGTAGGGCTGAGTATGGAGCTGAGTTAAGTGGGAAGGGGGGTGCAGGACATGTATATTTCTGGAATTTGGGAATACAAAAAAATTTGAGGGGAAAATAAGGCAATGAAATGTATCCTCTTACTTTTGAAGCTTTTTATCTTTTCAGCCTCTTTCTCTTACTCAGATCTTCTATTGTACCTTCCTTTTTAGGTTAGGTGAGGACATTCTCAAGCCAAAGGCCACCTGATCTCTGGTAGTGATATAGTGTTTGCTCTCCCTCCTTCACACTGAGCCAATTGTATGAAATACAAGGCAGTATGAACTCCCCTAAGAAGTATACAGCTAAAAAGCCAAGTTGCATTCAAAATGCACATAAAGTCATTTCAGATGCACAGGGAAGTTTTAAATTAAGAATCTAAAATTATGAAGTCAAAACCTTTGACTTCAAGGGATGTAATTTCTTTTTTTCTACAATGTATGGTCTAACATGCCTTTAACCATTTGAGGTTTTTGACCATCCAGCATTCTACTTTGGGCAGCACTGTTTAAAAGTTCATTAGTATATGTAAGTAATTAGCAGCCCGGCTTGATGGCATAACGATTAAACTAAAGGTACATATTGCTGGTCTATGGGATAAATACATAATGCATACCAATAGCATATATGGCGTGCTATTTTTTTGCATAATTGCTACAACTGTAATGCTGAGAAAACCAATAGGAAATAGCTTTTGGATATAGAATATGAAATGTATGTCAAGGGATGTGAGTGAGACATGATGGGTTGAAAATGGTAATCTTAACACAATAGAAACCATGAAGTGGACAGTTCCTTACAGAAAATTTAGTAATTTTCCCCTTTTTTTTTATTTCTAGTTACCTTGGTGTTTTTCAGTCAGTTCCACCATCTTGTAGATGGAGTGGAAGTTGGCACTTTTGAATATTTCTTCCTCTAATAGGAGGAAGGAACAGCGAGAGAGAGGGGAAAACCTTAATTGTTGCATTGCTGCCTAAGGTAAGGGTCGCAGAAAATTACTTTTCCAATTGCTGAACAGGGTTGGTGGCACTCACAAGTTCTGGGTGCAGCCCAATGATCAGCAGAAATGTGATGACTTTGTCAGAAACGACACAAATTGTGGGGAGGAGGTGGGCTGGAGGTCAGGAATCCAGGGAGTCCACTCGAGTCAGGCACAGCAGGGGCAGGACTGAGCACAGACCTCAGGGAAGAACCGGGGAATTCAGCCTGAACTGAAATGTGTCAGTGGCCAGAGCGTGGGATGGGGGTCTCAGGGGAGGCTCTTCAGGGCAATGATGCACTCAGGATCCAAACAGATTTTGAACTTCTCCAGGTAGCTTTTATTATCAGGGTTGCTTTTTCTATAGGGGGGGAAAAAATAGCCTACTTTGCACCTGGATTAAAGTTTAGCCACTTTAATTTTCACCCCAGCAGAGCTCCCTGTTACAGACAGGTGAAGCTGTGCCAAGTGCTCTCACTGAGAACACCTGAACAGCATATTCTTCATAGAAAGTTTAGCCTTTCTATTAATTGAAGTTAATTGAAGCTTTGCAATTGCTACCCACAAGAGGAAAAGTAGAGTGTTTCTACCTCTGAGCTATAATTTGTATTTATAATTTTTTTGGCTGTGTTTGAAGGTACCACAAGTTTCAGGTCCTGGTAGCTGAAGACACAATGCACATTCAGACCAAAGACTGATGACATCCCCCCCAGAAAATTGACCAAGTCAGAAAATAGTGTAGGAAAGAAGTCTCACAACATCCCCACAAAGTGAGAGCTGAGAAGTCTCTGGACTCTGACTTGCTCATGTTTGCGAAAGATATATTTTTTGACCTGAAACTGTGATGTCAAACATGTTTGCTACAAGACTACTGCAACAAGAGGTGAGATGGTGGCTTTGGAAGGCATCCAAAATCAGTGTGTTTCAGGGAGAAGCTGGCAAGGCGCCAAAGAAATAGGTTTTATTCTGCTTTTGGGGTAGTTGTTTTTCCTCTGCAGACTGTAGCCAGCATTTCTCAATTGAGTTATTTTGCATTTATTTTCATTGTTCTGAGACAATAAATTCTCAATGGCAAGAGTTGCTAAAATACTGTAAGTATGGCATTTATTTCCCTTCCTTGACTGGAGAAAAGCTCTTTAGTTTGTAATCACTCTTTGAATAGTAGTCTGTGACCCAGGGAAGCTAATTTCAGTAGCAATAAAGACTGTGTCTTTTGTGCCTTCAGTAAATAAAATTTTAAGGACCTTGGAAAATTTTTGGAACTTGACCAATCTGCAAATTCAATATGCCTATTTCTGTCTCCCAGTGTTGGGAGAAGGAAGCTCTAGAGTCTTCTCAGAGACCTAGAATAATTTTATTTTTTAATTAACTTCCCTTTGCGATGTACTTTGTATTTCTTTTGTTAATAAAGAGAATTGTACCGAAGTTTTGGGAGGATAGTAGTTACATAACTTGTACTGGAAGAAAACTTGCCTCTAAATCTTAATGTATGACATTTCTGTGTCCTGGAGGGGGCTGTTCAGCCAGGTTTGCAATTAAACAGCCAGCAACAGGAGTATTTACTGCTGAGCTGAGATAAATCTTCAGCTCTATCATCTCGTGTCTAAAAAACTTGTGAATCTAATAATTATTTTTGTCAGTCAGTCCTTTGTGCTTTCCATCTCAGCAACACTCATTGTCAAATAGCAATTTCACTTGTTAATCCTCCTCCAGTCTCCTGCTGATGCTTTTTGGTCTGTTTTAGATCCAGCGTGTTCCTTCTTCTTTTGACAATGGGATTTGAATTTTGTTCAAACCTTTTCCCAATTGCCTCCTTGTGGGGTTAGAAAAACAAAAAAAAACCCAATTCTGGTTTATGGAGATTCACCTATTGCAAATCTGCCCTTAGATTACTACTGATGCAAAATTCCAACTTGTGCTTGGAAGTAAGGGGATAGGGGTGTTAGGGATGTTGATGTTTTACAATTCACTTCTCTGTCAACAGTGTTGGGATCCTGGTCCATGAAATTCCAAGTCTGTCCTGTAGATTTGGGGTTATAATCCCAGTGCAGGCCTAGCAGAGGTGTTCCTATACTGTAAGTGCTTTCAGGTTATCCGTGCTCCAATCCATTTCTGTGTTTATAGGGACATCTTCATGAGATAGGAAGATACTCTTGGTTCAATCATCAGAGAAACGTCCCCTGCTACCACTTCCCTTGACTCCTAAACATGCCCAGTTTGCCTGGTTTGGTTTGTGCTCTGCTTTCTGTCCCTCTGAGGAAATCACCACTGACAGGATGCCTGATTAGAAGAAAAACCTCAGCCCTGTGTGACCCTCATGCTGCTTTGGAGAGCAGCAGTGACAGTTTGCTGAGTCTGGAAACACATTTCTCTTATCTCCAGGGCAAGCACAGTGACTGTTGCCCGGTTCCACCACAAAGGACTATCAGTGCTGTTCCATCTTGGTTACAGACATGACTAATCCTTCTTACTACTTTTTCTTTTTTTTCCCCAGAACTGCCAATTAAGCTTTTTCTATGATCATTCTCTAATATGCTTAAATCAAATGGAGGTGGGTTACTATAAACAGCCCTACTAGCAGGTATACTCAGTGCAGCTCATTTCAGCAGAACTGTGTTATAGAGAAATTGTGAGTCCGCTGGAGAGGCAGCACAGAGCTTCAGGAAGGAGGGAATTCACATGCCCTGGAGGCAGGCTGATATTTGCCTTGGCTTCGTGTTCACTTTATCTCTGATTCCCTCCTCAGCCCTTTGTGGGGTGATCAAAACTGTGAAGGCTGCTGTCCTTGCCTTCCTCAGCAGACCAGCCCTTCAGAGCAGGAGCAATTCCATTCCATGAGTCTTCCATGGTGAGTTTTTAAGGTGATGAGCAGTGAGAAGGGGCTTTAAAGCCCATCTTGTTCCAACACCTTGCCCTGGGCAGGGACACCTTCCCCTAGATACCCTTGTGGGTTTCTGAGCTGCTCAGGAATTAAGGCAAACAGCCCAGCTGTCCATAGCAGCCATAAAACTGGGGTATTCACCCTGAAAAATGATGACAATGCAACATTGCTTGGAGAACATGACACTAAATTTCATCAAGTCATGTGGCTGTGCTAATAGGGTTTCTTTACTGAGGTGGGCATGTCTGTTATTTCTGGGTTTCTCTGTAAAATTGTTGCCATCCAAACATTGTCCTGTCAAATGTCCCAGACTAAATTGTCCCGAATTTAATCAGTTGGGCCTTACACCTTAATCTGGGATCAGCAGGGTTTGGTGTGGAACAGTTCTTCCACTCCTGCTGCATATTCCCTGCTCTCCCCTTGCATCTCAGCTGAGCATGTGGCGCAGCCTGGGTTGGCTCAGCAGAGAACAAACCTGCCAGAACCAAATTTGCCTTCCAGATCAACCTGTTGAGCTGATCTGCACAATCACTGGGTCTCATGAGGGGTGGGAGAGGGAGAGGCAATGCCTGGTATTTTACCTGCCTGGAGTTGTCCTGGATTGGAGGAAAAACATTCAGATGTTCTTACTATGAACGTTTTGGTCCAGGAGCTCCTGGCTTAATGCAGAAAACCATTGTTGCTTGTATATTCCAGCCCATTAGACCTGGCTGCTTCTTTATTTTTCATAATTATTTGATACGTGACTTTCTAGTAAAATAATTAAACCACGGATCTTCACATTATTTTCAGATTTTCTCATGTTATTAAGCTGTAATTTGACCAGAAGATATGAGCATAATTTACCATATGATTGCATAGCTTTTAATGTGTGCTTCTGCAGTGAATAGCAGCTATTAAGCTAAGTGGTTTGCCCTGTAAAATGACATGATGTCATAATATTTCTCTGAAAATACAAAGTTAAGTATCATTAAATCCTATAATTAGGTATCTATAGGTTATATTTGCAACTTTAAAAGTGGAGTCAGGCGGCCTGATTCTTCTTGCTGTAGTATTCCAGGAATTTTGTCAAAACTGTACAAGAGTATGTAGTGTGCTTTACAGGAAATAAGCTGCTTCCCCAGCCCTGTATTTCAGTGTAATTCCCTTTTTCTTCTCTTTCTAGGAACTGGGGTTTTCCAACAGGTTTGTAGCAGCAAAGCAACTGTTCCAGGAGTGTGTGTATTCTTTTTTTTAAATAATAAATCCAATTTTAGTGTCTATTTTTCTTATTCTTTAGAAATCATGTGGATTTCATAGAGGATAGTGAATGATTGATCATAAACTGTTAGGTTTTTTTCTTTAGACAAATATTTAGTCATCTTCTTTTTCCTTGTGAAATTTTCTTAAAATTTTTGACAGGTTTGATTTTTTGTTGTTTCTTTTAAATCTTTATCTATTTCTAAAATAAATAGTTGCTTTTTTGTGAATTTAACACATTTTTATTACTTCTATACTTCTAATTTATTTTCTTATTTTCCAAGGCACAGGATATTTTAGCATCTACTGTAGTTAATTGATGTCTGGTGCTTCTCCTCATTATCTATATTCACTTTTACCTGTGAAGGTATGCAATATATCTACATGTATATAATATCATTTTTGTTCAGTGCTATACATTTTTATGCTTTTTAGAACAAAAGATTCATTTAAAGGTTATAACTCTTATGTTAGAGGGATGTGTCACAGCTCTGTTCCGAAGCTGAGGGGTGATCCTCTGCCTCTGAGGCGTTCCGAGGGCTCCCGCAATGGATGCGGTGACATAAATGCTTTGTGCCATCTACTGGTGCCGGCGGGAGCTGCTCGGAGCCGGAGCTGTGAGGGACTCGAGCGTGCGGGGCGGGACAAGAAGGAAACTCGCTGTAAATAACTAGAATGCTGTTTATTATTTTATGTCTTCAAGCGCTAACGAATGTTAAACACGTGCTGATTAACTCACCATTAACCCTTTTCCCACCCCTGCCTTCCCAACTATGCCCTACAACTTTGTCCCTATTTTTATAGTCTCTGAAAACATTTGGGTTTACAGGTAGGTCAGTCATGTTTTACCAGAGTGGAAAGGTCCAAGCTGATGGTGTAGAGTGTGCTGTGAATGTGAACATGGTTTGTCTAAACCTGTTACTCTTTCTATAATAATTCCTAATTACAGTATATGTCACAATTGCTTATAATTAAATATAACTCCCCCAAACACATTCTCCTTTATGGGTGTCTTTGATGCTTGCTCCTTTCCTAAGCCTGGAGTTATAAAGCTGCTGGGATGGGAGACTCCAGCCTAACTCAGTGTAGGGTTAAATAAGGCCTTTTAGCTGAAACCTCTTTGTATCCTACAGCCTCATAATAGGCTATTGTATTTCCTTGGGTTTTTGTAAGGCTCAGACGCCATACTCAATTCTTGGTTGTTTCAGGATCATCAGTGTTATCACTGGTGCGTTTAATATGTTTGGTGTACATTGTGATTGTAAATATTATTTGTTCTTTCTTTGCTGGTTTTCACTTATTTATCTCTCAAGGGCATAAAGAGAGGATCCACAAATGCTCCAGTGTCCCTCTAGTTACGGTTGTTCTATGCAAAGGGAGAAAATCCAAGAAATTATTAGCAAAAAGAAAAGAAAAAGATCCAAACCCCTTACAGTTTAGAATCTTGTGTGCTTCAGTATCATGTTCAAGGGTCCAGATACCTCACTTGCTTACACACTCAAGAACTCCTTCCCAGATGAAGTATCACCTGCAGGAGAGACACCTGGCCTAGAAATGAGAATTTTCTGGGTCTGCCTCAAGTAAAACACACTTTACCCTGTCCAGAAGGGAGGTATTTTCCTCATTTACAAAGGGCTTTCAGATTTTTTTGTTAAAAATACTGTATAAGCAATTAGCAATGTGTTTTTGTGCTGGTTTTGATATATGTAGTTAGCGATCTACTTGTATATACTTTGAAAAGTTGGATGGATGGGATATTAAAATTCTTTAAATTGGAATTATCTAAATGCATATGTATGTATTAAAACATGTTGCCTGCTACAAGTACAGGTACAAAAATCAATACAGTAAATCAATTTGATTTTAGATTGCACTTCAAAGTGCAAATATCAATTTAAGCAAAAACAGTATTGCTTTCAGAAAAGTATGAACAGGTGGATTAAATACAATGATATAGGAAGATATTAAAATACTCAGTTTTTTAATATTTCTGGTTTTTTCTTCTCTTGCAGGTAAATGCCCCAGACAATCATCTTTGGTTTTTTTGTGACTGATTGTTAAGCCTGGGAAAACGAACTGCAGTAAGTGCACAGTTAACGTGAATTTTCATGGGGGGGGAAAATAGTTAATTATTGCAACAGTACAGCTACTATGATCAGAGCAGTGACTCATGCAAGTGAAGCATATAATTGTCCATGTAATTTGTTTGAAGTCAGCTGGGTTCCAACATTCTTGTTCCTGTGTATAGCTGTTAATTTTTCTTTAGTTAATTTCCCTTCAAAGTCTGCTGGAATTTGCTGTGAGGTTTGGGGTGGGGTTTTTTTATATTATTGTTGGAAAGATATCAAGTTGTGTCTGACAGCCTGAGAGGGGAAAACTGTTGCAGCACCATGTCCCCAGCTCCTCTCAGGAGCAAGGCTGAAAATGCTTCCCATAAGACTCTGGTACATCTCACATTTTTATTGTTTAAACCAGAAGAAGCTCATGATTTCTATATTCCTTCTTATTCCCATTTTAATGACTGTTGTTACTACTGTTACACTCTTTGTCATCTTTGTAAAAGGCTGTGAATTTGGGTTAGATTCACTCCAGTGGGAAGTATTGTAGACTGGAATTTAAATCTAACCTACTTTGTATTGCTGGAAGAAAAGAACACACTTTTACTCTGGGCAAGCTGCTTAGATTTGAAGCAAACCTTTACCCTCTTTAATATACTAAACACACTTTGTCTGCAACCTGTTGGAATCAGGAGAAAATGGCTGTGGATGATCTAATATTTGCAGGTTTATATGAACATTTTTAGTAGATCCTACTGTATCCCAGTGAATTACAAGCAATGTTTTTTTAACTAATTTATACAAATGGGGAATGATTTTCACTAATCATTTTGTTTCTCCTAAATTCAAAATATATTTTCTGTTCCTCTGCATTTCGATCTTGCTGTCATGGGCAGAACTGGCATGAGTCCCACAGCTTCTGTATGCTGTGTGTACCTATATCTGTAAGGTTTTTATCCAACCCCCATACTTGATGGGCTTTCGTCCATGCAGAGCACAGTTGACTTGCTTTTGTTCCCAACACAGGTGAGTTGATTCATTTCAAGACAATGCGGTAGTAAAAATTTCTTTGTGACAGGAACTGGCAGGTTCTGCTCAATTGTGGCAGCAGGGCCCCAAGGTCCACCATTGCCATAAAATCACCTGCAGAAGGATTCGTGGCTCTTAGCAAGCTTTCATCCTGCTGAGACAAGAAAAGAAGTGATAGCCACCAATTGCTGACCTCAATTAGTCAGCACACAGGTTTTTTTGTCTTCAGAGGACATCGTGATGGAGACAAGATGAGATACTGCAGTAGGATATGAAGAGCCAGTTGGAATGACTCTTAATACCTTGTATCATCTCATGAGGTTAAAAGATAAGGCAAATCTCCTTTGGGAGGAGAGATGATTGGGTAATACTGGTATAAAATAGGAATTACTATCAGTGGTAAAAACATGCCCTTAGAACAGAATCAGTACTGCTGGGCATTACGGGAATCGTTGGATTTGGTGATACAGAGTCCTTTCATTATTGTGGATCATTAACAACTAGGAGAGTTGTTCTGGGTGCAAGGGTTCCAGCACAGACAAAACTCTGGCCTTTGGCAGGTGTTCCTCCTAAAGGAGCTCTGCTGGAGAGAAGGGATGCTGGAGCCTTGGATTGCAGGAAGTCTCGTGCTGTTCCCCCTGAGTAAAATGTTCATGGCTGTAACTACAATCAGATGGAATTAATCTCCCAGGGTTATGTTTTGTGTCTGAGAACACAGTGAAGGCAACACACTAGTCATGGTAAAGCACTAACATTTCATCTGTTACTTTTCTGCTGTCAATAAAACTAAGCAAAAGCTGAGTCTCTTGGGCCTAACAAGCTTGGGACAGCCTCCCGAAGCCTTGCATCAAACCCTCCTCTCTGTCTTGATGTCTTCCCTGATATTCTGCCTATTAGGAACAAACTCCTCCATCCCTCCACTGTGAAACCTGTGCTTTATTTTTTGCTGCCTTCTGTACTGACTGTACAGCCCTGCTTTTAGCACCAGTACAGGAGTGATCCGAGCTCCTCCTCTGACCTCGTATGGCTCCTGTTCCTGCTTACTCAGCCAGGTCTTTCACATGCCTCCTATGGCACTGCCACCCCTTTCCATGTTCCAGGACAACAGGGAACAGACAGCTGGCCTTGAAAGCCCAGAAAACTCAGAGTCAGGCTTCTCTCTGCTCCTAGAGTTTATAACCTTAAAGGAGCTCAGCCCTTTAAGAGTCCAGCCCTTTGTGCTTCTGAGGATGGTTTGTTATGTTGGAAGGTGAGAGAAGGAAAGGTGAAAGATCACAAAGGAGTGAGCATTCTTTCAAGGCAGACATCAGATTCTCTTGTTCTGACTTGAGAGCAAAACCCTCTGTGTGGTACCAACAGTGCCAGGCAGAGGCTGGCTGCTGTCCCTGGGGGTCTGGCAGGACAGGGAGCAGGATTTCTAATAGGTCAAAAGAGAAAGTTTGGTGGTAGGAAGAACAAGAAAGGGAGAAGTATGTGTATCCTTCCTCCTCAAGTTGTCTTTTAAAAAATGTGAGAGGTTATTTAAAAAAGCTGTGTGGAGGTCAGACATTGCTTTGTATTTGGCCCCAATTTGCAAAATCAGTTTCAGGTCCATGTGTCAGGTCAGAGATTTGATGAGAAGATGCCTGTTCTCAGTGTTCTCTGGGCTTAGGACAAAATAACAGCCTAAGAGCCTGATTCTCCTTGCTTTATGGCAAATGCAACACAAACTTCACTACGAACGGGCTTAGGGTCTCATTTGTTTGCAGCAGGAACTGTGTAGCAAACCACCTCGCTCCCCGATGTCCTCTCCTGGTGGAATTTTCACTTACCCTGTCTCACCGGCTTTGCTCCGGTTTTACCCCAGCTGCTGGAATGTGCCCAAAGCGAGGGGCTGCGCTGGGAAAGGTCAGGCCAGCCCGGGGCACAGCGAGGAGCCGGCTGGGCAGTGGAAAGTTACAGCCCTGAGCTCCTGCAGGAACTGCCCCGCTCCTTGGGAAATGTGATCCCTGCTCGGCAGAGTCCGTGTGGAAAAGGCTGAGTGCTCTTCTTCGAAGTGCTCCTCTCGTTTGAGGGGAGGAGAGAGTTTAGGGTGATCTTTCATGTGTCTTTATTGGAGGAAATGTGCTTTAACCCCCCCTAATCGAAATCTGCTACTTATAGTGGCAGGGACTGCAAATATTTGTGTTTTATCTGTATTTCTTCACTGAAAGCTATCATGATCTCAAGCATGATTATTCTGCATAAAAATGATAGCAAGCATGACTCAGTATGAGAAGGGAGATGGACAAGAATAGAATGAGATTTGATAAGAATTGACCTGTCTTTAGTCCTTCCCTGTGTATTGCATCAGAGCCCATGAACACAGCTGGGCAATAATATTTGCTAGAAGCTGTTTGTGTTTCACAGGGATATGCAGTGGCAATCAGTGGTAAATCCCAGTGTAAAACTGTCTTTCATCCACAAGAAAGAGCTGTTTGTCCAAATTTCATCTGCTGGATGTAATATGGAATTTGTCTTTCTACTTTTGGTAGGAACTCATTCAATGCTGTTTAATGTACTTTTACATCACATCCTAGTAACTGCTATAAAAAAGATCTGGGTGAAGGTTCATGACATCAGTCCAGCTATTTGGCACAGGTTTTCTGTAAACAAATCAGTGAATTGTTTAACCAGTGTGAAGTAAGAATTCCCCGATGCCTTCTGAATGAATGTGCTGAAGTTACAACGAGATTTCACTAACTAATGTGAACCTCCAAAAGGAAAGGAAGTACGGAAAGAAAACCTTGTGAAATGCAAATTGCAATTGTAGCTGGAGCTGTGGGTCATGCAACATGTTTTGGGTCTGGTTTTTTGGAAAGGATGGGTTTTTCCTTACTGTAAACTGACTGTTCTGCTTATATTTCAATTATGCCTCAAGTCTGAAAAGACAGGGAAATGATCAGGAACCTGTTGGTCTTGGGAACTCTGTGAGACCTAAACCAGCAGTAATCTGGGCTGTCATGGATCTGAAAGTGGTTTGGCCATTCTGTTTAGAGACACACAAAAATACAGACATGTTTTACAGTGCTTGAAATACCAGCATGTCTCTAGAAACTTTTACCAGAAAAGATAAGAGTTGAAGCAATTCAAAGTTTATTAGACAAGGCACGCTGTCAGTTCAGGGTGACTTTAAAATACAGGGCAACCTGTATGGTTGTAAGTCCTCGGAAGTGCATCACTCACTGATGACTAAACCCTGACACTGCACAGAGCCAATTCAGAATGGGAGTTTAGAGTATCACCAGAGATGTGGTTTACAATGCTGGCCAGAACAAGCTGATAGCAGCCACGAAAATGAAACTATATAGATAAGCTTTGGCAATATACCCCACAAGTGTCTCGCAAACTGCAGAGCATTTAGCACCTGCTTGCTACTGTTTTGCACATCCCTTCACTCTGAGAGGCCATGTGTTAACACAGAGTCTAGCAAATGACTCAGAAATGACAATCTTATGCAATAACTGCAGCATTTCAAATGTTGCTTTGATGCTTTTAGAGCTTCTGATGTGTTGTTCACACAGGCAGGCAGGCTGGTTTAAGTGGCTGCCCAGCTTTGTGGTAATGGGTGCAAGAGAGGCTCTAGACAGGAATCCAGCTCCAAAACTGTGCTATCCATGAAATTCTCAGCCTTAGGTCTTCCTCACCAATCGCTCCATGAAATGCCATGGTGATAAGGTCCATGGATGAGCACCTTGTGACCATGTGGAGAAAGAGCTGAGACCTATTTTCCAGCTTAGTTCCCGATCACTTGACTGGGCATTGACAGCCTTTCAGGAGCTCTATTCCCGTATCAGTGGAAGAGAGAAAAGCAATGTTCTGAGCTGAATCCGTGTCCCCATTAAGTTAAATATCTAATCACGTTCTTTACCATGAAGACTGAGATAAAGCTGACATTTGTCACTTCCTTGTGACATCTCAGTATGTGCAGGAAAGTATCTTTTCTGAGAGACTTTTAAGTTCAAGCACAAATTCTGCACTTCGGAATCCTCCTTCTGTGTGCGAATCCTGTTCTCTAACAGGCCCTCCAGTTACCTCATGTGGAAAGAGAACTTTTGTTCAGCAACCAGATGGCTAAAATGCAAGGAGAGGATTCTCCCTGTTCTCGACATCCTTCTCTTTTGTGGGCTATACGGCCAAACTAGTCTTCCATTTGAAAACCTAGTTCTGGCTGCACCTGGCAGCACCACACCTTTTGTATGATATTAACTGAGTAAAGGAAGACATGTCAGACTTGCAATGTACAACACTTAGAGGTAACACTGAGACATGAATGTGTAGTTCATTAATAAAGGTAAGCAGGAGGGTGATCTTTTGTTGCTCTATAGAATACTTTGGGCAGGCTCTGAGAAGGCAAAGTCTTTCATTTGCTTAAAGCTTAAACCATTCTAGATGCCTTTAGGACAAGAAATTAGCAGCAGGTAAGAGAGTGTTGCTTTTCCTGTTCTAACAGACTCCCCCCGAGCTGCCAGGGATGTTTTGTGACCTCTGCCGTGACTCTTTCAATGGGGCTGCAGAGCTGAGATTAGCCCAGGCTGCTCTCAGAGTGCCTTGGATACTATCAGTGTCCATGGAGCTGCTCTTTCTGAGCCTGGCAGGGTGGCAGTGACTCGCGGGGCTTGTTTAGCATTCCCTGAGACTGCAGGAGGTCAGCTCCAGCACTGACAGAACCCGCGGCAGTTCACAGCGCTATGTTTTGGCTATGGCTTGTACTAAAAATCCATCCCTGGCCAGTAAGTGGCCACAGATTAAAAGAACGGCACACTGGTACTGATTAGGAGTGCTCTGTGACCTACTTGGGAGAGCGGAGGGGATCTACCATCAGGCTCAGATGGAGACTGCAAAAAATGGATTGAATTTATCCCTGTAGTCAGCCAGTGGTCTGGGAAATCTTGCTGAAGGCACCAGATTGTTTCAAAGTAAAAAAAAAAAAGAAAACCAAACAAACAAGGTGTATGGATTTGGATGGAAAATTTTGTCTTTTAAACTGGACCTCCACATAAAGAAAACACAAATTTTTCTTTTTACTCTTTTAGGAGCTGCTAACTTTTTTTTTTTTTTTTTNTTTTTTTTTTTTTTTTTTTTTTTTTTTTTTTTTTTTTTTTTTAATTGACTCCAAAATAAGTATCTTAACTTCGATGGGTTTAAAACAAACAATTGGAATATATGTACTTGGAGCCAATTCTATGGTTCTGGGAAATTCAAGGTTGGTTCATTCAGTTTGAACTTCCTGTAGGAATAGAAAATATTTGTCCCCTGGTAGCATAGCAGTGTATGGCTGTATTGAAATTGGATTTATTGCCCCCTGAGCTTGCTGGGTCACAGTGTGTCCCATGGTGCTCTAAATACCCTCAAACTTAACACTGGGGTGGCTGCAGGGCAGTGAAGGAAAAAGAAGGAAGGTCAGGCATGTTCTGCATTGATAAACCTGACACAAAGCCTATATGGAAGAGAGAGTGATTAAAAGGATCCTGGTTAACTCTGCATGGCCCCGTGGTGGGTCTGTGAAGGGGCAAAGTCTGGGGTCTGTCTCCTTTTCAACTGGTGGTGCCAGCTGAAACTTTTCTGTTAATTTTAGTATTAGATCCCCACATGACTGTGAAGTTTGATGTTTAACTGTATCATGTGTCCCCTTCTATCAAACTCTGAAATGACTGAATGAAAGTAGAATCACACAGGAGTCGTGGAAACTCTGTGTTTTGTTGTTGCTGTTGTTTTGTTTGGCTTTCTTTTTTTTTTTTTTTTAATTGAAGAGCACCATAAAATCTTTTGCAAATTCTGAAGAAATCCAAAGTGCTGCATGTGAGGCTTCGCTGCTACCTCTCTTTTCAGCACAGGGCTGGTGTTCTGCAGCTCTAGGCATTGAATAACTTGACATCCTGGGAGAAAATGCTGTCCGGCATTTAAACTGAGAGCTGCCTGACCCACCCAGGTAATCTTTTTAATTGAAATCACTCTTGGTTCTGTCAGAGTGAGCCTCCCTTTCTCCTGAGCTGGCTGTAACACAGCTACCAATGATGACTGTAATCTATTAACTTCCTTTTTGGGTGAAAAGCTAAAGAAAGCCTTAATCTGAGTTCATGTCTGTGTCCTGGCCTGAAATGTTATTGAGCCTGAGATTAGTGATGTGTGCGTTTTGAAAGCAGTGGATTTAAGGCCCGAATTATGAATTGCAGCATTTTTAGGCCCTTATTGAAAATATATCCCAGCAATATCAAGGGAAAGCAGCTCCCACACCAAGGAGTGCAACTCTAGCAGACCTATTTGTGCATATGCAGTTGGATCCAAATAAAACTAAATCCACAGTGGCAGTGGCCCAGGATGAAACTTGACACTAATTGTACATAAATAGCAGAGGGACTGTCATATGACAGGCTATAATCAATAAAACATTCTTGTTGGGACTAAGCTGCATGTCAGGTGTCCTTACTGGGACAGAGTGCTGGCACTGCTGTGTACCCTGGTTTTAGAGTTGGTCAGGATTTATTCCCCGCAGAAAATTAATTTCTACTTCTTTTCACTAAAAGATCTGGACCAAGCAAATGAATTAAACATTCTGTGGTGTAGCTGCTAGACCCTGCATCTATAGTTCTGATAAAATTATGTATGTGTAGAGGTGCATTCTTTGAGTAAAACTGACTTCTTTCCCCTAATAAGAAATTTAGGATCTTTTGTTTCACCTAATTAGAAAACAGAGCTCAGCCTTGGTAGATACTATTTTTGGGGTTTTTTTCTTTGCACAATGTCACATGTCTGGAATTGTTCTAAGACACAAGTGTGTTTAGTAGATAAGATTTTTAATTTTTTTTTTTTTTTTTTTTTACAAGGAGCAGTTTGGTGCTCTTTGTGACCGCATCACAGACAGCACGTTGAGAATTTGTTTGCTGATTTTTTTGTAGATCCCAATTTCTAATAATTTGCAGCTACAATTGCTTGCAGCTCTAATACCATAATTATTTCTGAAACTTGACATGTAGGGAATTTTTTCCTTACTAAAATGTAAGGAAATGTAAAATTTTACAATGTAAAATTGTATTTAAATGATGATGGGGAAAAAAGAAGTGGTGGCTGCAAAGGAAACTGAACAACCAGGGCTAAGGTTCTGTTAATGGCTAAAGAGTGCCAGATGTGTGATTTCAATCAAATGAAGAAGAGGAACTAACCTAAACAGAGGTGTCAAGAAGATGGGCACCTGAACTGTAGCCATAAAATATTCTGAAATATATAGAGAACACTTTGTGCTTGTGAGTGAATGAGAGTTCCACTGACTAAAGTCAGTGTGAACAGATTAATTTTTAAATAAATGCCATCTTTCTTTTCATAAGATCTCATACAAAATTTTCTTACATAAGTTTCGTACAACAAAGTTAAAATCTCATTGTGTAAATGCTTGGAGGGTCAGAGAATTGTATGAAAATTGGTACGTTATGAAAGGATGCTGCAGGAATTTTCCTCCAACTTGATAAGTTTTAAAATTACCAAAAGGAATTACTTTTAGTTCTTTACACCAAAGAATCAAAAATGCCTGCACGGAGAAGTGGCTCATGAGATGAGCCCTGTTAAGAGCTGCCCCTCCATGTGACAATCCCTGCTCTCCCCTGGCTTTGGAGGATGTTTTTGGCATCCTGCAGGTTTGGGGGTTGCTGCCCCCTGCCAGCTCCCAGCTGACAGCTCCCTTTGCAGCTGCTTCTGGCAGGAGACAAAAGTCTTCAGCAATTAGGACAGAGTGAGGCAGTGTAGGAGCTGTTGTGAAGTTCTCTCAGAAGATCCAGTGTTTTCCTCTCTTCCCTGTGCTTGTTTTGCCCGTAATTCACGAGGGCTGGGTGAGGCTGTTTTGGAACAGGGCACAGATGAAGGTCCCGGGGACCTTGAGCACTTCTCAGAAGGGTACAATAAGGCTTGAAGGGTGCTCTGATTTGGGCCAGGCAACAATTTATCTGGGATTGGAGGAATCCTTGGGGATTATCCAGCTAAATATTTAGTTACTGAAGAAAACCTTCTGTTCTCATTTATACCACCATTTATCACTTTTGCTGCTGAGTCCCTTATTTAAGACTAAATTTACAAGACCTTCTATTAGATCCAGTTTCCATTTGGAATCCTGAAGTATCAAAAGCAAGAAAATATTTTTTTTTATTATTTTATTTTATTCCTGGCAATGCTGCAATCTTTTCCTTGGCCCTCTGAGGAACATCTCAAAACACAGTGCCCCACATCAGGCATCATTCACAACTTCCTTCTCATCAAACCAAAGAATCCCTGAGCTGTATTTCCTCATTTCCCCTCTTAATAGTCCATTTTCCTGCCCCACCTTCTCACATTGCTGTCCTGGAATTCTCTTGCATGTGATATTTATATAGTTCTTAGCTGTCAATGGATTTCTTCTGGATCTAGAATGGTCTGGGAATTGCATTATACTCCAAGGTGACTTTCCCTGCAGTTACAGCTGTGTTCCCTGTGCTAGCAGGCATCAAAGTCCTGGCTCTACTCTGCTCTTGTCATATGATGCATTTTTCCTCTTAAACAAGGAATTTCCTTGAAACAATTGTTATTTTTAGCCTAAAATCACCTGACAGTTTCTGATGTCACATTGTGATTCAGCTCTTTCATCCAAATAGGTGAAGAAACTGTCACTATTTTACCCTGAAACTGTTGGTGTTTGCTGTTTAGAAGTCTTGAGCTTCTGGGATTGTCAGACCTCCTGGGTTGAAATCCTAATATAATTCTGAAAGAGGAATACAGATTAAATTAGTGTAATTTGCCTTTAAAAGTTTTCTCTTTCATGTGATAATCTGATTAGAACTGAGGCACTGTTTCATATTTTATTACCCACAGAGGAGAGGTTTATGCCAGGTTCTTGCCTCATGTTTGATTCAGATGTTTGTGAACTCTTGGTAAGTGGGAAAGCATCTCAATAGGGTTATTTGCATGGCACTTTCTGAGCCTCTGTTTCAGCATTATTAATAATTCTCTAGAAATAAACCTTTTTCTGAAGGCTCAGAGGCTTTATTTCATTTGGATAAACATAAAACATTTCACATCACTTCCAAAGTGCAGCAAGAATCTTTCTCTTGTGAAATTTTTTCTTTATGAATTACCATGAATAATGATGGAGTTATGACTCAGTATCAATCCCCTGCATAAACTCACCTGTGCTATTGGAGAGGGCAGAGTGGTGACTGAATCATGACTTTTTTTTTTTTTTTTTGGGAAAGATTAGTTTATTTTACAGACTTCAAGTAATATTTTCAAGCTGGTTTAAAAAAAGCATTTGGGTTTGTTTGTACCTTAGATAAATGATGGGCATTTGAGCTCAGGTGCAACCCATACATAAACAATATTTGAAGTGAGTGGGGATCAAAACTACATTAGCTTCAACTTGAAATGATTTATGTGAGTACTCACTTCTTCACAGTGTTGCATTTTTTATTAACTTGTTTTGTCTCCTTAAATTTCTTTGTCTGGACAATAGAACACAATGAAGGACATTTTAGTGGAGTTGCTGGAGGTGATGGACCTGATTCACCATGACTGAAACTTGTGAGGATTGATCATATTTGTAAAAGCTGGTCACAATAGAACTGTCCAAATCTGATTTGGGCATCTAGGAGAGATGAGAATCCCTCTGCTCAGTAGAATGGGCTACAACAGTGGTACAACTCCCTGCAGCAGGAAAGAATTCCACAAGATCCAGACGAGTCATTGTGTGTGTTTCTGATCGAGGCCAGTGGTATGGGTGTGCCTTATCCCATGGCCTTCATTGCAGGCACTGTGAACCTCTCAAGGCAAGAACAGGGTGTTTGGAAACTGCTTGACATGTTATGGATCCTGCTGGGAATAATAACAACAATAATAATTAGAAAAGAAGGATTTCTTGGTTTTTAGCCTGAGGCAAACTTCTTGTCAAATGTACTGTGGGAAGTGCTGACCAATTGAGTTGAAATATGCTTGCATTTGGTGGGGGATCTGAAAGTGTTAAACCTTAAAAAAGTTTTCATGCTGCTGAATTCACCCTTCAGGGAAAGTCACTGGGAGGTTGGGACCCGTTGCTCAACACAGGATGAAGCAGAGCACAATAAAATTTTGAGCATCTTCCCCTTAGGCCTCAAGGCTTCAAATCCTGTGAGAAGGTTGGGTTTTGCTGAATGATGGGGGTGAAAATGTTGCATTCCCTGCTCAGAAACCAGCTGCTAAGGGCTTACACTGGGATAGGGCTGGGAAGTGGAGAGGAATCCAGAATCCTGAGGATCTTCTGGCTCCTCTTCTGCTTCACAAAACATTTAGAGAAGCACTTTTCTGCAGCAGTAAGGATGACATGTGGATGGAGCTGTGTTTCCAGGAGTGCTCTTGGAGCTTGTGAGATGCTGGGCCTTGTTTTTCCTTTTGCCTCGTGCTCCCTGTGCCCACTTCCATTATCTCAGGTAAACTGAGTTGTGATTTCTCTCTCCTTTCTCCCTGTAGAACTGGAACATGTGTTCCACTGGGCACTTTCAAAGTAGGTTAAGGGGTTGTCTAGTGCTTAAACATCAAAATAATGTTGTGACCTAGTAGGTAAAAGTAGGTTTTGAGGCAATGGTGTGATTCTAGGTAGTTCACGTGGAATGGATCTGCAATCAGCCCCTTGGATCTTCCTCCTCTGGTAAATTATCTGTTCTCAGGCTGTGCCACCCAGCTGTAAATGTTGCTGCTTGTTCACATTACCCTGTGAACCTTCATTTTGGGTCTTCTGCTTGACTGGGACTGTGGCATAATTCTGACACCATTGGTTACATCTCAGCCAGGGTAAGAAAAAAATATTTTCAGGTGTCACCAACCACCACATTGGCTCATACGGATCTTAACTCCCAGTGTGCAAGCGCTGCTATTTTTGACAAAATAAATGGAGGTTTTTGTTAGTTGTTCATTTATACACAAGTTCGTGGTGAGACAACGGGGGAATTTTTGTGCACATGAGCATGAAATCCTTTAGTTCTTGTCAGACAACAGAGAAAAGGATGCATGAGAATAAAGTTCAGAGGAGGGGGAAAAAATAGTGATGCTTTGAGGTGTTCATTATACCTAGATATGTCTGTGTTACTTGCTTAATGCTTTACTTTTTCTGTGATTCTGAACCTGCAAACCTGATGAGAAATTTATTTTCCCATTGAGAACTGGAGCATGTGTAGTTTATAAATTCTATATACACATTTATAGCATGAGCAGTAGGCTCCCTTCAGCTTGCTTTACTGGTACTGTTTTTTGCATGGCTGGAGTTTTCTTGTTGTAACAGATAATCCCTTCTGGGATGAGTAATGGCACAGAATATTAGAGTGGTTTTCTCCCTGAGCAGTCAAGGACAAATCAAAACAAAAGAAATGTGAGCAGTCACACCCAGTGTGGCATATTTTTATCATTATATACAGGGCACTGCTCTTGAGAATACACTTGGAGTCAGTGTGTTGTTCAACTTCAGTACTTTTAGTGTGGCTACAACTGGATTTAAGATTTTTAGTATTTCCCATTTGTAATATCTCTTAAACACCAGTTTAAGGGAGATAGTCACACCAGAAGTTCCACTGGTGTTCTGTGTGTGCACATCTTTGGAGGATCACTTGGAGCTTGGGTCCTTATGCTGTAAGGTACTGAGGTGCTGAGCATACTTTTTTCTCAAAAAAAAAAAAAAAAAAACAACCAAACCCAACAAACCAACTTTGATTATCATTTTGCAATAAGTAACTTTTCATATCACTTTTTAAAAAAAATCCCTTTTTCATCCTGTTTGATTTTGTCAAAGGCCCAATTAAAAGTGGCATTCAGTGGTCACATTTTGAGACCTATTCAGGCACAAAAAGACACCTTGGAGAGTTTTCAGAAGTGTTTAATATTTGGGATGTTTTCCCACGTCCAAGTCTCTTCTCTGCTGCATGGAAAACAACCCCTGTTGGGAGAAAAGAGCAGCTGAATTCCAGTGACTCCCTCCCTGGAGAGTGTGAGGCTGTTAGAACTTGTTCTCAGTTTCAGGCCAGTCATTCAGTGTTTACTTCCCTGCTCTCTGGGATCCTGAGGAGGAAGTACATATGGGTGTAATCTGAGTACCACTCTCTAGTCCTGCTCTTTCTATCCAGGCTGACAAGAAAAATGCTTTAGATCACAGAGGAGCTCTCAAATTCATTTCAGCTCCTGTGCAGGGATACTCCTTGTGTTTATTTAACAGCGCTTCGAGTTTCTGAGCACCAAACTAAATTATTTGCAGGAAAAACCCTGAAATTTGTCTGTGATAAATGTGAACCTGAAGACTTGCCCTATGTTTATATAATTGAAATTTTTGACAGATCTTCTAGGATGTAAGATTTTGTTTCCCATTACATAAGCAAAACAGATTATTGATGATGAGAAAAACTGAAGGTTTTGATTTACAATTTGTTTGCTGCTTCATTATTTCAGTATCCAACATTTACAAGTGTTTAGCAAGAAGCTAAACACTTTAAATGAAAGATTGTTCATAGAAGTAGATAAAATACTGGCAGAACCACCTTCTCACCCTGTCCACAGGTGTGTGTCTGACAGTTTGCACATTTACCAGATTCATTTCCATCAAGATAATTAATTGCAGAGTTGTGATGAATTGTAGCATGACCAGAGATGGTAAGTGTTGGTAAACATTACCAAATTTGTGAGGATTTTAATTATTATCAGGCTAAAAATACTGAGAGTTCATACTAAAGCTGCAGTTCCGGGAATTTGGTGATTTGGTATTTTTTTCCCAAACATGGATCTGGAATTTGTTATTTGTCCTTTTATACTGACAACATAAACAATAATGCATCTGTACAAAAATAAGCACTAAAAATAAGTCATTAAGGATTTTCAGCCTCCAACTCTTTTAAATCAATGCTAGAATAAATTTGGCAGTAGATCACAGGCTTGTTTAGAAGATGAGGCTGAGAATTGCCTCCAAAATGGTCTGTTTAGCACTATCCTTAAATTGTGAGTGTGATTTCTATGGTCAATAGACACCAATTCTCTTCTCTGATTACGTCAGCACAGCTGAAAGGAGCAGGCATGAATGGTTGGTTCAAGGTAATGAAGACTTCATGGCATTTTGCTGGGGCTCCTTTTGGATAATTGTTCTGTTTCCCCCAGGATAACCACAGGAAAACATCAGAGGTTTTGAGAAATTCCAGATTTCACGTTCGAATAAATACTTGCTCAACAATTAGCCCACAAATATTTTGCTACATGTCAAACTTCCTAATTAGCAGTTTGCCACACTACAAAGCAGACTGGCAGCCTATCTGAAATACTGGAAAAGGTCTGACCTTTAAGATTTCATTGCATTGGGATGGTCCACAAAGCCTTTGGGCAGAGCTGCCACCTTCAGTGGGTTTAGGAGTTCACAGAGGTCTGAAACTTTAAGTTTGGAACAGCTGCTGTAAAGTTGGGTGATGTCACACTGAGTGTTTCAGGTGTGAAAGCTGCCTTTTAGCGTTCAGAAGCCTCTTAAATGTTTGTACTGTTTAAGCTTTTCAGAAAAGCCGTGAGAACCTCATTAAGGAGCTCCTACTCTGTGTTACAGAGGAAGTTTTGCATCAGGAGTGGTGACTAGGACAAAGAGCAGCAGCTCTGAGGCAGCTTTGAGCAGTCCCTTGTAACCTCATTGCAGCGTCACTTACTCAACGGGCACTAATAAAGTTAAACTTTGGCCATTGGAACACCACTTGTTTCTAAAACTGAGAATTAAATCCTACCCCAATCTGATCCCCCTGGCGTTTTTATGCCACACCACCCTCTGGCCGTTGCTGGGGAAGACTCCTCCTGGAAAAGCAGGCATCTATTTAAGTTACAGAACTTTTATATAAGAAGAAAATACCTCAAATATATTAATCTTTATATTTTGGTTTTTAAATAGAGAAATCTGCCAAGGGGTTGTGACTTCAGCTGGTCAGCGAAAGAATTTATTTTGCTGTTGGCTGAAGGTCTGTGCCTTTGCAGGGTCACCTCAGTGGCCTCGCACATCTTGCAAACCCTTCACTTTCACCTTCTTTGTTTGCAGCAGCAGTGTCAGTCATGCAGCCTGTGCAAACTGCGTGGAAAATTCCCTCCAGTGCAGCCATTTGGAAAAGATCTCTTTTCCCTGCAAACAGAACAGATCCCATTCGTATCCTGGAAGGAAGGACTGCTCCAGAACAACTTGTCTCTGCTTCAGTAACAGCTTTGAGTTCAGTCAGAGGCAGATAGAGAGTCAATTCTTTTCTAACATATCATTTACACATTTTTTTCCCCACTGGGGTGATTTTCAGTGGTAGTAGTGGTGGGCTGGGGTTTCTTTAAGTTCTTTAGAGAGATTTGTTCGTGATGTACGAACCTATCAACTTTTGTTTTGCTGTGACATTGCTTATATCTACAGCCACGTGAAATCCAAGAGCTTTGTTTGCAGTCTTAGATTCCAAATAATTGCGGTTTCCAGCATCCTCAGAAGCCAAGGTTATCTGGGATCATTTGGATAAGATGTAAAAAAAACCAACAAAGAAAACCAACAACAACAACAAAAAATCACAAACCAGTCATAAACTGAAAATGGCACCTAGTGGTAATTTAGAAGTAATTCTTGAATATTTACTTTGTGGTAATGGGCACTGAGTTGTCTCAGTAAAACATTATTTCCTCTTACACTAATTTACTTATTCAGTTTTAAAGCAGTAAAAATATAAACCCATGAGAAGTTACTATAACAACACCATAACTACGGTGACATCTTGTTAAAATAATCATTTTAGCAGCAGGCCTGATGGTGAACACAAACACAAGGACTCCTTATTTTATTGGAAGAATATTTTTGCAAAGAATCCTCCATTATTTTGTGTGTGTTAATTCTGTTGCAGATGTTTTACATCCTACATGATAATAATAAGTTTTGACATGAAAGAAATATAGAAATACCTGCAGCTCTGACTCTTTGTTGATCTCATGAAGGTGTGTTCTCAGGTCAGCCACTCGTGATCATATTGCCTGGGAAAGCAAGGGAGCAGAAATAAATGCCTCAATTAATCATTGTAGAAAAAATTCCAGATCTGTAAGCATTTTGCCCAAGTGAGGAACTAAGGATTACACTTCAGGAGCAGCCAATGCTTCAAACATTTCAATGAAAAGGTCAACTCCAAGTGGCTTGTAGCCAATATCACTTATTCTGGCTTTTGTACTCCCTGTCAGTCACAAAGGGGGAACACACACATGCTGGAAGAAGGTAATTGTTGCAGATTAAAGCCTCATGTGAAATGAAAGAGCCATCCAAATTCTTTATAATTGCTTGGCATGAGTTCTAATAATGCAGAGTTCTCTTTTATTATTATTTTAAAATGTAGCTATGTACCACAGACTAAACAAAAGTCCCCCAAGACAATAGGAGCAGCCTGTGAGTAGAGTGTGTGGAACTGCTGTGCACAGCTGGAGCTGGCAGGTGAAACACAGGCACACAAGTTCTTCAAATAGGAAGATTTGGATTTCTTTTCATCCCTCCCTTGTTTAACTCCATCTCATATTTTAGCTGTAGATAAGATTTTTTTTTTTGTTCTACCATATTTCAGATCAATCTACCAGCCTTTATTTTATAGAGAAACATCTTTTTCTCTTGTTGGGAGAATAAAAAAGGCCTAATACCCTGGTGCTGCATGGCTGCTCATGATGGAGACTTAAGAAATAGTAGTCATTAAACTTATTTCATGTGAAACTCGCATGCAACAACTATTTTTGACACATTATGTGTGATAACAGCGTTAGGACATTTATTAAAGACATGGATAGTTTTCTTCAGAGTGGTGCTTGAATAAGTTACACACCAAGGAGGAATACAGGCCATTTCCTTGCAGTCATTAAGACACTGCAGCTTGATTTCTTACTCCATTTGAGTTTTGCATTTGAGGTGTTTTTCCATTTGAGGTGTTGACCCCTCTGTGCTCCCTGCTTCAGGTTCTGTTGTTCTTGGTTGAAGTTGAGCGCTCTTAGTGCACACAAAAAATGCAACCCAGTGAGGCTTCCACCTGTCCAGTCCTCCAGGAAATGTCAGCAGCCCCTGATGGGAAGAGGCTTCCTAATTCAGAGGTGATGATTTTTGCTTTGATGCTTTTTAGCGCCTCTGTTGGCATATTCTGATCAGCATGATCCCAAAATAAAAATAATTCAGGCTGACAGATGCTGTCACACATTCAATGTGGATGGAGTTCACTGCAATTTTGCAGTTTTAAGTTACCTAATACTGAAAAACAACTGCTAAAACATTATCAGCAACTGCTTTAAGTGATAAAAAGCCAAAATGTTATGGTCAAGTATGTAAATGCAAGATATTCTCTCAATAAAGCATTGAGATCAAACATCAATAAGAAAAATATCCTAAAGAGGATTTTTAAAGAAATCACAAAAATGTCAACTGCATTCAATTTTTCTGCTTGAATTTCTGCCAAAATCACTCAAATTTTTGTCATTTCCCTTTTTTTCTGAGCACTTTTTGATTCAGACAACTGTGGAATTTCCTGTTTTGTTTTGTTTTTGCTACTGCAACTAAAGCATCCAACAGCCAAGGTCATTGTAGAAAACCAAACTTACAGTAAAATTTGAACAAATACATGCCCTCCCCATGTTTGCAGTTTCTGTTCTCTGACCAATTTCCTTTTGTGGTGATTTAGTCTTTCCAGAGTCTGCATGTTCACTCATCTTCATGTTTCTTCTTGTCCACAGTGAGCCTTGTTTCCCTTTGCAGTGCCTGTTCTGGTGGGGGATGAGTATTTTTAATTTTCTGCTGTCCTTATTTGAAGAGATTTGTCCCTGCACTGTATAAATGTACTTCTACTTGCACCTTGGTGGGTATTCTTGCCTGGCAATTTCATTAAAGTTTTAATTTGCTTTCTCCAAACATTTGCAGCTATCACTGCTACATCTGTAACAGAAATTCCTGGGGAAGAACACTTAAAATTAGTCCAGAGTTGCTTTAATTTTTGAATTGTGCTTGTGCACAAATCAGTTTCTGGTTTTAAAGAACTTTTTCTGTAGATACTGAGATTCATTTTTTCCTGACACTTTTCCATAGCTAATTACCCTCATCAGTGGGATATAAGAACCCACTATGATGATAATAACAATAATAATAACAACTTATTTATTCATCCATAAGATATAGTTGTTTCTGTTTGTTTTCAAGAGGCTATTAAAAAAATTAGAAGAGCATCTATCTGGAGAAAATGTATTTGTTAGTAATATACTTCAAATGTGGATGTTTGTCTACCAATGTTAAAGCAACAGTTGAGAGGAGGAAGCCTTGAAATGTTTTTGGTCCATTACTGACTTTAGGCTCCTCCAGAATTCAGAACCTCACAGAACTGATCCAAAGCCCTCAGATCTTTGGGATCCCTTCCCATGGCTTTGGTATATTTTGAAGAAGTTGCCGCCCACAGTGTTCTCCCTTCCTGAGCAAGAGCAGATCTGACAGCATGTTGGGGATCACTCTGGAGATACCCATTGCACAAACTTTCTTTGTCTGGGGCTGCTTGGCAAGCAGTATCATTTATCCCAGTTTTAGGGGAGCTATTCAGCTTTTTGTGGGAGTCAGACCTCTCCCTCTTACATAACACCAACGATTTGTAAGAAGAATTGTGAAAAGCTGGATAAAAAATGTGCCAAAATAGTTCTCTGAGTTCTGGTTGTAACTGCTTGGAAATAGCAGCAAGGTGTTGTACTGAGTTCTTGGGCTTTATCAATTGTTTCTAAACAACTTTAAGCACTTGGTGCTGAGGAACCAAGTTCTTTTAGCGCTGTTTTTAAACACAAAGAAGGCCTCTCTGCTAGGTAGTAAAAGGATTTTAAGCTTCTTCTGTATGTGTTAGAAAAAGAAAATACCCCTTTAGCCACTGGTTGCTGCCAGTATATTAATGCTTAGCAGGTTATTTCAATAGCATATAAGTTGAATTCATAGTCTATATTTGTTGTCTATGAATTTGCAGTGATAATTGTGAGTTTTTGTGAGACCAGACTTGTAAGATCTTGGGGTCATTTCTGTCCATGGATGAGTAGAATTGCAGATTATACAAGCTTGTCCAATTGCTAACAAAATGATGAATCAAGTTCACAGCACGAGTAGCCCATGAAGCAGAGCAGGAACTGCAGGAGAATGGTCTTGATACCTGCAGGTTGCAGAGAATCTGTTTTTTAATAAAAAGGTGCAAAACCTCTTTGAACTCCTGTGCCTGTAAATAAATCCCCCCGCTCAGCAGGGATGTCTGGGAGAGTGAGGACTGGGCAAGACTGGCGTGCCTGGGGATGAGATGTGATTCCCCATATCTCAATTGGGGTCAGGAAAGACAAATAAGGGAAGGAGAGACAGGGAGAAATGTTTGATACTCCAGGCATGCTGCCTGCCAACATTAAGCAGAGCTGCCCTGAAAAAGGATTTAGTCATTTGCCCTGCTGGTTTTGAGATCCAGTGTTTTGCAGCTCTGGAAATTGGAGTGGTTCATGCCTTAATCAGGATGTTTTGTGTGGAAAGTGTTCCCTCTGTACCCACCTTAGACACACAATGGGAGTTTTGCTGTAATGACTATAACAAGGCTAAGATTTGATTTCACATCTTCTAATCCCACATTTCTGGGCTGATTCATGGCTCTGTTTCTTCCTGTTTGACCTTCTGGAGCCCTCAGGAGGCAGATTTGGATTTTTACCATATTTGTCAGCATTAATAAAAACAGCATCTCTAAAACTTCTTGAATTCTGGGTAGTTCAACAGAAAATTTTAAGCACAAGGCATCTGAAAAACACTGATGTGCCTAAATCATCCTCATTTAAAATATGTGTAATTTGAGAGCATTTTGGTGTAGAGTGTAGCTTGATAGGTAGTAGTTTAGTTAGCTTGGTGCCTCTAAGGATTTCTCAGTGCTTGGCACACTTTGAGGAAAAAAGATTGGGAGGACTTTGCAATCCTGAAAATTGTGGAAACAATTGCATAATTAGGCTGTAGTTAATAATTGTTTGTAAATAGGTATTGTCTTAGTTCCAAAACCTGCCTTCAAATTTTTGGCTTGCAGCATTATTATACCTGATAGTAAAATAAAGGGAGCTGAGCTTGACTTAGGTTCAGTGCTTTATTGGGCTAGAAGAGATGAGATACCTGTTCTTAAAATGTTGAAGCAAGGTGTCTGAGGTCTTTGAAAATAAAACTGTAGGGAGAAATTAGAAGGAAAAGCTGTGTGAATGACTGTGTGAATTACTGTCAGTACTTGGGAAAACTATTTTTTTCTTTCTAGTGGTCTTTAATAGCATTTACACTGTGTTCTGAGGTACTGTTTTGTAATTTGAAAATGCCAACTCTGTTGTTTTATGGTAAAAATCTTTCACGCTTCAGTGACAAATAAATTCTCCTTTCCCAGCTTTCTTGTTTTCAACCAGGAGCTTTGTGCAGCTCATTGCTGTCTGTGAGCCTCTTGTAACCAATTCCAAAGCACCTTCACAGCACACTGAAATCTTATCAGCACCAGAGCTCTTTGTAGGGCACCCCAGGACAGGACAAAAGATGCACATGCAGGTGAGCATAAGGTCATTTGATCAGTGTGTTGCCTGCTGAAGGGGTGGGTGACCCTCTGAGGGGTGGGCTGAGGTGTTAGTGCTTCACAGTGAGATTACATTTCACTTTATAACTCCTCATGGATACGTGGATGTTGAACAGATCCTCCCCTGCCTTGGGTATCCTGTCCAAACCTCACGTCTGCTTCTGCAGGGAACAAACCTGCTCCCCACTGCTCCTGCCATTGAACAGAAAAATCCAGGGGATGTGTGGAAAGCAGGCAAATCTTTAGGCTGACTTGGGCTGGGTTTGAAATAGGTTCAACAGAATCAACCAACTGCCACCTTAATATGTTGAATTCAATCACACAGAAAAATTGCAGTGCCTAGGAAATGAAAAGCTGATCTCCAATTAACTCCTATGTGTTCAGCATTAGGCAAGAGAGGGGAAAAAAATCCAAATTCAACAGTAGCACGTTTCTCATCCAGAAAATTTTTGACTAGAAACACCACAAGCTGATTTTTTGAATCATCACACCAAGTACAGGGCTATGTCTGCATGTAAGGCTCTGTCTGGGCCAAACTCCACATTTCAGTAAACTCCATGTTAATTTGAGAGGTGTTTGCTCTGATTTTTTTCCCACATATTGAGCTTGTGCTGCCTTTAAATTCTGTGTCTTTAACTGGGAATTCTGTGACAGTAATAAATGGATGAAATTGGAAAATTTGAGGACAACATGCAGCTAAAGAGGCACAGACACCTTCTGGCCCTCTTCAGGAAGCTCAGTCTTGTCTGGTACAATTTGGCTTTTTGAAACATTTTTCTAGTACTTGTAGGCTGAAAGGGATTTTCATTACCATATCTGGAAAACACTGGGATGAAAATTACCCTGGGAAGTCCTTCTGAGACCTTTGCAAGTAAAGTTTTCCTTTGTCATATCCTCAGAAAATGCTGTGTAAGAGAATGTTTGCACCTGCTGCGTCTCCCATAACTATCCTGAACTCAGCACTGGATTTTGTGTTCCTATTTTTAAAAGCCATCTTGCTAAATAGGTACGGAGAATGTTCCCTCTGGAAGGGGAAGCGAACAGCAGTGCAGCTTTGGGGTAGCACCGTGAACTTGGCATGCCTTGGATCAGCTGAGAGAGTGAAAGGAGGCAGATAAGAGAGCTGAATAAATTAGCATGGGTTTTATGTGCACGATACTGACTTGCAATGTCAGGGAGCAAAAACTCTTTTTAAGTCTTTCATGTAGCGTGAATCACCTGAGGGAGGGCTGGAATCATCTCTGAAGGAATTTATCCTACCTACTGCTTAAGATGGAACAGATAAAGCTAAGGAAAATACCTTGCTTGGTTTGCAAGCATTGGAATAGGGGGTCTGCAGAATGAGATGGCAAAGCAGGGATATTGCAACCAGACTTGTGCCTGCTGCCTGCCAGGTTTGGAGTCCCTTTATAGAAGCTAGCAGCCTTGCCTGGAAAAAGAGCCAAGGAGTTGCTACAGCTTTGGAGAGAGCAGGGAAAACAAAGAGAAGGGAAAGCCACACGGAGCTCCTGTTTGGATAAACTGTATATGATTAGGCTGAGCGTGTTTGGGGAAAGAAGAGTTACAGCTCAGTGGTTCCTCCCCCCTCCCCAGCCTTTTTTTAATACATGTTCAGCAGCAATTCACTGCAGGGCTTGTCTGTGCTTAAACTTGCCTGCTTTAATTAAACTGATCATTTAAATTGATGTTAATACCTCAGTGTGTGCAAGCATTCAGTACTTTGTATGAGTTTTGCGTGTCTTTGAGAACTACAAAGCAGATTTAACCAGTCTGATGAATCTTCCCAAATGTATTTGGAGAGTCTAAATTACCAGTAACCAGTTTTTCCCATTCTTTCAATTTGTGTGTGCGTAAATGTTCTGTTTTGGGAAGTGTGTTTTGCTGACTGTTAATTTGGGATTATTCATGGCTGCAGAGATTCATTCTGAAACTCTGTGAGTACTAGGAAGTCTTCTTTGTGTCTTGATCTTTGAGTCTTTTCTTGTTTTATGTTGACTTCTGGGAACTGGGCAAAGATTCTGGACTGGAATTCCAGGGAAAAGGAATAGCTTGCTTACATTTGTTTGACATTTTGTAGTCTGTGTGCATATAAAGGATCTAGAATCTGTCATTGATTTCTCCTCCAGCATGAGACTGGCAAAACTGCAGCTTGCTGCTTGGCAAAATGCTGATCACGATGTCAGAGCACGCACGCACCCGCCCCATTTATATATATATATATTGAAAAATGGAAGTGGTAGCTACATTAAATGAAGTGGCTTTTAAGGGAGAAAGGCAATAATGAATCTAAATAAATGATACAGAACTCCTCTAAAAGGATCATAAAAATATAAGAGGGTAGAAGCATAGGCTGTTTCAGTGGTGTGATTTAAGAGTGCGAATCTATACGAGATGAAATATTTAGAGAGAGCTGGAAACTTGTAGTTGCAATGAATATTATCAGGTGACAGAAAATGTGGAGAACATGAAAAAGTTCTCACCACTTGTATTTGTAATAATGTGGAGGAGTTTTATGCCTGTTTGTACTGACACACATTCATGAATCCAGTATGAATACAAAAATACATAGAAGTACTTTATAGTTCATCTGCAGGGTGGCAGCTGCACAACAATAGAGTAGGAGAAAAGGACCAATGGTAGAAAGTTCTGGATAAGTGGAATTATTCCAATATGCAGGTGAGAAATTTCATCTCCTCTATTAATCTATTATAGGAGGCTGTTATTTGCTTTGGTTTGTTGTACATTTAATGAGCATTTCAGGAGGCAAAATGAGAGGAAAGCAGCTGTGAAAACTGTTTTGTTTTTTAATATGAAATAATCTAAATTATAGTCTGGGTTAGTCCCCCACCACCACCAAAAATTATCATTTTTCTTTTGCATAAAGGGAATACCCAGTAGAGCTGTGTTCCACAGAAGGTGTCTCATCCAGTGAAAAAGGCTTTGGAAAGGATCTCCACGTTTTACTTCCACATGAGGTAACTCGAACATGCAGGACTGGGAGCAGACCTCAGCCTAGATAGTGGAATACACAAAGCAGCTGTTTTGGCTATAAATAAACCAAGAGCCTCTTCTCGAGTGAGGCTTTTTTTCACAGATATGCCATGGAAATGAGCTGCCACTTGTAACTCTTGGTGTTTAGAGTTAAAGTATGTGGTAGTAGCAGGATTCACATGCTGCTGTGGGCAAGTCACACTGGCATCAGGTTTCAGCCTTATCGCGTTGGTATCACGCTGTGGTGAAACCACTTGTGCTGCAAGAGTTAAATCTGTCAGCCTTTCTCTCCCTAATCCCCCCGAGTGCCACAGGTTTATATCTTGGGTAGAAAGCAAAACTCCACTGCACTTGGTCAATCACGCACCAGTGATTATTTTATTTCCATCTCTTTGTAAATGTCCACATATTTTTAATATTTTAGCAGAGGGTGCGGGTGTGGAATATCTACTTGATCTCCTGGGGGCTTCCCCCCCCCACTCCCCGCCCCCTTCGGTTTGTGATTTGGTTTTGGTTTGTTCTGTGTGGCTTTTTCCTTCTCGTTTTTCATGTGAATCCAGGAGAAGCAGCAGTAGGAATTGCACGGATCTTGTGGGCTGGCTCGGTGCCTGGCGCCAGCCTTTCAGTGACCGGGTGGTTGCCTGTAAATCAGTTTTGGTTACCCCCAAAACAGAAGGCTTCCACTTCGCGTTAGCCTCACTCGGATCACCTGTTCCCAAGGCAGGTAGCCGCCCGCACCTGCTGTACTCGTGCAGGTGGAAAACCCGCAGTTTCCCTCATCTCGGAATAAAGCAGGAGCTCTGGACGGAAACAGCAAGCCGAGGCAAGGACAGAGGCAGGCGAAGCTCTGGTAGCGTTAGANGGGCCACCTCTCTCCCTCCGGGGGCCGCCTCTCCAGGGGCTGCCAAGGGGTCGCGGCTGCAGCTTTTGCCAGCTCATCTCCTCATTGCTTAGCTCGGAGGCAGGGGAGAAGTTCGCACCCTGAGCGTTTCTGTCCCCTCTCCTGAGTGGCAGCCGGACGCCGAGGACAGCGCAGCGCCGTTTAAAGGAGCCTCTTACCCCGCTCGGGGCACAAGGCGCTGCTCTTCCTCCGAGGAGCTCTTTACCCCTTCACACTCTTTCCCTCTCCTCACTCAGAGTGTGAACGCTCCCCCTTCTCAACGGGATAGCCAATTCCAAAAACAAAAGGAAAAAAACCTTTTCGTTCTATTTGACAGGTCTTGGCATTCTTGTATTTCCTTTGTGGCTTCTGAGATTTTGCCCTCCTGTGGAGGAGAGCTTGAGGGGTTGGAAGTAGATGATCTTTAAGGTCCCTTCCAAGCCAAAGCATTTTATGATTATATTTCTGTGATTTCTCTATCCAAATTGGTAATCCAATTCTTCCTTCTCTGCCTTAAGGAAACCAACCAACCAACCAAAAAACATTCCACAGTTGATGTTTTTCTCAATTAAAAAATCCCCAAACAACAACCAAACAAAAATAAAAACAACCCCACAAAGTACACTAAAATAAATACTTTAACCATAGTGGCTGTTCACACTGGCAGTTCTCGCCAGGTATTAGTTCTAAATTTTATGGTACTAGCTCAAAGAAGATTCTTAAAGCTTTTCTTCTCAGTTTAGCCACTCTGATCTCAGAATGCAGCTTACATGCTGGCAGCCCTGTCTTCAGAGGAGTGATTTGTTAATAGAATATTCAGTCTGTTATTTCTCTGACAAAGGAACCCCCCCATCTCTGATACAACCTCTTGTGTCTGATGTGTTACTGATAATGGCAGTACTTTTCTCATTACAGTTTTGCATTGGTTAAAAGGATCTTTCAAATGAGTCTGATCTCCTTCCAATAAGGAGAGGATGAAATGGGCCAAATTTCTGCCAGTACATTTTGCTGTGGAACAGGGGATTTCTTAGTTCTCTGCAGCTGTATCCAGCCAGGCCCCTCTCCAGGACAGCTTTGCTGGGGCTGGCAGCTGTGGCTTTTCTGGTTGGCCAGGGAGAGGATATTGAATGTTCTCCCTGCTGGTCCCTGCACAGGGAAACAGGCAATGCCCAGGCTGGGGGCTCAGGGGAGAAAGGATGCTCTGTTGATAAGGTAATAGGCGTCTGCAGGCTCGAGGGAAACTTGCCAAAACCTTTCTCTAGTAACTGCGGGGATTATCTAAACATCAGTAATAAAGGCAGTCACCAGGAGAAGGGAAAATACATCTTCGAGGGAAGCCAAATTCTGTGAATGCTCTACAAGAGCAATCATGGAGGATTTAGGGTAATTGTGAGGCAAATCAGATTGAGGAAAATTGTTTTAAAAGAGACCCTTTGCTGGCAATAAGGGACCATATGTTCTTTCTTATCTCTGCAGAAATAGCCATCTTTTTTAGGGTATTGACCCATGTGAGTAGCTGCCACAGTCTTGATTCTTAGCACCTACAAACATACTTGT
>WBMY01015166.1:370657-400175 GCA_013397315.1 Donacobius atricapilla
CCAGGCTAAGATCTGGTAGCGTTAGATCCCGGTGGGGGAGGGCGGCAGCTCTGCGCTCCCGGGTCCTGCCGGCAGGAGCAGCCCCAGCGCCGGGATTGCAGCGACTGCTGTCGGCCAGGGGCGGGCGGCTCGGCCGCGCTCCCGCCGCCCCGGCCGGGGCCGCCTCTCCCTCCGGGGGCCGCCTCTCNTTAAGGTCCCTTCCAAGCCAAAGCATTTTATGATTATATTTCTGTGATTTCTCTATCCAAATTGGTAATCCAATTCTTCCTTCTCTGCCTTAAGGAAACCAACCAACCAACCAAAAAACATTCCACAGTTGATGTTTTTCTCAATTAAAAAATCCCCAAACAACAACCAAACAAAAATAAAAACAACCCCACAAAGTACACTAAAATAAATACTTTAATCATAGTGGCTGTTCACACTGGCAGTTCTAGCCAGGTATTAGTTCTAAATTTTATGGTACTAGCTCAAAGAAGATTCTTAAAGCTTTTCTTCTCAGTTTAGCCACTCTGATCTCAGAATGCAGCTTACATGCTGGCAGCCCTGTCTTCAGAGGAGTGATTTGTTAATAGAATATTCAGTCTGTTATTTCTCTGACAAAGGAACCCCCCCATCTCTGATACAACCTCTTGTGTCTGATGTGTTACTGATAATGGCAGTACTTTTCTCATTACAGTTTTGCATTGGTTAAAAGGATCTTTCAAATGAGTCTGATCTCCTTCCAATAAGGAGAGGATGAAATGGGCCAAATTTCTGCCAGTACATTTTGCTGTGGAACAGGGGATTTCTTAGTTCTCTGCAGCTGTATCCAGCCAGGCCCCTCTCCAGGACAGCTTTGCTGGGGCTGGCAGCTGTGGCTTTTCTGGTTGGCCAGGGAGAGGATATTGAATGTTCTCCCTGCTGGTCCCTGCACAGGGAAACAGGCAATGCCCAGGCTGGGGGCTCAGGGGAGAAAGGATGCTCTGTTGATAAGGTAATAGGCGTCTGCAGGCTCGAGGGAAACTTGCCAAAACCTTTCTCTAGTAACTGCGGGGATTATCTAAACATCAGTAATAAAGGCAGTCACCAGGAGAAGGGAAAATACATCTTCAAGGGAAGCCAAATTCTGTGAATGCTCTACAAGAGCAATCATGGAGGATTTAGGGTAATTGTGAGGCAAATCAGATTGAGGAAAATTGTTTTAAAAGAGACCCTTTGCTGGCAATAAGGGACCATATGTTCTTTCTTATCTCTGCAGAAATAGCCATCTTTTTTAGGGTATTGACCCATGTCAGTAGCTGCCACAGTCTTGATTCTTAGCACCTACAAACATACTTGTGAAAATAATTAATTGCCCTAAATGAATATTTTACATCAGTTTTTGTGGCTTTAGCCTTGTTTCAGCTTTACTAGACTGTGAAGTGTGTAATTTTAATCCCCAACAGCAGGAACATTGGGGTAAATTTCCTGAAGACCGTGGAACTCTCTTCTTTTATGCCAGGAGTGATTTTGGCTCATCTGTTACTCCATGTTCTTCCTCCCAGATGGGTTGGAGTGATGATGTCATCTCCTCTCACGGCACTTTAAAACACCGATTTGGTTTGTCTGTGTTTTAACACTGGATCCTTCCAGAAAATCCGTAATTGCTCTGAACACTGAAATCTTACTTTGTCTGCAGTGCTGTTGCAATCAGAAATATCAGCTATCGAAGGGAGCTCTTTAATTATGTCATTTAACACTGCCTTAATAATTGAAGCTGGGTAGGACTTCAGAGACATTGACTTTCGTTTCATTTTAGGGGCAGGATTTATACTCAAGTTACTTCATTGTGGTGTCCAGGAGCATCAGCCTTCAGGCTCCCATGTGGTTAGATTCACCATGAAGAATATAAAAGCTACATCTACCTCCTCATGACTGGTGACCTGTAAGGCATTTTTGTGGCCTTTTAAAATGTCTGCTTCCACAGAATAAATGGGAGTTTATAGAAAGTTAGGCTTGGTGTTTTGGGACACATCTAGATGCTGTTAACAAAACCTGTCAATTGATCTCAGAAGGGGCAGGGAATTGTGGTTTATTTTATTTTGTCATTACTTTGTCCTGACAACTATATCAAATCCAAAAAATTCAGCATCCAGCAGTGTGAAGACCAACTGCTACCATCTACTTCTGAGTCTTCCCAGACCTGTGCCATTATCACTCCTTTTTTCCTTTCCCTTTCCTCCCTCTCTCCAGTCTTCATTTCAAAGGTTATTAAATGAAATCAATTTCAGCCTTCCCTTAGCCTAATGCCTTCCAATTTTTCTCTTCCCTGGCTTGCTGTGTCTCATCCTACAGGGATATTCTTGTCTCCATTTTAACCAGCTCCTCGTTTAAAGTGCTTTCCTGAAGTCCAGACTGATGAGAAAAGTGATTCTTCTAAATACAGGTAATAAAATGAATCTAATCAAAGGCATATGCCTGGTTAGCTGAGAACTGGCCTTTTACAAATTAGTGTTACACTATATTGGATTAAAATTAAATACTCATTTGGCTGGGACACTTACCTACATTTTTGTTCCATTTTTGTTGAGGATAGAAGTTTGAGAGCATTAGGAATTTTTATTCAAGGGAATTCCAAGCTTTCGACTTCTGACTGTAGGAATTCTTTATGTAATATTATAAATATTAGGTGCATTAATTTCCTTCTTAATTGTGGAACTGTACCTCATGTATCCTTAATTTTATTTATTCAGATTCCTTAATTACACATAGGCCTAAATTGCACCTGGGTCTTGGCAGCTAGACAGCTGGACAGAAAATTACCGATACAATTTTAACACCTCAGTGTTTGACAGAGGATATTGCTGGCCCAAAGGATGTATTTTTTAATTACATTAAAAGAAAACTTCAAAATGCTTGTTTATTTACTGAAAGCCATATTGCAATAAGGCGACCTGCAGGTAAGGTGTGAAATGTGGGCTTTGCCATTTCCCTAATAACAGGAGTTTTAATAAAACATTAAAACATTGATTAAGGGGTACTGTTTCTATGGAAAGGTACTGTTTTTAATTCCTTTTCTTTTTCCCTGGGGGGAATTAGTCACACTGTAGTGTTTTTCTGAAGTAGAAGGTAAAAACACTGATAAAATCAGTTTGGAATCAAGGCTAGGTCATTATTTAAATATATAATACTGTGCTTATAAGGCTTATTTTTAATAAGAATGTAACTTTTTCTGCTTTAATCACTTAGATGATAAACTCTTGGGAACTCTTTTTGCACTGTAACTCCCAGCACAGCCTCGGGCTCAGTGGGCATGAGGTGCTTCTGCTCTCTGGATATAATTAATCCTGGTGATTTCATCACATGCAAATGAGAATTTTCCATGCAGCAATGAGAATTTGGATTAAGGCTCCAGAAACATTTCATTTGGCATCTTCTCGGGACAGAAGTGAGCAGGAGCCAGTCCTGCCCAGGGTGCTGTCAGGAGCTGTCCCATGGAAATACAAGAGCATTTGGGGTCTCTTAATGACGGAAGAAGAACTTGGTCCCTGGATGATGATCCACTCCTGATCATGACAAAATACTCTTCTTTACTGAAGTGCTCCATTCCTTGGGCTACCTAGGGCTTTTCTAGGAATTGCTGTAGAAATAATAAGATCATTTATAGCTCTCCCCTTCAGCATTCTCAGCTCCAGGTGGTTTTCCTAGTGCACTAATCCTAACATTTCTGTTGTGACCATTACTGCTGGCATTGGGATGTTTTTCACATGAGACAAACCCTTGGAAGGGATGTGAAAAGAGTGCAGGTGTCTTGCTCTGTATTCCCTGGAACGATGTCCAACAGTCTGTGTCAGTATCAAAACTTACATCTCTCAATTTTTCAGCTCCCCATGAAACTTCTTTTTATCACTTCTTCTGAGTACAAAGGTGTCAGTAAAGTGAGATGGATCAAAAATCAAACGATGGAGACCTTCCTATTTCAAGGTAGTGCTTTTCAGGAATAATGTTTTGGGTTTTTTCCCGTGTTCCTGGCAATGTTTTTATGGCAAATTATGAAAACTCATAGATTTGTGATGGATAGATGGCTTTTCCAGATGAGTTCACACAATTCCTAACTGAAACTTATTCATGAAGAAAGTCTTACTGACTTTACCAATAGAAAATCACCTCTGTGGAGAGTATAAATTATGATTCCACGAGACATATTGGATTTTGTTGTTATTGTTCTGATGGAAACCTGTATTGATCTTCTGCTATTTCTGTTTCAACCGAAGAAAAACTGCACTTTATGCTCAGTAGGATACAAGAGGGGAAAAAAGGGATTGCTTGGAAATTCAAATGAAAGAAAGGTAATAAAGCCAAAGTTTTTGCCATTACAATAATTGTAATTGAATTGTGGTTGGTAAATCTGCCTTTTGCTCTTCCTAGAAATAGCAAGCAGGGGCAGGTGCTGACATGCAGCTTGTGCTACATCTGAAGAGTGAAATTCTGTTCATTTCGAACTGCTGTTCCTGCCTTTTACTGGTGCAAAATGAGATTTATAAAAGCCCTGTAACACCAAAGTAAATTTGAGGCTGTTTGTTACTTATGAGGAACAAGGCAGCATAAAAATTCACCTTAATTCTGTTGGGGCTTAGTAATTTTATTTTGTTTTGCTTCTGGGGCCCATGTTCATGTGTTACAAAAATCCTAGTGTTTGTTTCATCTCCTCCTCAAAAATTAAGAGTTATATTTCCTTTTCTGCTTTTATAACTGGTATTTGTTGATGTGTAAAAGAGAAAATAATCGTCGTTTCTTCTGTTACTCTGTGAATGCTTCTTGGTAAAACAGGTCTACTGCATAAGTGAAGAGCTGTAAAACTGTGTGTTTAGAAGTTTTACTTTTGATAGTACTAGAGAGTGTAAGCTAGACAAAAACCCCAAATTAGTTACCCACTTCAAAACCCTCACTTTTTAATTATTTTTGAGATGAGGTGAAGGGTTAAGAGAATATAGTATTGATAATACGGATTATATCTGCTAGGTATCTTTTGCTTTTTAATAGATACTCTTAAAGAATTAAACATGGCAGTTTGTCAACATTTTCACTTCTTGATGATGTCAGTAATAACAAAAGGCTCATAGTTCATTATTTATTTGGTCTGCTGACAAAACTGATTACTTGGCATAATACCACTGAGTTTGTCTCATGCTATGAATCCCATCTTAATAAAATATCTGTTCAAGGAATAGGTGAAGTGAAAGTTAGATGTTCCTTCTTGGAATGTTTGTGAGCTTTTACATCCTTAAAAAAATATTTTCTCCATCATACCAAGTAAGTCTTTCTGCACAGCTGGTGCCAGCTTTGAACTTCTCAAAAAGAGAATAATAAGTAAACAGCATAAAGCATATTTATCCCCACTCTCTTCCTCTGTAACACTATGCTGTGCCAGGGCTTTACCTGCATCTCCTTTTGGCGTGGCAGTCTGGAGAGGGGAACTCAGTGCCACAGGCTCGGGGTTGGTCTGTCCATGTTTCAAGGGATTTACTTTGCAACAGCCCTTTAGTGCTTGGGACCAGCTTCCCCCTAGTGGTTGGGACGCATCTCTCGGTGGGCTTGATCCGGAACAAATCCAATTTGCATTTTCCAGAGTACTCTGCATGTGTGAGGCCTGTCTGCCCAGCAGCCTCAGTGAGTATTGGGAATGTGGTTGGATATCATTTCTATTTTAGGGATGGAGAAGCAGAAAGTCCAAGTCACTGTCCTGCCACCCCAGTGGGTCAGAAATAAAAGCTTGAATCCCATTTTCCTGCTGAATGGATTTGGAGTAGTCACTGTATCCACTGCCTTAGACTTTGTATTCCAGTCCCCTGTTTATTATAGAGGAAATTCTTACCTCTTTTCCATGTCTCCTCTTTCCCCCATAGATGTTAGACCCATTCTTGAGAAGGAAACAGTAAAAGAAAGGAACATTTAAAATCCTAAAACACTCTAGATGTCTGGCAGTGACACAATATTAATTATACATATAGCTGTGTGTTTAAAAACTCAATAAAACTCTGCCATTTCTCCATGATCTAGGAGAACAGCTTGTTCTGTAAAAGTCATTTTCTAACTATAGACAGGTATCAATTCCTTTATTGACTGGATTGATTCCTTCCCCTGCTAATGCATCTGCTGTCCTGATAAGGTGACTCTGACCTGTAACTTCATTTCTTTGGTGGAGGGGTGAAGAGAAGTGTTTTTTCACAGTGCAGTCAATGTGCAGCCACTGCTCATTGGTGCTTTGAAACACCGGTTGTGAAAACAACTGATCATCCCCGAAGTTCCCTCATTTCTGGTCACTTAAGCAGCACACCACTCTATTCTAATTTCTTCCATCACCCAAATATGTTAAGAGAATGAAAGCAGCCAGTCTTGGATACTCCCTGATGTTATTTTTGTCTCTGACCACAGATTTCATTTGTTCAAAAGCTGATGAGCTTTGTCATTGTGGGAATCCCCACACTGGAATGGACTCCAGGCTCCCCTTGCCTGGGAAGCATCTGCCAGAGCTGCTGATGTGTTTAAGCTGGGAGGAACTCCAGTGCAGGTGAAATCCAACCTTTGGAATTCCTTAAGGGAGTGGTTGGAGTGAGTGTGAAGTCAGACTTGGGTTTAAAATTATTCATTTTAAAAGATTCCAGAGGTTTGAAGATGTTTGTAAATCATCCCAGCAGGAAGACCGAGCATCATAGTCTTAAGAGTATTCTCTTGGCCACAATATTCCCCTACAGCTGCAGGGAAGAGGGAAGTTGGGAAGGAATCCTAAGGGAGAGACAAGAAGTAAGGAGCTACAGTCTCCAGTGGCCTCAGCTGGAAGCTACAGAGAGCCCTGAGCATGGATTTTTGCTGCAGATCTGCAGAAAGGTGGATCTGTTCTGTGTCCCACACAGCTGCAGAAGGGGGAGGCACTCGGCCTTTGGACATGGCCAGTGCTATGGCTGCCAGCAGCTTGCTGCTTCAGAATGGAATCAGCCCTGCCCTTGGGCAGAGCCAGGGATGGGGAAACACAGATGGGATGTCATTAGCATTAATGGGCTGGCTAAGGAAGAGTTCTGCCTGTTGACAAGATAATGTACAGCTTTAATATAGCAAATTTCTACAGCTGGTGGGGACTCTGGTGTCTTCCTTGTGGAACATGCCCAGCTATAACATTTCTTTTCTTTATTTTCACTGTTTAAAATGAGTCCTGAGGAAGAGGTGGGTGAGATCCTGTTCCCTGTTTCCACCAAAGCACCCACTTCTCTGACAAGGACCCAACCTCCCACCTCACTCTTTCAAATGATTGCTCAGACTCCTGATGCTGAGCAGAAAACATTTCAGCCGTTCTTCAAAATGAACATTTATCAGGTGGTGTCTTTCCCCCTTCCCAGGGCAGAGTATTAATTAAATTGGACGACTCAAGAGCCTGTCTGGAAGGGATTCTGGATGGAGAGAAGGTGCAAACCCAGAGGACCAACATTAAATGCAGTCAGATGTTCTGAAATGGAGGAGTTAAAAAATCCAAGCTCAAAAGGACAAAGGAGAAATCTTGATTCTGGAAAATGAGCAGCTGCTTATCAGAGGAAATGTGGATGTGTGATGCCAGAGTGGGGCAATTTCTCTCCAGTTCCTGTGCTTCCTCTGAGGTGGTTTGACTTTTGAAGTATATAAAAGAAAGGTGACTCGTTGTTTGTTTCCTGTACTGGGTAAGATGGAACAGGAAGAGGGGGCAGATTTTGCACCATTAATGTTGCAGGAGTGGAGAGGCATTCTGTCTGTTCCTATTGGAAAATGCCTGAAATGGTTTTTTAGATTTTTACTGGGAAAAATAACAGGAATATCAAAGGATCATATTAGGAAAGAAGCGAGCAGCCTCAATATGAATTTTGTGTTTGCTGTGGTGTGAAGAGAAACACTGTATTGATAGTGGCCGTGAAGATGAATTCTGGGGGTGTAGGTAAGATACCCTAATGCTTCCATGTTCTCCAGGGATATCCGTTTGCAGGTCACAATTCTGGTCTGGGGCTGAGGGGAATGGATAGATTGAAAAAACCCCAAACTCTAACATGTCACATCCTGGGAACTGAGCTGTAATTCCTGTAGAACCAGTGGTAGGGATTTCCCTGGGAATAAGTGCTTGGAAATGTGCTGTTGAGTGCATTCCTGCCATACATCCCTCTTTTCCCAAACTGGGATCCAGGCCTGACCAGCAGTTGGTCACTGAACATCTGCTCCAGTGCAAAATGGACAAGTTCATCCAGAGAGCTGAGATGCTCCAGCAAGCCACCCTCACTATCCTGACCTGCAGAGCTTTCCAGGGCTCTGCAGCACTGGACTATGGCTGGAATTGTCCTCTAGGAAAATGTTACCCCTGGAACAGGTGGTGGTAACCTCTAGCAAGTCTCTTGAAACCTGCAGTGCTGGCCCAGGCATTCAGTGCAAACAAAGCACAAGCTGCTGTAGCGCATTTGTGCCAGGGTTTCCTGATTCCAAGTGCAGTCAGATATGGCCTAAAATGAACCATTGTTGTAACAATGACAAGAGAAGCTGGGGTGAAAATCATGTTATTTCCTTTGGAAAGAAAAGAGTTCTATTTTTAATTATTTCCCCCTTAATCTTACTATTTTGTTTTGCCAGTGTTTATAGCAGAGAGTACAATACTTCTTGTTATGATTGTTCTTTGTGTGACTAGGATATAAGTAGATGTTCGGCAGTAAATTGTCTGGGATACAGAGTCCAAAGAGATTATGCTGCAGGAAGTTCTAAAAAAAACCCCAAACCCTTACACAATCTCCCACTCACTCCCTCCAAAAAGCCATAACCCAAACAAATAAAAACCGTAAATGACTGTCATAGTTCCAAAATAACTGTAAAAAATGCCTGCTAGTCTTAAAACAGAAGTCTGGGGGAAATGATTGTCAGATCCCTTGGTGTATTAGAGAAGTGATTTATGTACATTAAACAGAAAATAAGAAACACACACTTGGGCTGTGCTTATGTGTTCTCACTGAGACAAATGAACAGCTCCTCTCATTCTTTGCTTCTCCATCTTTATTACCAGTCATATGATCTTCCCTCCCCTTCTGCTCCCACTAATCCTCACCAAAATGGCTGGAAAGAACTTCTGTTGTCATCTGGAGTGTTTTCCTGAGATTATTTCTACTATTTCAGCAAGCTTTGTAGAGTTACTGAATGCTCAGAAGGACTTTTTGATCTGAACTTTACAAACCTTGGACCCTATTCAACAGTAAGTAGCCAGGAGAGAGGAGAGGGACTGCTGCCTGTCACCTGAAACGAACTTTTAATTAATTTCAAACTCTTTATTGAAACCAGACATTGGTAAAGGATAAAAACGTTTATAGGTACTTCATCAAGTATGTCCTTCTGTGTGAGCCCTTTGTTCTAATTTATGGCAAGGGGATTGTATCCACAGCCATCTACGCACAAATGACAAATAATTTATCAGGCTATGATATTTTCCATTATTTTGCAGGATGCTGCCTGAAGGAAACAGCAGAGCTGGAGGCTTGTGTTGAGTGGGTGATGTATGAAAGGGGCTTGTGGCAGTGAGTTAAGATGGAGCACAACTCACAAATAAAAGGGAAGCAGATTTTCAGCATCTCTGTGCCATTGTTTAGGTAATGTGTTTTACTGAGGTTTTGATAAAACCGGTATTTAGGGAAAAATCCCAAAATCTAACCCCATCATGGAAACTACCTGATTACTGCAAGATGATTTGCCTAAGTAGGCAAATTGGGATGTGCAGCTTCTTTGGATAATTTTGTGCTCTGATCTGAGAAACCTTCAGGCACCTCATCTACAGACTTGGCTCTTTTATCCTAATATTTGGTCCTTCCAGATTTTTTTTTCCTGAGGAATTCAAAGCTTTTTACAGACTTTGTAGAGTTTTCTTTGTCAAGACACAAAGCTTGTGAGAACGGGGTGGAAAGCAGGGAGAGTGCTGGAAGGTCCTCATGTACCTGGATGTTTCCCATTTGGTTTCCCTGCCCTTTCAGCTGCCAGCAGTAGCAGGGAATGGAAATTCTTTTGGGATGTGGCAACTCTGACTCAAAAAGAAGAGTTCTATTCCACAGAACCATCTTCCAGGGTGAATTTTATTTTCATTTAGTGTTAAATCGAGTGCAGTCACAGCTAACCAGTGCAGAGTTCAACTGTGTGCCCTCAAATGGGATTTTGGAATTTTCCACATTTTGGAATTGCTGGCTCTGCATTAGGGTTGGAGGGCAGAGAGCTAAATTTGTTGTGGTGCTGCCTGTGAGGTGTCTGAGAGAGAACTGACTGTTGCATAAAACTGAGCAGCTTTTTCCTAACCCTTAACACAAAGTTGAATATTACCCAGGAGTTGTGTGGCTGGTTGCAAACTGAGGGCTTTTTCTGGGCAACACTGAGTTTCCTTTCAGTGGGAAAGGGAGGAGAGGGAGCTGTGGGAACAGGAGGGGCTGTGTGCCAGTTCTCAGGGTCAGGAATGAGCTGGAGCAGGCAAACAGGTACCCAGCCAGCTCCACGAGCAGAGTTCAACTCAGCCTCAGCTCACTAGGCCTGAATTAAATCAGCATTAACAGAGCACCAGGAGAAGAAAGGTTTCACCCAGGAATAAACTGTGAGTCTAGTTAACAAGCAAGGGACATAAAGAAACTCTCAGTGCCCTGGGAAGTCTCGCAGCTTCGCAGTGTCACAGATTTGATAAAGCCATTGATAGGTGTTTGTTAGGAGTGGGCATTTTGCAGTGGCACCACGAGCAGCCCCGGCGTGTCAGTCAGATGAGCTGCAGCACTTCAGGCTGGAATTCTGTGCAATGTTTGCCATCACGTTTTTGGTTAGAAAACTCGGAGTTCTAAACCCCAAACTGGTCCTTTTCCAGTGCTGTTGCCTCACACTCAGGTGTTGTATGGCCCTCCAATGTCAGACATGAGAGCTCATTGCTTGTACTGGGAGGGTGCCCTTGGCAGTCCCAGTACCTTGGGGATAAAGGTGTTACAGGATGGGGCTCCCCAGAGCAGAGCTTAATCAGAACAACACACACAAAAAGCTGAGTTTTAATTGTTTGCTTTTCTATTTATTACAAGCATAATTTGTATGTCTTTCATCCACGTTAGAAAATGTGAGATGGCATGGAACACACATTAAAAAGTACAGCAAGTTAACCTGAGAACTAGGTACACCTGCAAGTGTGGAAAGCTGTGTCTGAAATCATCTGAATAATGTGGTTTGTGACCATTCATTATCCTGGCAACCAGAATTTCCTGGCTGTGTCGGTAGTGTGGCTGCTACAGTTAATCAGCAACCTGCCTAATCTTACTAACCTTCTTACTGCAACCTGCCTAACTATTGTGTAATCTGCTTGTGGCAGTAAGCCCTGACTATTAGTAGCAAGTTTTGAGTGCGAAGGTGCAAATATTCTTGTCTTCAGTCCTGTTGACAACTGACTTCCCTAGTGCTTGTGGAATTAAACATGGTCTCATAGTGTTATTTAGCAGAAAATAAGAATATTTCCTGCCTGTTAACATCTGCCTCGTCTGTGCCACAGACACGTCAGCATGTGGGGGATTGTCCCACTGGCTAATCCTGGGATGCAGCTCTGTGGGATCATAACTGGCCACAGCTGATGGGGGGAGGTCCTGCTGTCCCTATCACTCCTGACCTTCACCCCTATGACTCTCTTCATGTCTGGGTGCTTTGCCTTGGCCCTGGCACCCCTGCTTTCCCTGCTCCATCTGACTGCTGGGATTTTAGTAGACAGGAGAGACAGGAGTATTTCTGATACTATTTGTAAGTCTTAGTTCATTCCTCAGATACCTGGAATTCCTATTGAAGAAAGAAGCAAATCTGAGTTTTGCTGGAGTATGCAAGGACTTTTTCCCCCCCTCTAAAGCCAAGTAATTACCAAACAAGATGTAAAACTATAATTCCACTGAAGGGTGAGGAGGACAGACACCAAACTATTTTTTATTTTATTGCATTTTATCTAATTTATCAGATTTAATTATTTTAATGTTTGTAAGCCAGCAGCTGCCATATATTGTAATAATGGACTGGACAGGATTCCTGGACAAATATATTCTGTATAGAAAACTCATGTTTGACTTCAGTTGTGGGCAATGGGACAGACACACTGTCAGAAATAATTTTTAATAATACATCTTGATCTTTAGAGTGCCTCATATCTGCCAAGCTCAGGCAAATGTTTTGCTTGCTGCCGTTAGAGAAGCCTTGAGGATTCTACATGAGACCATAATTCATTCCAAAATAAGGATGGCTTTAATGTCTTCTTCAAGAACTTGAATTCTTTTGTTATTCTCTTCATCAGGAGCAGCTGTAAAAGGTAATGATGTAATCATTTTTTCCTCAAAGGAAAAGAGAGCATAACCTGCTTGGTGTTGTGATAACTATGTACAGGAAGGGATGGTTTCTAGAGGAAGCAATATTATAAATACAAAAAATGCTTCAAAAAGCACAGTATCCCAAACTTCTGGTTTCTTCTTTCAGAATATAAATATTATTATTATATAGAAACATTATTCTTGCACTTCAAAATTATTTCATACTACAGTTCACATGCAAAGTTACCCCCTTCCCATGTGGTATTTTAAATCCTTTTTTCAGATACACCTTTCTCATTTTCTTTGCAAATTTTTGGACATGTTCCTACTTTTGAGCTGCAGCCACTAATTAAAATATTAAAGACAGAATATTCAAAAATCTGTGAGAAACTTTCCCATTCCTCTTCCACCTGCTAGGTGGCTTCCCTGAAAGCATTATTCATTAGCATTTCTACTCTAATGAGCTTTGTGCCCTAAAATGCTTCTATTACATCACCTTTGGATTTTGATTTTCATGTTCAAGTTATTGGGTTTTTTTCTTTAAATATAGTTTTGGGGTTTTTTCCAGTGCTCTCATCCCTTTAGTTATTCTGGATTCTCTACATTTAAATCATCCTCCTTGGAAACAATAAAAAAGGAAAAAAAGAAGTCAAATCATAACTTGGTTTTTGGGCCAGACTATTTTTCATCTCCTGACAAGTGTATGTGGATCTTCTTTGTTTAAAATATTTTTTTACTGCTGTACTTTGCTTCACAAGGTTTAATTCACCCTGACCTGTCTGTCTCCCTTTCTATTCTGTCATATCTGATTTTTCTTTGCTTTTTAATTCCTTATTGGAATGTTTATCCCTTTATGTTTGTAATGCAATTCTGAACAGCTTTTTTGACTTAAATCTCATTATCCTCTCCATCTGAAAAGCTCTGCTGCTCCAAGTGATTTCCATAAGTGGTTCCTTTAATACCTCAAGGTTTGATCTCCCATTCATGGGGATCTCTTTCTTTCCTACAAAAGAGGTTGGTTTCTTTAAGATCCTTTGCTAGCAATTTATGTCCTAGAAATGCTTTCTGGAAACCTTGGGGAAACCATGATCAATTGGATCTCCTTAGTCCACACAATTCTGTTTTTCTTTTCCAGAAATGCTAAAAAAGCTGAGGCAGAACCTCCAAAAGCTGTCCTAACTCTTCCTGGTTATATCATATTTATCATGTTCATTAATTCTGTTATTATTAAGGTTTATATTTAAAAATTCAATGGCAAACTCAATCTAAATTATACACAGGTTCCCAACTCCTTCTGAAACCTCAAAAATGGATTGGTTTTGCTACTTTCTCTACATTCAGAGGAATTGTAGTGGTATTTTTAATCCCTATCTTAGTAGTTCAACAACTGTATATTTGTTCTTTTAGAACACTTAGTTGAGTGCTGTTAAATATCAGAAACAGATTTGACTTTTTTTCCTTTGAAATCACTTCAAATAGTCTGAGAAAAAAAATCTATAATTTAGAGCTCCTCTGCCTTCTTTCAGAAAAGGATTTGATTTCCTAGAGACAATTACCAGTCATATGTGATTGGTAATTGTACAACTCTTCAGCATTACAGAACACTGACAACCACAAGCAAACTTCCTTGTGAAGCAAGGATTAATATTTTCACAGATATTTTATTCAAGTTTAAAAAAAAGTTTCAAGTTCACATTAGTCATGTTCACACTTCAAAAATAAATAAAAGTGAGACTGCTTTAAAAACTTCCAAACACGGAGAAACTGTAACAAAATAAGGAGGAAAAAATAATAGCAGATTTTTTAGCAAGTCAGTAATACTATTGAAAAAAGAAAAAAAAACAAATCTCAAACATTTTTTGGAGAGTTTTTTGTGGAGTAGCTGAAGTCCTGAGTAGCCAGTGTGTAAGAAGAGGTATTAAAGCACTTCCTTGCATAGTTTCATACAACTAAAGTTACCTGAGGTAAAAAGATTCCCCTTTTCCAAGGATAAAATGGTAATTCCTGCTCCAAAATCCCCCCTGGCTTTGCCAGCTCATGGGAAGGGCTGGATGTGAGCCCTCAGTATTACACAGCACATCGTGTAATTTATTATTAAACAATGAGGATGAAGCTCATTTTAAGAACAGAGGCGCACTAATGTCATAGGAGAGTACAACAAAGAGGTGTAACACAAAAGTCAATTATTTTCTTGGTGAAAACTAGCAACTTGAGCTTTCTTACTGGAAAACACACAGAATTCCTGCACTAGCAGGCTCCTTAAACTAAGAAAGTAATAATTCACAGAATTTTGGATGTGTAGCAAAGCACCAAGTTTTTCTCTGGTGTCTGTTCCACAGCCAGCAGTGGATGAAGTTCCTGAGAGCCAGCCCCTCCTGTCAGTCCCCTTCCTCATGACTGGGCTTCTCCTCGGAAGCATCGCTCTCATACTCCTCATCCTCATACTGGAAGGCACCTTCGGCCTCGGGGTCTGACTGAGCTTCCTCCTCCTGCTCCTGGGACCTGTCAGACTGAGAGCTGGGTCTGGACTCATCCTCCTCTTCCTCCTGGGAATGGCCACGGGATGGGCCTGCCTTTGCTTCCTCTTCCTCCTCCTGGGAATGGTCAAGAGATAGGCCTGCTTTGGCTTCTTCCTCCTCCTCCTCCTCCTCCTCCTGGGAATGGCCAAGCGACAGGTCTGCCTTGGCTTCCTCTTCGTCCTCCTCCTCCTCCTGGGAATGACCAAGTGACGGATCTGACTTGGCTTCCTCCTCCTCGTCCTCCTCATCATCACTGTGCCCGCTGGATTCAGCCTCAAGGACATCAGGGCTGGCTCTGGCCTCATCTGCATCTTCCAGATCACTGCACTGCTCACCTGGGGTGGAGGTTTTGACACCTTTTCCCTTTTCTTCCTCCTCCTCCTCCCAGGACTGCTCAGACTGGGGACTGTCACCAGCTGCTCCCTCAAAGGATTTTCTTTTTTTCACTTTAACCCTGGTGATTCTGAAAAGACAAATTGCATGTGGGGTTTTATTTTCTGGGAAGATGCTTTCTGGAAGGTGCTAAACCACCTTTATGTAATCCAGGACAAAGCCTGGTAGTCTTGGCTGGGTTGGAACTGGGGAAGGAAAAGGGAAGGGGGAGACACAAGAGTCTCTCTTTATGCTAGAAACTGACTCAACAGTATCGCTTTATATATTCAATTTTTTAAAAAATTTCTGGTTCCTTTTAAATCATAACATCCAATAGATACTAAAAACTATTTTTAATAAGGTTTATTTAAAAAATTTAAAATTTAAAGGTAGTGACTTACAACAACCTGACAGAATTTTTGATGAAAGGAACAAACAAGAAATGTTTTTCTTCATTATTCTTTGAAGTGCATTACATAACACAACCAGTTTGGTTAAGCAGCTCTCCTCTGTTTTACAAATTAAGATTTAATTCAGGAAAAACAATCAAAAGTACATACTAATGCTAACATACCACATAGTCAAATAGCTCCCTGCGAAATACTGAAAATCATTAAAAAACCCTTAAATCTATACATGAAAAAATTTCTAATTATTAGACATGTAGTGAGTAAAAAGAAAAGGCCTTCAGTCATCTGTACCTTTGTCTGACAGCGATGGAGGTAAAATCTCCAGCAGTGGAAAACTGCAAGGACTTGGCAGCTCCTCCTTTCTTTGCAACAAAATCTGGGCTGATCCCCAATGCTCTCAGTCTGTTTGAATAATACTTTTCTGCAGCTATTCTGGCATTTTTCTGTAGACAAACCACAACGGTTAAATGTTATCTAATGCATTAAATGCCTGGCTTTTTGATACTTTTATTTATATTAATCCTCTGATTCATTAATTGCAGCTGACAAGTGGAAATGATTATTCACTGCAGGTAAGAATGGCAAAACAATCCTTGAAAATTTTATACCAGATTTTACTTTTCTGTACCAGCAGTGTTTGGTTGTGGCCAGAGTTACTCATGTTGTAACTGAACCAGACACATTTACGACAGTTCTCTGTTCCCACATCTCAAAAATTACTGATATTTATATGGAGATGGGGCAACAAAGGTTGAAATGGCGAAATACTGCCCTGAAAAGTGTTTTTGAACTATCTTCTAAAAATGTCGGACTACAAATGTCTGATTCAGTATCAGTCAAGATTAATTAGTAGTTCAGAAACAAGGCAACCTGAGTGACTCTTTCAAAAAGCAATGGCTTTTGTTTCACTCTTTCTTCCATTTCTTGCAATTCTTGCAAATATTCCTGCCTTCTCTGCTTCTCGTTGTTCCTAAGGGAAGCAGAGTACAAGAGAAATCATTACTAATTTATGGTACAAGGAGTTATTTTCTACAGCAGTTAAATTGCTCATAACAAATGTTGTCATACTTCAAGATACATAAAAGGTACGTATGTACTGAACTATTCATCTCTGAAGGAGTCACTTGGGCTAAGCAGAGGCAGGTCCTGGCTACTGGACTTAAACAGAGGCTGAGTTTGGATTCTTGGGGTTTTTTGGTAAAAAATTTGGATACTTTGGGTATTTTACATGCTGATTTGATACAGATCTTCCAGTTGTTCTAAGCAAAATAAAACAGAATACACCATAGGAAATTAGGAGCATTAAATAAAAATCAGTACTTTTAAAGTCTGATGAGGAGAATCTTGCTACTTTAGCAGTTTAACACCTGAGAGAGGTGGCCACGTTCTGGATCATGGAACACTTTTTTTCCCTGAGTTGGTTTGTCAAGGGCTCAGTCAATAGAGCAGGATAATGAAACTGTTGATTCATACCTGAAATGATCTCTGGGATCTCAGGGAGCATTGGATAATCCAGGTGGAATGGGCTGTAACCCTTCCTCAGTGTGGGACAGGCAGCTCTGTGCTGTGCCTCTGGACTGGGCAGATCTGGCATAGCAGGTCAGACCCTCCAGGGCAAGGATGAGCTCAAGGGGGGCATTTTACACCTCTGCTTCCTCCAGCCCCTCTCCCTGACCATCTCCGAACTCCTCACCACGTTGGGAAGTCAACTTCCATGTTGCATCTTGCTTTGAAAGAGCACTGCCACTGACAGAGCTTAATGCCCAGCTGAGCTGAAATGAGCATTATCAGGTTCAGCACTTGCACCAGCCCCTTGCATCAGCACCAGGGAAGTGATCTGGCTTTGCACCAGCAGCGGTTTACTCCCAGACAAGAGCTCCTGAAATCTGATTAAGCTCAACGCTGTAATGTGAAATTTGCTGCTGAACGAACTCAAATCATATCTACAAACACCTACTACCTCTTAATTCTCCACCTACTCTGACTCCAGTTGTTCTCTGCTTCTGTCCCTGAGTCAGCAGATCACATGCTCGAGGACACACAGATTATAAAGCTCCTGTTATTAACAGTATGCCCAGAAATTAGGGTCCATGCTTGCTGCCCAAGAATCCTGCCCAGGCGTGAAGCAATGGGGCAGAGCAGTGAGTGCCTCTGACCATCCCCACATAACAGCACCTTAAATTGACAATACTGCAGCGGTGCCACCGTGCCAGGCCGGATCACAAGGCTCACTAAAGGCTTGTTCAGACAGGATTAATTTTTCTTAGGATTAGAAAAGCAGAAAGGGCTAAATTAGCCCCAAACATGAGGCCAAGCAGCAGTCATGGGGTTAGAGCTGTGTCAGAGCTGGAGCCATCTGGAGTGGCAGCTTACAGCACTCTGAGAAGTGTGTGCCCAGTCATACACAAACAGTCTTTGCATTGCATCTCTACTCCAGGGAACCTTGGATCCCATTCCTCCTGAACACCAGCAGCTTTCTCTGTCACTGCTGTTACACTGTGAAGTTAAAATATTCCTGCTTTAATTTCCCTCTTCAGTGGGGACCTGCTGGGACAAAAATGAATTGTGAAATCTTCACTGCTGCACCAAAGTTGTACCAACACCAGTGCAGCACCCAGCTCTGCAAGGATATTCTGTATCCACACTGTTCCCTTTCCTTTTCATTTTTATAACCTTTTCCTCTTTACATCAATGGAGAAAACACAGGACTCTCCTGTTACTGAATCTATAATAATCTAATGCAGAATATATATATTTCTATATGGTATATATTTCTATACTCTGAGTTAAATATAGCTTGGCAACGATTTCCCCATTGAAATGCTAAATTTGGCCACTTTTTAACCAGCTGCTTGCACCACGTTTAATTTACCATGTCTAAGTATCTAAACTTAGACCATGCTATTTTTTAATGCATTGTATGTTTAACATACAGTGCAATCCCAAACCTCTCCTTCTCATTGAATGAGGTGTTCAGGATTCAGGGGAATGCAAGGAAATACCTGAATGTTTTTAATCTGGATTTAGACACCTGAGCTAGGCTCTGATGTGGGTCATTGGCCTCAGCCCGAGCCATCACAATTTTCTGGAATTTTTTCATTCTTTGTGTCTGCTTGGTTCTGTTCCTTTTTTGTTGTTCTTCCAGCTTTCTTTTTTCCACAAGGGAATTCCTGGTGAAGAAAATAAACTAAGGCTGAATTCATCTTAAATCTAGAGCAAGACTTCAAAGGAAGCTTTGGAAAAGATGATTCTAAAGAGACAACCAGGGTGAAAACAGGGCTGCTATGAGAAGACACAAGGTATGTGCTATTTTAAGGGACTCAGTATATCCTGGGAAACAGCAGTCATTTGTCTTCTTCTTAGGGACATGCTGACAAAAATGCACTAGTGTTCCTTTAACAATAATAAATACTAATTAAATCCTGTATTTAAACATTTTAAGATTTATAAACCCTTATATTATAAACTCCTATATTATAAACCCTTATATTAACAAATCTGATATTCACTGCATGGAAGAACTAACTACATATGTAGAAATACCAGAAATAACACCAAATAAAATACCAAAAATATACTAATACAAAAAAAAAATCTACTTTTCAAGTATATATAAAGTAGAGCATCTCTAAGCAGTCACCTTAGGGCTTCTAACCGTCGTCTCGTGGATTCTGTGCTTTTGGGAGATTTGGATTTTGCTCCTCCCAAGAGATGTGAGTTTACCCCTGCCTGCCCCATCTGAGGTTTCCGTCTCGGAGAAGCAAATGGCCACCGTGTTTCCTTCAATTTTTCTTCATCCTCTTGAATGTCCTTCAAGATCTTCCCCTTTTTTGAGGGAATGTACGAAGTACAAAGGTCAAAAGGCTCACAGACTGTGAGGTGTTTCACTTTTTTTTGTTGCAGGAGGCGTTTCTGGAATTTCTCATGTAGGAGTTCAAAATTCGGAACGCTTGATCTGATCTTGGGTTTGTGTTCCGTTTGCTTTGGTTCAGTGCTCTTCTGTTTCTTCTTTTTGTTGGTCTCTTTTAAGGCCAGTCTGCTGTTGGGTACAGATGAATTTCGTAGCAGCTCCTCAGCCCTCATCCTGATCCTGATTTCCCTGTAGAGCTCCTCCTTCTTTAGCTTGTCATTGAAATCTGGACCATAAACACATTTTGGGACTGGTTTAGCTCTGAACACTTTAGTTTTATTTTCAGGTGGGGGAACGTCTTTCAACAGCATTTTCCTGGTTTCACTCCTTTGCCTCTCTCGCTCAATGAATTTAAATGGCCTTTGGGAAGCCAGGAGCTTGAGTTTGCTCCTCTCCCTCACAGACCTCCTGCGCTGCTCGTTCCGCTGCACGATGTCATGGTAGAGCGGCAGGAAGACGGTGGCGGGCACGGGATTGGCTCGGAATTTTTTCTGACACTCTGCTTCCTCCTCTAGCTGCTTCTTCAGTAAGTGATTTTCCAGCTCAATCTGTGACTTGGATTTGAAGTTCTGCTCTTTCCTCTGAGCTTCTCTGATGGTCATCTGGAAAGGCTTGGGCACGGTGACTCTGGGGGACCACACTTTCTGTTTCTTGCTGACCTTCCTGCAGGCTGGTGAGCTGGGCAAGCTGTGCTTGGCACGGGAGATGTAGTCTTCCAGAGAGAATCCATCCCACATTTTTTCAATCTGCTGCTTAGCAAACGAGGATGATCCAGTTTCACTGCCGTTCCCCTCAAACACTAATTCTTCATCAGACGCGTTGGATACACTTGAGCCCGAGGGATCACTTAAGTCTGAGTCAGAAAAGGATTTGTGCAGGTTAAGAGGCTGAAATGAACTCTTGTCCCAAGTTGGCCTTAAGAATAAAGGGGAAAAAAAAACTTGGTTTCAGCCAGTCCAACACTGATGCAAAGCCAATGACTTCCACTCTAAGGAATCATCACTAGGAACAAAAATGAGTGGCTGAGCGGGGAGAGAAGGGAAACGAGCAGCACAGGGGGCACTCAAAGCAGATCCTGGTTTTAGTGCTGATCACCAAGTCATCACTTCCTGATCTGGGAAAGGCCCTCTGCTTACCTAAATGTGCTGCCCCATCCCTGCTGCACACCCACCTCTAAACCTCACAGACCATAGCAAGGTAAGGAGCATTTCTATTATCAAAGCTGACTTTTCTCTGATTACCTCTCTGGTTATGAGAGATGGGGAGTGTAACACTCTCCAGCCCAGAAACACACCCTGCTGTTTTACAGCTGCTTGCAAAGCATTTGGGAATCTTCAGCTACAAAGTGCCCCCAAACTTACCTACAGCACTTTGGAGAGGTGTCATTTCTCTTATCCAAGGCTTCTGCTCCTTTTAAATACAGCTTGTTCCGATACATACTTTCCAGTTTTGCCATGGTTTCCATATGGGCATTCTTCAACTCTTCCAGCTTCAAGTAATACTCTTGATTTGAATTGTACATTTTGGAGAAGTCTATCCACTTGTCACAGTCTCTCTTTGGAGGGGAGGTCTGCTCTCTGTTGGTATTTGAATCCAAGTCAAAGCCATCCTAGAAGAGATGTTTGTAAATTTTTTCTGCTAGAAGGAAGGGGAACAAGGTTCTTAATATTGCTTTATCCTAATTAAGTCTAATGAATGGTAAAGTAACACAAATAGAGATACCTGCATACAAATGTTAATGTAGAAGTACATGGAATAATCATATTGCATATTAATTTATATCCTAAGGGTCCTATTTACAGCCTGTAAAAATTCCCAACTCTGCCCTGTAATCAATATGTTTATAACAGGAAACATGATAAAAGGACTTACCAAAAGAAAAAAAATAAGTATTTGGTAAAGTGTAATTTTTCCCTGATTACTATGCAGCTCCAAAAATGCCTTTATTTACAAGCAAACAGAATCTCCTGGTTCCATAACCACTCTAAAAATAAGTCATTAGAGATGTGGTGCATAAATATTTATTCCATTTCCATAACTTACTGTGAAATGACAGGGATTCTGCACAGCTTATACCTCCAATACTGTTCAGCAGTTTGCAGCTGTGTGCAGCTAATATTCTTTAAGTATATTTAAGCTTATACAAGTCAAATAAGCTATTAAAGCCAGGTTACTCAGCATCACAAAAGCTTCATCTTGTTCTAAGCAGCATGTTTTAAAGTCATGGGCCAGTTGTTTAATAAAAAAATAGAGTACTACTTTTCCACAGAGGAGTAATTTAATAAGCTTTGACATTCCAACAAAAAAAATCCTTGTTTATGTTTTGCCAGGTTTTCACTGCAAAAATCTTTTGAAGTGTTTTTTTTTTTCCCCCAGCAGTGACCTCATGCAATAGGAATTACAGGATCGAAGCAGCGAATTTAGAGCGGCCACACAGAACCGCCAGCACCCTGCACCTCCCTGAATCTGCCGCTGCCACCGGCGTGGATGAGCCCAGTTTTTCTCTCCTCGACCCGCGCAGCGCTCCCAGCCTCCATCCGGGCTGGGCAGGCCGCTCTCCCATCGGCTGCCACAAGCTCATTAAAGGATCGCTGCTGCAGCGGGGCCACTGCCCGCTGTCCCCCGGGGGTGTGTGTGTCCCTTGCGCCGCAGGCAGCGCCGAGAGCCCTCTGCGGAGCAGCTTCAGCGGGACCCCCCCCGCCCCGCGGCCCCCCCCNGGGCGCGTTAAGCGGCCGGCCCGAGCCGCCCCGGGGCGCGGGGCTGAGCCTCATCCCGCTCGCGGCCGCGCGGGCTTGGAGGTGACTTTTGCAGGATTTCAGTCGGAACCTCTGCATTCTCACTGACGAGCTCCACGTAGCTGGAGCACTCTCCAGTTATTAAAGAAGCTTTTTCCATCTTGAAGTTTGTACCTCAGGTAAGCAGTTGCAGGATAAGCAGGAACATTCTGTCCCAGGAATATTCTATCCTAAACCAGGATAAGCAGGAACATTCTGTCCCAGGAATATTCTATCCTAAACCAGGATAAGCAGGAACATTCTGTCCCAGGAATCTTCTATCCTAAACCAGCATAAGCCAGAACGTTCTGCCTCTACAAAGAGCCATTAATGCTGGATGGACCTATTTACTGTAGTGAAATTACAGATTCTTCTTGTGATGAAATCACACAGTTGTTGTTGTAATTCTTGTCAAGAATTGTAACTGTGATAATAGGGGATGAAAGCTTTAATCATAGTACTAAACTAAGAGATCGTTGTTGGATGTGACCCTGTGGGGTAAGGCACCATTCGCAATTTTAAACGGGCAATGAATAATTCATGCCAATCATTAATGCCTAAATCGATTGTCTAATTTATTAACTAGTTGTTGAGTTATTCTGTTTGTTCTACTTGGCAAGTCACAACAGCAGGTCAACACCATGGTGGAAATTTACTCAAAAGCTCCAGCTCCAATCAAGCATGAAGGGAAATGTGAGAAGAAATGGAAGAAACGATCCCCTTTAAACACTAAGAGGAATCGGGTTGTTTCAATAAAGCGATAATGGAGATGAAAGGGTTAATTCAACATGTCAGGCTAAGAATTAGAAGTTGGAAGGCTAATTTGCATTATTATAGAACAGTGTACTTTTGACTTCTCAGCCAGCTTTGGGAAAACCAATTATTCTGGGAGCAGGGGGAGGAAACCCTGGGAGGAACACCCTTTGTAGGACTGGATCATGTGATGGCATCAGGAATCACTGCAGACCTCGGGAGAGCAAGGAACGTGATGTGCTCCCACTGCAACGATCCTCCTCCCCTTGAGCCTGGCATGGAGGCAGTAACACCACTCCCTTAGGGCAAGCTTTGAGACACGCAGCTCTAAGCCAGCTCAGTGTTACCGGAGTGCACTTCACGGGTATTTTTAGAATACATCGCAAGAGATGACTGTTGCCTTAAACTTTTCAGAGATAAAGAGGAGCAGAGAAAAGCAAATGTAAGAAAACATAACAAATTCTATCAAAATTATACAGCAAAGACTCAGGTAGACTACTGCGTGTTTATTGGTAAAACAGCATTTTCTTTTTGAAAACAAACTGTTTTTTTAAGTTAAACTTGATCCAAGTACATCAGTCTTGTTGGAGTTTAAGACAATTCCCACAGGCGCTTTTGGTGAGGAATCCATACTCCAGCTACAGGGCAGGAGCTCGAGGCCATGGTCCCCACCTCTCTGCTCAGCTTATCCTCGAGTGTTCACCTGCAGGGAGGACACACAGTCAGCCAGAAGAAATCACAGGATACATCACAATTCCTTCTTCGTTAAAGATCCTGGGCTGTTAGTGACTCGATTCCTTGCTTTATGGTGCAATATTTATAATGCATTTAATTTTACCTGCAATTATTAAAAGGCTGAATGGTCTTAAGTAGCACTCAAACTGAGAATACACAGTATGACAATATCCTGGTGCTTGTGAAGGAAGGATAACCCAAACCACTCACCACATCATCAATCTTGAGAATGCTGCGCACGGTTTCTGTTGCGAGGGTCAGTGCACTCAAAGACACCAGCAGAGGCTGCACAACCAGCTCCTCCAGGATGTTGGAAATGCCACCCTAGGGGAACCAGGAGCCTTCACTTTGTGCTACACAGTCTACAGACACATTTAGCACATTTTCTTTTAGCAGAATCCTGAGGGCAGTCATCTCCTAGACTCGCATTTGACATATCCAGTCAAAATTAGCCAACAGAAAAGGTCAACAGTGCCAACTGAGAAGAAGCGGTGCTGCTACTTCCAATTTATAACCACCTTCCACTGCAGGATCCTACTGATGGATCATTCTAAATGGATCTTTTGTTGTAGCTGAAATGCTTTTGTAGACATGTTTCCTGTCCTCTGCATACAGCATTTAATATCTGCTATTATCAATGCTCAGGGTGAGCTCTTGAGAGAACAAGCTATCATTTCCCTCTGATAGTTTTCAGGAGGCTACCATTGTGAGACACCACCTTGCCCTCTCCCTAGTCCAGCCCTATGGTTAAGCACTTCCCCAGTAATACCCAGATATTCTAACCCCTGTTACCTTTCTGACGTTAATGCCAGCTGTTTTCTCTCCTTGGGCATGTCTGTTTCTGAGCTCCGTTACCGTGGAGATGGGGTTGAGCCCCGCGTTCTCAGCCAGGGTGGAGGGGATGACCTCAAGGGCATCCCCGTAGGCACGGACACAGTAGGACTCCATCCCCTTCAGCGTCCGCGCGTACTCGTTCAGCCGCAGCGCCAGCTCGATCTCCGGGGCTCCCCCGCCAGCAATCAGAGCCCTGAGAGCACAGAAACGACCAGCACACCTCACTGCACAGAAGTGCACACACACTCAGGCTTTATGTGTTCCCAAATAACCCAAATGAGACATTACCTTTTCTTCACCAAGCACCTTATGACACACAGGGCATCGTGAATGGAACGCTCGGCTTCCTCCAGGACGAGTTTGTTGGATCCACGGACCACGATGCTCACAGTTTTGCCAGGGTTTGTGCAGCCTGTAATCTAAAGCATAAAACCAAATACTGACACGGGGGAACAAATAAAAGTCTGTGACGAAAAGACATTGCCACTGGCACTTGCAAATTCTCTTAAGAGTACTGATGTCTGGCCAAGCAAAACGACGGCACTGCCAAAGTCGGTGGCTACTCAGAGCTTAGAAAGAGGTACTTAAATGTAATAAATTCCATAGTAAAAACCATCAAAGCTACCAGTTATTAAATAACAGACAGATGTTAAGTTGCTATTAACATTTTGTCCCTCACTCACCTTTATTAATTTCCCAGAACCGTTCAAGTTGACCTCCTCTGCCAGCTCAGCAGAGCCCAGCATGTCGGGGGTGAACTGGTCAATGTGAGCCACAGGCTTAGTTCCAATTGTCTGAAAAAATAATGGGAAAAAAAATTAATCCAGAGGCTGACTGCAGAGTCAGCAAGTACACTGCACGTTGTTTTTCTGCATATGACAGTAAAATGCAGAAGGGACTGTGGCTTTTACATCTGTCCTGAACTCTTCTATAGAAGTGTGACTGCTCAGCAGAGCAGGAATGTTTTTTAGGGAAATGTCTGCTCTTGCATTATAGTCAAAACATGAAACTTGTGAAAATGTCACAATAAACTGGCCCTGGCTGGGCAGTTAGTTTTGGGGTAGATCTTAAACACCGCTGCTCATTTATATGACCCACCTTACCTTACATATAAACTCTATGTCCTCTCTTTCAATGTCCTTAACCACCATGATCTTCACTTTGTTCAGAAAATGGAGGGCCAGGTCACTGAGAGCATCCCTGTAAACCAGAGGGAAGGAGTCAGGTCACAGTGCTCAAACTCTTCAGAGCACAAAGTAAGGATGTCACCAAACTCAAAATACAGACAGTGCTGGTGCTTCCTAAAGGTACAGTCAGTGTTACTCCGCCAAGTGTGACTGTGTTTGTCTTCAGTTTACCAAACAATTCCAACCATGCCCCCGAGCACGCGCAGAGAGCCGGTGCCTGGGACTTAACGTACCGCAGGATGGACTTCTGAATGAGCAGCACATTGCACCCAGCCTTCTTGATCTGCTTCACCAGGTTCAGGATGTAGGCTCTCTCCTCACGCAGCACTCTGTCCATTTGAGCATAATCAGAAACAACGATCTGGTTGTCCATCTATTTCAAATAAAAAAGAGAAAGGCAAGGATTGTGAATTGACTTTAAAAACAAGTATCCAAACGTGCCACATTCTTTAACATAAGATGCTGTAATTCTAAACAAAGAAGCATAACAGCAAGATACTGTTAGAGACAGTTCAGTGTTTCTCATCATTTAAACAATTTTTTTTATAACAACTGTAATTATTTTTAGGACCCAGCAGCCCTTTACTCTAGCTGTGGCACAGAGTTGACACCACAGCATCTTAAAAAAACATTTGTTATTCCACTTACTTTTCCCAAGGCCTAGAGCACAAGGCTTTGCTCTAGCCACAGTCTGACTTACATCTGTCTTTGGAGCAGACAAGCAGAACTGAATGAGGCCAATTTTGGCTTTTTCCACTCTGGTTACACCGGTATTTGCCACCTTCTGAGTCAGGACGAGTCCCTCAACCAGTTCACAATCATCAATTGTGCCTCTGAAAACAAACACAACCCGTGACTGGAGCATTCTGGGAAACTGAGTTCACACAGACAAAAATTTGTCTAATGACAAATTGTTTCTTACCCCAGCTTCTTAACAATTTTAATATCTCTGAGGTCCACACTATTGGCTGTAGTTGGGTCAATGACCTTCATCACTGCGTCCACACTCATTGGAGAAAGTAAACTGGAATACTGACACACAACCTAAGGGATTCAATGGTAAAGAAAACATGATGAGAGACTGCACACTAATGAACAGCAGTTTCACAACAATATTGTCACTGTGTTTCAATATTTGATGTCAGAATTTTGAAGCAAAGATGTCTTCACAAGGCATCTTCCTCATGGCTGCTCCATGGCAAGGATGGAGCAGCGATGCTGGGGGGAAAACCCACACTCAGGGATGTACAGAAAATGGAACTGCTCTTAGACTTGAAAAGCTGAAAGGCCTGGCTGGGCTGGAGCTGCCAGCCCAAGTGCAGTGGTACCTTGGAGTTGAGGGAAGTCGTTGCACTGTTCAGCAGGGTCTCCCTGTCACTGAGCTCCACGGGCTGGGCCATGTTGGTCAGGACCTCAATACCTTTATCCAGAGCCTTCTGGAATGACTCCGAAATGATGGTGGGGTGAATTCCTGTGCAGAGCATCAAAAATACCTGTTAGACACTTCACGCTTTCAAACATGTTTTTTCTTCACCATTTCTTTCCATTCTAAAACTCAAGATACTCAGGTCTGAATAAACTGAAGGCATCCCAGCAGAATGTTTTTCACCGGTGTATGAGCTCCCTTATTATTTTCTGTTATTAAAACTGAAGGAAAAAGCTGTAACATTGCAAATGGTTTGTCCTGTCAGACAAGTCCTGCACATTTCCCTGCGATCCCTGACATCCCAGAAATACTTTCTCCAAGTCCTCTTGGCATTCCTAAAGCTGCTGCTTGTTCAGCTGATGCCTGTGAGGAGGCTGACACTGATTAAATTTCAGACTTTCAAAAACTGTTTTCCCACAGTTCTGAATGAAATTCCCCAATTTCCCTGGAGCGTGAGAGACACCCTTTATCCTTCCAACTGATTACAGCTACTTCAAGCTTCATCCCACACATGCAAGAGGATAAAAAGACTTCAATACCTACAGTCTCTGCATGTCAAATGAATATATTTACCTTTCTGAAGGAGTCTGGAACAGGCATCCAGAAGAGCTCCAGCAATGACAACAACAGAGGTGGTGCCATCACCAGCTTCAATATCTTGTGCTTTTGACAGCTCTACTAACTAAAGGAGAAATGATGACAAAACAAATATACAGAGTGCTGTTTACCCATACCCAAACACTTCTTTAGCCAAAATACAGCTATGGTACAGTAGGTCACTTCTAGAAGCAAAGCTTTTTCCCCCCCAGTTCAAAACTGAACACACCTAGCTAAGAGGTTTACCTTTTCCTTCCCTGGAGGAGGGTCACAGGAAGCTCATTTCCATCTCCAACCACAACCAAAGCCATGAACACTGAACATCCCAGAGGACCAGCTACTGTATCCTCAGACCATCTGATCAGGGTCATTCCCTTTGCTCATTCCCTTATTTCCTCATGGTTTGGGACATGAGTTTTTCCTTCTCAAATGACAGATGAAGGTTTGGGCTATGTTTTCTTATGTCTTAAAACATGTCCAGAGAGATTGTGCATAAAGAACACTGGGTAATAAATAACAGTTTGTAACTCTTAAGCACGTGCCACAATCAAAATAAATGCTCCTGGGGCATAGTGCACAAAATTTCCTGCTCTGTCACTGTCCTGGGTAATGCTCCTCAAATGCACACAAAATGGAAAAGAAACCACTCACCATTTTGGCTGCAGGGTGCAGAACCTGCATTTGTTTCAGTATAGTGGCACCATCGTTAGTGATTGTCACATCTCCCTTAGCATCCTGAATCTGGGAATAAAGGGCAGGAACACAGTTCTGGTCAGCAGCTGCAAATCTTTCATTTGAGGCTCAAAATATTTTTTAACATCATTTTCAATACCAAGACGTCCATTTAGTTCCCACTTTCCCTGATATACCTGAAACAAGGGAAGGAATTAAGGCAAAAGATGGCATCCCCTGTAAGACATGTTGAATTTACAGTATCTCCAGTAAGCTTAAATTTTTGAAAATTTAAAACACAAAGTTTACCATTTTATCCATTCCCTTTGGTCCAAGGCTCGTTCTAATTGCATCGGCAACAGCTGGGAAGAGAAGAAAACGTTTGTAAGCTCATCTGAAGAACTACGAGCATTCCATCATTCAAACGTGTTTTCTAGAAAGAAAATTCTTCCCATCTTTTAGCAGTTCCCAGACAGACTAAAGGACCCCAAACAGCGGATGATCTAAAACGCTGCAGTATCAGGCCTGATGTCCAGTTCTTTTTTTTTTTTTTTAACAGTCAGGATCTGACCACTTGATTGCAGCCATTTTAAACCTGGGGGCTCACAAAGGAACAGAACACAGCACGCCGCGCGACCGGGGCTCTTGTCAGTGCCCAGCATCGCATCCCCTCCCCGCGCCGGCCCATCCCGGGCAGCTCCCAGCCGCCAAACCCACGGAATTCCCGCTCGTAGCCCTGGGGCAGCGCCCGGGCGGTNTGGACCGCCTCCCCCCGCGGCCGCCGCACCTTTGCCGGCGGCGATGTTGCTGAAGCGGATCTGGGCGGGCTTGTCGCGGTCCTGGTAGGCGCCCTTGGCCTTGCTGCCGGCCCCGCCGGGGGCTCTGGCGGGCGCGCTCTCGGGCATGGCCGGGCCGAGCGGGACAGACCGGGATGGGCCCGGGATGCTTCCAGAACGGGGCCTTCCGGCCTCGCGTCACACGGGGCTGCCCAACGCGCGCCTGCGCGCCGCTCGCCCGCCGAGAG
>WBMY01015166.1:401080-598126 GCA_013397315.1 Donacobius atricapilla
TTCCTTCTCAAATGACAGATGAAGGTTTGGGCTATGTTTTCTTATGTCTTAAAACATATCCAGAGAGATTGTGCATAAAGAACACTGGGTAATAAATAACAGTTTGTAACTCTTAAGCACGTGCCACAATCAAAATAAATGCTCCTGGGGCATAGTGCACAAAATTTCCTGCTCTGTCACTGTCCTGGGTAATGCTCCTCAAATGCACACAAAATGGAAAAGAAACCACTCACCATTTTGGCTGCAGGGTGCAGAACCTGCATTTGTTTCAGTATAGTGGCACCATCGTTAGTGATTGTCACATCTCCCTTAGCATCCTGAATCTGGGAATAAAGGGCAGGAACACAGTTCTGGTCAGCAGCTGCAAATCTTTCATTTGAGGCTCAAAATATTTTTTAACATCATTTTCAATACCAAGACCATTTAGTTCCCACTTTCCCTTATATACCTGAAACAAAGGAAGGAATTAAGGCAAAAGATGGCATCCTCTGTAAGACATGTTGAATTTACAGTATCTCCAGTAAGCTTAAATTTTTGAAAATTTAAAACACAAAGTTTACCATTTTATCCATTCCCTTTGGTCCAAGGCTCGTTCTAATTGCATCGGCAACAGCTGGGAAGAGAAGAAAACGTTTGTAAGCTCATCTGAATAACTACGAGCATTCCATAATTTAAACGTGTTTTCTAGAAAGAAAATTCTTCCCATCTTTTAGCAGTTCCCAGACAGACTAAAGGACCCCAAACAGCGGATGATCTAAAACGCTGCAGTATCAGGCCTGATGTCCAGTTCTTTTTTTTTTTTTTTAACAGTCAGGATCTGACCACTTGATTGCAGCCATTTTAAACCTGGGGGCTCACAAAGGAACAGAACACAGCACGCCGCGCGACCGGGGCTCTTGTCAGCGCCCAGCATCGCATCCCCTCCCCGCGCCGGCCCATCCCGGGCAGCTCCCAGCCGCCAAACCCACGGAATTCCCGCTCGTAGCCCTGGGGCAGCGCCCGGGCGGTGCCCAGCACCGGCGGATCCATCGCCCCCCGCCCCAACCGCGGTCCACGCGGGGCCCGACCCGGCTCCCCCCGCGGCCGCCGCACCTTTGCCGGCGGCGATGTTGCTGAAGCGGATCTGGGCGGGCTTGTCGCGGTCCTGGTAGGCGCCCTTGGCCTTGCTGCCGGCCCCGCCGGAGGCTCTGGCGGGCGCACTCTCGGGCATGGCCGGGCCGAGCGGGACAGACCGGGATGGGCCCGGGATGCTTCCAGAACGGGGCCTTCCGGCCTCGCGTCACACGGGGCTGCCCAACGCGCGCCTGCGCGCCGCTCGCCCGCCGAGAGACACTCCCCGCTCGCCCTGCCTACCGGCGAACGGCGCGGGCGCCTCTAAAGGAGCTCGGCTCGATCGGGGCCTTCGCGGAGATTTTCCCGCCGGGCGAGGNGCGCCGGCCCATCCCGGGCAGCTCCCAGCCGCCAAACCCACGGAATTCCCGCTCGTAGCCCTGGGGCAGCGCCCGGGCGGTGCCCAGCACCGGCGGATCCATCGCCCCCCGCCCCAACCGCGGTCCACGCGGGGCCCGACCCGGCTCCCCCCGCGGCCGCCGCACCTTTGCCGGCGGCGATGTTGCTGAAGCGGATCTGGGCGGGCTTGTCGCGGTCCTGNTCTTGTCGCGGTCCTGTTAGGCGCCCTTGGCCTTGCTGCCGGCCCCGCCGGAGGCTCTGGCGGGCGCACTCTCGGGCATGGCCGGGCCGAGCGGGACAGACCGGGATGGGCCCGGGATGCTTCCAGAACGGGGCCTTCCGGCCTCGCGTCACACGGGGCTGCCCAACGCGCGCCTGCGCGCCGCTCGCCCGCCGAGAGCCACTCCCCGCTCGCCCTGCCTACCGGCGAANGACCTGCTGTGCCATCTTATCTGTCCTGGGTAGGTTTTGAACGCCTGTTTTTTCCCAGCCCCTGTGTCACAGGTGAATTTAGACAGGATTGAATTACAGGAAAAGAACAGATACGAGGTATATTTTTGTAACAGCCTGAACTTCCCATGTGGCTGAGAGGCTCAGCTTGTATCACCGTTGTAGAGCTGAAGGGTTTATCATCACTAAAAATAAGGTTAGAGTTGAAAAATAGCTTATACCTATTAGGATGAGCTTAACTATTCTATTCCTATAAGAAGCTGCTTTTAAAAATTATTTTTATTTTATATTTCTGGATAGCTATTTATTTTCACCCTAAATAGAATACAAATGTCATGTTGTTTAAATGCAAAGCACGTACTTGGACCCACAAAGTGAATTCATTTTGTATTGTGTTCACTATAAACACAGCAGCTCAAAAAAGAGCTCTGACTGAAAGGAAAATGCCCACATAATATCTAAACCCTATCATTTTTATGGCATATCTTTGGTTGGGTGTGAAAAGTCAGGGTTTAAAGTGCTCCTGTGTAAAGAAAATTATCCAAAAAATGTTCCCCTGCACCAGCAAGGTGTAAGAAACAGGTGGAGAATGGGAGCTCTTGAGGTTGTTTTCCATTTTCAAGCACCTGCACCAATATCAGGAGCTTGTTGCCAGTGAAATAGAGCCTCACGGTGAGCAGTTTTCCAGTGTCAGCAACAGCTTTGTGTGGTGAGACATCAAAATCCTGCATTTGGACTGTTGTCAAAATGAAGAAATAGGGAAAACATGAGCTCTATCATCTTTCAACCATTTTTAGCAGTTGCTTTTGATTTTTTTTTTCCTGGAATTATGCACCTTTGAAACTGAGAAGAGGATTTGGAAGAGGATGATCTTTTCCCTTTCCATAATCAATTTTTTAGCAGGCTGAGAGGAAACCAATTTTTTGTATCAAGGTAGAGAATGCCCACCTAGGTCATATACAGGGAGAAGGTCTACCTAATAATAGTCTGCAAATATCTGCAGCCCTCTGAAGTTACCCAAACACACCCGAAATGACCAAAATCACTGTGAACTCTGACCCTGCTCTTAAATTACACCAAGCAAAGATGGCAGCAGTACCAAACCCTGGATATTTGGCGCTAATACAGTGTTCCTGCTGGAAGCAATAAAGAGCCAGGCTTTTAAAGGAGCTGTTGAGGAAGGGTTAGGCTGTGGTTGGTCACCTCCTTGTTACCTCAGGTTAGGGATCATTTAGAGTTTGTTGTGGTAACCCAGGAAGTTCCTGGTTTCTCCTGGGTGTGTTTAATCAGTGGCATCGCTACATCCAAGGATTTTGTGTAAATCTGGGGGGTGGCAGATGTCACTTCTCTGGTGCTGAGCTGGGCTTTCGGTTTGGTTTTGCCACAGCATGCCACAAAGGACCTGAGAGGAAAACCCTGACAGGTTGTTCACTGCCACCAGCACTTACCACGTGCTGCTCAGTGCTGCCCTAGGGCTGGCAGCAAGGATTTTCCAGGATTTTGAAGGAGATGAAGGTTAGAGCTAGGGCTGTCCCACCCACCTAGTTACACATGGCTCTGTGCATGGCAAAAGCAGCTCCTTCAGTGCTAAGAATCACTTGGAGTCTGTTCCATTGCAGGGTGGAGCCTGGATTTTGCGTTGGTATCGAGCTGCTGAGCTAAGTTTGGAGCTGCTGTGGTCAGTGGCTTCCTTACTAACAATTTTGGTCTGGCAGGGTTCCTAGCCTGGGGCTGGGCTTCAGGGAAGGATTTCATCAGCCCTCAGGGATGGTACTAGGTTTAAGATGGGCTGTCTGGTTAATTTAGGGGGTTTTGTTACCCCCCTTTGTTATCCCCTGTCACCCTCATTGGCCTCGCTCTGTGCCCAGGATGAACTCCCTGGCCATGGCATCTGAGGCCCGTGCAGGTGTGCAGGTGGCATAAGAGGGGACTGACCCAGAGCGGGCTCTGTGGTTTGGGACTTGTCATGTCAGGGTGCAGGCTGAGCTTTCAGCCAGGGCACCCCAGGACCAAATGTGTCTTTAGGTCACATTTAAAGCCAGCACTCCCTGAAGCCTTTTGGATTTGTTTTAAGAGCTGAGTTTAGATTTGGAGTTGCCTGCACTTTATATTGTTCTCCTTACCCTCTTATCATAATTTCTGGCTGTTCTGACCTTTCCCAGCATCTCCAAGAAGCAATGAGACAATAGCAAATCCCACAATAAACACCCCTGAACAAGATCCTGGGGTTGTAATGGAGTTTTTTAGCTTCTTTTCTCGGGGAAAAAAAAAAAAAAGAGATTTGTGTGCTTAGTACTCTGTCCTCCAAATAGGACTTGGACTTAATTTTGACTAAATGTGGTAGAAACTCTGCATTTTCTGGCTTTGTGTGAATAGGCAGCTGCAAGAAGAAAAGAGATTTTTAGTTAGAGCTGCACTGAGGACAGAGCTCGGTCCTCTGGGGATATTTGTTGCTGCCACAATCTTCCTGAAATGGAGGTTAATCTTCCAGAGGCTCTTTTTTGCTTCTCCCTGGAGATAACTCACCAAGAATCCTGAGGCAGCAGTGGTGACAGCAGAAGGAATGGTTGCCAAAACCAGGGTGACATCATCTCACCCCATGGCCTTAGATAAGTTTTAAGTACCATTCCTTATCATGCTCTGATAGGAGTGAGTAGCTTCTAAACACTTAATAAATGCAATACTCAAGTCTTCCCAGCATGATGTTTTTTGCACAAGTGAATTTTAGTTTTTCTGAGCAGAAGAAAGTCTCTACCTAGAGAATATTTTTTTCTTCTTCTATCTGGAGTTTCATGCTAGAAGTTTTGGCTCGTGGTGCTTGAGGCTGAGCCCTGCATGGGATGGCTGCATTACTGCTTCCACCTCCTGGAGAAGACAATGAATGAGGGAGTCTGGTTTTTATGGATTTTCTTGGGATTCTTTTACTTGGTTTCTTCTGGTTTTCTTTGTTTCCTTCCTGCTCTGGACTATGTATAGTGAAGAGGTTTTGTCCCTTTCATCCTAGTCCCTCCATGTCTTGTTAATGTTTTCTGAGGGTTTTTTCTCCCTCCCTTTAAAAAATCTAATTTGACATCCATGGATGAAAAGGCTGCTCACAGTCTTTTCAGCAAAGGATCTAGGAAAAATGAGGATACACACTGGGGGAGTGTGCCAGGAAATACATGCAGTGCCACACAAGTATTACCTGATACGTGTGCTTGGAGGTAATGTCACCCAGCACAGAAGGGTGAGGGTTCTGCAGCAGCACAACACACAGGGCTGCCCTGTGCTTTGGGAGGGAAGAAAACCATTCTGCCAATAGTGATTTTGTTCTGCTAAAACATCAGTGTAGACATTGCTATTTATTTTTCTCTACGAGCAATGAATGAGATCTGATCTCTGCTTCTAAATCTGTGTTAGTTAAAAAAAAATCTTACTGCACTTGTAGACTGATTTTCCATTTTTTTTTTTTTCAGGCAGTAATTCCCTCCTTGCTCTTAGAAAAAAAAGTACATTTTTCCTTATCAGTGGCAGGTTGGCAGAGAAGTTCCTGGTCAAACAGGAAGGGACAGGCAAGCTGCTGAAGGAGTTTGTGGGCCTGGGACTGTTGCTGCTGTTAATTCTCAATGCTTTTTCCCTTCACACAGGAGTAGGCAAGGAGCACAGGAGCACACGGGTAGTGTAAGTCTGTGACCCTCGGTCTGCAGGGTGCAGGCTGAGCTCTCTGGTGAGAGAATGAGTATTTCTTCGTGGGAATACCTGGGGAGACGATTCCCCCCTCTCCCTCTAGATGCCAGCAGAGCACTAGCCTGGCTCTGAGGCGATGCCTCCTGGCTGTATTTCAGAAGAGCAGTGTTAATTTGTCATGCTGCCTGATTACTTTCAGAGAGGTTGGGATTAACGGATTGTCCTGTTCAGAACAGATTCTGCATCCTTTGGAGAACTGATGAAAAGAAAAAGCACCCGAAGTCTAGACATGTTCTTTTATGAATATCTGTCTCCTCAACTACGAAACATGTTCTTACCTGTGATAGATCTCTCTATTTCACAGGTGAAGAACGAATCAGAGGCTTCTTGGCAAGCAACATCCTGAGCACTCAGAGGCATCCTCGTTTGTAACTCTGCACAAACGTGTTGTTCCAGAGAGCCCTGTGCATGAGTTTGGCTGTTCCAGGGCACTGCTTGCTGAGGGAGCATCCTGGTTGAACTTGTGCATCCTTCCATGAAGAGGCGGCTGGAGCCTGGATGTGGTGTGAGCTCCCTGCTTGGGGCTGCATCACCTCCCAGCTGGCCCATTTAATGCCTGGCACCCCTCTGGCCTGGGACAACTCTGACAAGTGGGATCCCTTCTGGTGCTGAGATGGATCAGGCTGAAGCACCTTGTCCGGCTGCTCTGGGCTTTCTCACATGCCTGCTTACAGGGCTCTCAGGGACTGCTTCTCTAATGGCATTTGTGGCACCAAAAGCAAGATGCCCATCTCTGCTCCCTCACAGCAAGCAGGAATTCTGGCCCTTAAAGAGCCATTTTCTCCCCTGGATGGAGGGGATCAGCTCCATTTCCCAGAGTGTTTCTGCTGGGAGACTGTGAGACTCAGTTACGGATTTTCAAGGGCTGTTAGAGATGGAGCATCCTGCACTTCTGCCCTGACAACCAGGGGATGCACCCACAGGCACTGGTGGCAGCTGTGGAATCTCTTTGCTTGGACTTGGTTCTTTGGAAAGAAGACAAACACAAAGTGAATGGAGAAGGATCTTGATAAGACTTTCTTCTGAGAAAGAAAAGACAGAGAAAAAGCTGCACAAGCTGTTCAAAAACTGTATTTCAATGCTCTCTGCACTTCTCCCAAGTTATCTTCCTCTCAGAGAAACAGAACAAGTGGAACTACGCACCAGTAAGTGAAGTATTAGTTATATTTTTTTGTATGTTGGCTTTTGATAGTTCTTAAAAGTTGTTTCAGATTGTTTGGGTATTCCAGTCATGCTGCCAGAGGTTGATGTCTTTGAAGCTGGAGGTACAAACAGGATTTGCTGCTGGGTGCAGTCAGGAAAAGGGGGAGGAAAAGGAGGTGGAGCAAAGCTGGGCAGGTTCCTAACATGGCTTTATCGGGCAAGTTTCCGTGCAGCCCCCGGATGGCTTTGCTCCCCTCACTGCCCAGTCCTGAGCAGTGCTCAGAGAGCTCCCTCCACTGGAAAAAGTTTAGTTGGTCATTACTAAAATGAATCCTGGTGAAAATACAAAGTGGTAACAGGAAAAAAAAAATCTGCATTTGAAGCCCTGATACTTCTCACAGATGCTGACAAATACAAACCCCATGTTTCTAACCCTGCTGCTACATCTCATGCATTGCACTTTCCACTTGTGTTGCCAGGCAAGAGAGAGGCACTGCCCCTGGCTGGGGCATCGCTGCTTCAGGGTGGTTCCTCAGCTCAGATGGAATTGAGCTGTTGAGGGTCACTTTAAGTTGGAACAAGTGGGGATTGTGGGAGCAGGACTTGTATATTTGTGTGACTCCCAGAAAGGGCACTTTAAAAGAATTGGGAGGCTCCAATGTGTTCCCATGGCCGTGAAATTCAGGAGAGGCTGGAGTGACAGCTGGTTGGAGAAATCAATGTGATCAGCTTCCTAGTTCAGTGATTATGAGCTGCAGTGTGGTAAAGAGTAGTGAGATATGTCCTCCCAATATCTCATTTTAAATGATGCCCTCTTGCTTTGGACTAACTCATATTAAACTGGAGCAATCTTTATTTTCAGTTGCAGTATCTTTTTTTTCTGCTCTTCTCTGGAGCTAATCTTTGAGACAATATAAATTGCTATTCACAAATCTCTTATTTTACTTTGTTTCTGGTAAAACCAAATACCCCAGTCAAGGTCTCCTAGAGCTATGCTGTACAAACACAAGGGAATATATCATCTCTGCCCCAGTCTGGGATAATGAGTCTTTGGCTCATTTACTCACTTCAAATGATAATCTTATGTACCCGTTCACTAAATCCTTAAGAAAATGCAGGAAAAGCCAGGCCAGAAATAAGTATAAAAACCTAGGTCCAAACAGCAAAAAGTCTGAACTACCAGAATGTGATAATAAAAGAGATTGTCAGAGTGAAAGGTGACACCATCCTGTCTTCTTCATTCTCATTTCACTTCTATTACGAGTTTGAGTCATGGGGCTCAGCCCAGCCTGGGACAGACATGGCAGGAATCTGTCCAGTGGTGGTGTCAGTCCCGGTGCTGGGGAGAGGACAGATTCCCAGGAAAGGACTGCAAGCCCAGAGTAGTGAGAAGACACAAGCCTCCTTCTGCTACGTACAAAATGAAAGCTCTTGGGACATCAGAGAACACAAATCTACCACAATAAAAACATTTCTTTACTACATGTTGAAAGTTCATTCCAAAACAGCAAAAGGAATTAATTTCTCAGGCTTAACACTGTGGATGGTAAAGACAACACCAGGATCCATGTCTTTAACAAAAAATCAGAACACAGCTCTGTGGCTTTTATTTCTGTAATACTGAAAGCATTAAAACCCCCAAAAGAATGGAATGGAGACTCTTGGCACAGTACAGCAGCAGGAACAGGCAGCTCCTGGAACTGAAACCCATGGGGAAATATCAGATGGGGGCACCTCTTTGGATTCTAATGGCAAGCTCAAAGTTGGGATTGTCAGCATCTCTTACTATTATTGTACAGAAATTGGCACCCAAGAGTTCATTTGAAAGGTGTCTGCAGAACTGTCTGCTGCCACTGCAGGGGATTTGGGTTCTCCAAGTCTCAGCAGCACACACATTGAATCGCTTCCTTACTTGGCTTTTTGCCTCTGTATGAGGTAAATCATCAGCTGCTAAATCTGTAGATGGGACAGATGATTGGGACGGAACATCCTCTCTGCTTAAAATCCACTGGGAAGCAAATGTTAACGTGCTTCCCTCCTGCCTTCTGTGGGTCACTGCTGTACTGCACACCCCCCAGTGCCTGTGAGCTTGTTTTGGGGAAGCACTTGGGAGGCTCAGTTGTGGATAACCTCATTAAAAAGTCAGAACAACACAATTACCCCGCCCTAAGGATCCTGCACAGTCTGTGACTACAATTAAATGTCATGTTTCATTTTCCTGAGCTGAAGTGAGGTTGATCATCTGCACCCACTGCATTTACTTAGAGGAATTAGGTCTGTGCAGCACCTTGTCACTGAGTCCACTCACTCCTTTCAACTATACTCTCTTTATGGACAATACCTTTCAAAAATTGAACCCCCAGCTTTGCTCTGTGAATGAAAGCAGAGTGTGTCTTGCTCAGCTTAAAGCACCTTGAATTACAGCTCTCATCTGACTGTGCTCATGGGAGATACTGGAGGCTGACAGCTGGCCAGGCAGCCTCTCACTGTGAATTTATGCTACTCTATTTGTAGGTGATTACAAACACAACTTTTCAAGGTTGGTGTCCAGGCTTGCTGCTGCTTAGCATGGGACCAGGAGTTCAAAGACTTTCTTCTGGTTGACTACCTTCATTATTAGTTTTTCTCTTTTTTTGGTGGTTTTCTCTCCTTTAGAAATGTCAGGGTTGTAGAATCTGATGGTTCATAGTTTTGCTGAAGGACATTCTCAGAGTCTCACAAAAACACACCAAGGTGATGGAGATAGTGAACTTTGAATGCATAGAACAGTCACCCAGAGCTAATTAGTGGTTTGTAGTTTTAAGGGATAATCAAATGCTGGGTTCTTGTAGGAGACTAAGTGTGTACCGTACTGCTCACTCTGAGGCTTTTTACATGCCTTACACAGGCATACAGACAAAATAATCGTGGTAATGAGAAAGAGTCCACTTGCTGCAGACAGACCAGCAAAAACATACTTGTAGCTGGGTTTTGTTTTAAAGCTGGTGCATGAATTACCTGGAATTTCCTGGCCTGTTGTCTGGCTTGTCCCAGCCTTGTTGGAGGCAGTCACACAGATCTGGTAGGTGGTGAATGGCAGTAGGTTATACAGAGTGAACTGCCTGGCCGTGGGGTAGATGTTGTCCATGACAAACTGCCTGTCCTCGTTGTCTTGGGCACAAAGCATCAGCTCGTAGCTGTGAACAACTGAATATGGGGCACACCAGCGTACCTGTGCAGAGCTGTCAGTGATTTCAAGCACCTCTCTGAGCCTGGGTGGGTCTGGAATCTCATCTTCCCTCGATGTGCCAGGACATGAACACTGGGAGATGTTCTGGAGCTCCCTGCACGGCTTCTGCAGGTGCCTGCAAGGATTGTAGTCGCAGGCAATGTGGGCCGTTTGCACCGGGGTTTCCTTTGGTTGTTCTTCGTAGTCGTAGTCATCGATGTAATGTGGCGATGGTGTGGTGGGTGCGGGCTCTGAGTGGGCACCGCTCCTTGTGGAGTTCAGCTGCGGGGGGCTCGTCTGGGGGGCACCTTCCCTGGCATGGGTGGCAAAGGAGTGAATGTGATGGCTGGTGGTGTGGGGGACTCCTGTTCCTGCAGTGGTGCTCTGCTTGAACGGCCCTTCCCCGGGGAATGGCATGTTGGTGGTTCTGGGCCCTCTCCGTAGCTGTTCTGTTCCTGTTGGCCTTGTAGAGCTGTGATCTGAGGACTGAGCAAAGAGCTCTTGCAGAAAAACCGGGAAGGAGGTTACAGATGCCAAGGAAGGGGGATTGCTTGTGGATTCAGAAACTGCCTCTTCCACGCGGGAGGAGCTGTTAGCCTTCATTAGGATCGGCTTGGTCGGGTTGGATGCTGCTGTGCTCATCACATCCCTCTGCATGAGGGAGCTGGAATAGGTGTCTCTGGTCAGTGCTGGGTTGGATGCTGCCGTGCTGCTTGCGTCCTCCTGGATTAGGGAGCTGGAATAGGTGTCTCTGGTCAGTGCTGGGTTGGATGCTGCCGTGCTCCTTGCATCCTCCTGGATTAGGGAGCTGGAATAGGTGTCTTTGGTCAGTGTTGGGTTGGATGCTGCCGTGCTCCTTGTGTCCTCCTGGATTAGGGAGCTGGCATGAGTCAAACCTTTGGTCAGCAGAGCTGAATCTGTTGTTACCACAGCAGAGGCATCATCACTGGTGAAGTTGAAAGCCTCATGATCAGGAAGGGCTGTGATTGAACCGGGCAGTGTAACATTGCCCTCTGACTGGCATTTATTGTAGAGCTCCACCAGTGAAAAAGATGTTGGAGATCTGCCCAAATCTTCCTGGGACATGCAAGAAGTCTCCCAAGCCCTGCAGAGGGAAACCAGAATAGTCAAGGTCCAGAACATCACAGGTTTTTGTAGGCTGCTTGGATTGGAATTGGTGACCTGCTCTCAAAACAGTCCTTATGTTACTGAGAATGTGAAACCTAGACCAGAGCTAGATTGTCTTAACAGTAGTCCAGGCAGCTTTTCCACAGCACCGACTGTGGAATTTAGCTGGAACTGGCTTTTTGGTTTTGTAAGGTGCAGGGATGTCTTTTGCCCGAGGGGAAGTGTCCTTTGGTACAACAATGGCTGTGAACTTTAGCAAAGGGCATCGGGATTCAAGGCAATTTGTCTCAAAGGGTCAGACTCTAATGCCACAGGAACAGGAGAACACATGCCGAGAGATGTAACAGGATTCCCAGGATTCTTAATCCATCTGCTTTGGGCAGCTGGAGGTGGGCTAAACCGGGACTTCTAAATGACTAAGATCGAATTCTTTATTTACTCAGACACTGAAGTTTTGGTAAAGAATGCAACTGCTAAACCCATCGCGATGAAAAACTGATTTTCACAATCTACTTCCCTGCTCTCCGAGAGATTTGGTGACAAATCATCTTGGTGGCCTTTCAAAAGGAAGAGAGGCCATTTATATGCAAATATTTCTTTTAACTGCAGCTTATTGTAATTAGTTTGTAAAACTGTAGGGGAGCATGAAAACAATAGGTGAGAAATGGTGCTATTTGCAAGAGGTTTTGTTGACTGTCGGTGATGTAAGCTTTGTGAATAGCAGAGTTAGGAGAAAATCGTTTGTTAAAAGATCTCCTAAAGTTTTCCAGTTTCTGCTCCCAGCGCTGGCACATCAAGACAGCTCATTTTCTATCCCCAGCTAGTAGTGAAATATAGTCCAAAACAGAAAGAAAATATTCTCACCTTAAAGCAGAATCCACAGCTAATAACACTTTATGCTTTGTCCCTGAAAGAGACATTATTTTGCACTTCTACCTCTTGTGGAAGGGAAGAACACACAAAGAGTTTGAATAACTCTTAGTGAATGGTGGTGAATGTCTGGTCCCCAAACAACTTACACACTGAATGTCTGAAGAGAATTACTTGAGCTCACTTACTTCTGCAGAACGACTTTCTCGGGCTCGGACAGCAGCCAGGAGAGCTGGCAGTTGCACAGCAGAGGATTCCCGTACAAGTTGATGGTGATGCCATCCGATGAATGGGTGTTCCAAGGATTAAAGGAACTCAGGTTACAGCTAACAAGACAAATGCAATAATTAAAAAACTCTGAGCTACCTTCCAACGACTAGAGTGTGCATAGTATCCCTTATCCTTAGTGTGTGTAAGGCACAAAGCAATATTCCCAGTTCCCTTGGCAGTAACCAATTAGCATCCTCCATCCTGCACTCTGCATGCTCAGAAGATGCTCTTTTTTCCAGGACTTTAACTGCAATTCCTTTAAGTTTGGGCATGATTTCTAGCACTTTGAACTGCTATTCCTGCAAGTGTTGGAAAGTGCTGTGTAAATTCAGTAGGGTGATCAAGGGGGGGGTGGAATCCACAGGGGTTTTGATTTGTATGGGTTTACTTTCCTGCAACTGGTTTCTAGGCACTGCCATGCTTTAGTGTTTGTTTTCTGATATGCTTATATCTGGGTCGCTATTATAAAAGTGTTTCAAAGCGCTCTCCGGATTTTTTCCCCTATGCTGACTGCTCTGTGTGCACTTCACCTGCTCTTATTTGATAAATCACTTTTGGACTTTTGTCCCTCTTAGTATTTCAGGTATGTGACATACCAAGAGGTGCTGCCCTTAGAATGACTAAAACATTGCTTTTACTAATGCTGAACAAGGAACTATATTAAACTCTAACACTACCAGTGGGAAGGACAGGATTTTTGTCTGCTCTGAGATGCAGGTTTCAGGGAACGGTCAGCATTCATCCTTGCAGAGCAGGGAGCCCTCAGTGTCCTGCTTCTCCTCTGATGGGATATTGCCATTGTAGGTGTTGGAAGCATGGTCTGTATCACGAGTGGGATTCGGTGGATCTGTGCTGATCCAAACAGCTCTGGGTGAATTCATCCACTGGACAGGGAGGTAAGGCAGAGGAGTGGAAACACAATGGATACAACCCCAAGCAAACAATTCATTGTGCTATGAGTCCCATGCTGCCTCTTCGCGCTGCATCAGCTCTATCAGGCCAGCTCACAGGTTTTACATGGCAAAGACAGCAAACCCACACTTCCTTCCTAAATCTGATAACAAACTGCTCAAGTGAGCTCCCAGGCACCACAGCGCTGTGAGGAGAAAGCAGCATTATGTGAGGAAGGACAAAAAAACCCGACTCACTTCTCAAATGAGAGATGGCTCAGATGAGGAGCGCTGCCAAACATCTCCGTCTGCACAAACCCCAGGGAAGGGGAGTCCTGACAGTGCAGCTCTTGGAGACTGGGCAGAGACTTGAAGAAGTCGCTGTCGAGGCTTCTTAACCGTGGCATGTTTGTCAGGTGAAGTGATCTGAGGTTGGCCAAGCCTCTGGCCCACTCTGGTTGAACTGAAACAGAAAAAATATTTACACCTATAGCCTAATCATAGAGCATTCCCGTGGATTTCTGCCTAGAAAAGGGGTTTGAATTCATAGATATAAGGTATCTGTCACCTTCTGCAGCTATTCTCTTTGGGAAAGGAGCACAACAAAAGTCAATACACGCATGTATAAACAGTCATGCAGCTGCATTTTTCTAATAGTCCCTGCGGGTCAGGGTGTCACAGGGCAGAGGAAAAGAGGGGAGAAAAGGACAACAAAGCTGATAAGAGATATGGAATAGATTTCTTGTCGGGTGAGATTAAATGAACAAGGATTTCTTTGCTCAGGAACGTGGTCTACAAGGTCCTGATTGGTGCAAGAAAGGCAAATCACTTATTTCTCCTAGCACAGGAAAAAGAGCCAAGAGGCACGAAACAGAAAGAATAGGTCTCGTACAAAGGGCCTTTCCCTTCCCATGACTCAGTGGGGTAACTCACTGCCACACGGGGGATTAGGCAAATTCATGGAGGGAATTCGGTGGTGCAGCTGTTTAATGTGAGTTGAAGAGAAACCTCTAGCTCGAGGAGCCGCTAAGGCCCTGGCCCTGGCCCAGGCTGAGAGCAGCTGGGCAGGGCATGTCCCATCTGTGTCTCAGCACCTCAGGTATGACCTGGGGCTGGCACGGGAGGCCGGCAAAAGGGAAAAAGCCTCCTGTGGATTGCTCGGGGCAGGGACTGTCTCCCCCCTCAGCGGAAGTGTTCGGCTGGCTGTGGATGGCACAAAAAGCCTCTCTGTGCTACTTCAATGCGGCACTAAAAGCTAAGTGTAGCTGTGGGGACAAAGAAAGATTTCAACAGCCTGTCTGGAAAGAGAAACTAATTTCCTCCTGTGCTTCCCGAAACTAATCCCGGGGTTGACAGGGGGATGACTGTCAGTAGCAGACAGTGGGATTAGGATGGAGGGGGTGACTACACTGGGATAAATTGTCCTGTCTCATGATGTTTGGTTTCTGCCCGCCCTTTGGGAGGCTGGTTTGCATGAAGAGTGCCTTGCACGCTTGGACCAGCTGTTTGCAGCTTTCAGAGTGAGGTGTTCCCCCTGCACTCCAGGCTCAGCCAGGACGGGAGCCATCATGCCAGCAAGGCTTCTGCTCCCCTGGCCTGACCAAGCCCCGTGTTTACAGTGGGAAACCCAGAAACTTACTTTTCTCCAAAAAGGTCCCACTCAGATCAAGCACACTGATGGAGTTTCCAGGCCTGTTCATGACCTCACTGGGATCTGTGCTGATGGCAAAAGCAGAGTCTCTAATTCCTTTGCTGTCATCCTGCCCAAGCAGCGTTGAAGAGAGGTTCAAGACCTGCAGCTGAGGGTAGCAGGAAAAAGCCAGTGGCTGGATTTCAAGCAGTGGATTTCCAGCCAAGGACAACCACCTCAGGCTGGGCAGGGCAGAGCCGTGGCAGGATGGCACAGATGACAGCTTATTAAAACTCAAGTCCAGCTTGAGGAGACTGCTGAGGGCTTCAGCTCCCCACCTCACTGACCAGAGGTGGTTGTGCCTCAGAGAGAGGACACGCAGCAGTGGGAGGTTTGCTATCTCTGTGCCATTCACCTCTTCCAAGAGGTTATTGCTGAGATCCAAAGTCTCCAGGGCCTCTGGAAGGCAGACGGGGAAAGCTGTCAGGCTGCTGTTGGTCAGCTGCAGGGTGATCCAGGTCCTGTTCTTCCGATCCTCACAGGACATGCTGGTGAGATTAACATTCTCCCAGGTGTCTTCCTGAGCCACCTGGAAAAAGGTGGTGACATCCCTGGATGCTGCCCTGCTCACCAGGCCATGTGCTGTGGTCTCCAGCAGCAGAGGGAGGATGAGCAAGGGTGACAGCATCCTTCACCGAGGTGCTTGCAGGTTGCAAGGTTCCTTTTTGTTTCAGGGAGAGGAAAACAAAACACAAACATTTAGAACTAAATTAATATCCCTCCAGGCATCTATAAACAATTTAAAAGAAAAACAGTTGATAAGCTCTTTCCTATTATGTCCAGAGAGTGGTAAGTGATAATTAATAGCTTTTCTGTAATTAAGCCTAAGTAAACATGAATCCTTGGGGACAGAACTATCATGCAGTCTTAGTCTAAGTGTGCCTACAGTCGTGCGGGCAGGAAACATGAACCAAGTTGTATCCCACACCAGCACCCTCAGTGCCAGCAGGGTGTCCTGCAGAGTTTGGCCAGCCCAGTGGGATGAGTTTTCCAGTGGGGTGATGCCCAAACAACAGGGTCAAGTGTGCCTATGGCAGGGGACTGTTTTCTCTGAGATTGTGCAGAGCAAATGAATGGATTTGAGGATAGGGAAGAGTTGCTGAACTTTAAAGCACAGGACCCCAAACTGGGCTCAGTTGTGTTGGAGTGGGCATGTTAAAATGCCTTTCCTTTGTAAGGACGGACTTTCCTTTCCTTAGCAGAAGCTGCAACACCAAAACCAGGGAGTTAGTTGTGTGGGCTCTGCCCGTGCAGTTCTGCCCCATTCTGAGGACAGTCACAGAGGGTTTGGGGACACTGAGCAGCTGGCAGTGCCCCACAGCCTTTGGGGCTGGGGCCTGCTGTAGATGAGAGACCCAGACAGGCTGCAGAGCCCAGCTGCTGCCAAAGGATGCGCTGGAAATGCAGCTCCCGAACCGCAGCATTTCAGTGGAAGTGGTCAGAAACTGAGTATGCTCCTGGATCACGGCCCCAAAGGTCTGAGCGCCAAGAAACATGTTATTTAGTGTTACAGCTCCCTCTGTGCTCCCTCCTCCCCCCACCCCTGCCCGCTTGGGTCTTTGTAAAAAAAAAAAAAAGTCCTTGAAGACTTGTGTGAGGTCCCCACAGGTAATCAGTGTCAGAGTAAAAACTCGTGTTTTTCTTATTGAGCTGTCTTTTGTGCTTCCCGGCATCAAAATGATAATTCCTCGTCCAGAAATATATTACAGTGTAGGGTGGTAACCGAGGCCCCACGTATTATGAAATATCTCAAACTTATTCCAAAGTTTAATTGCTCCTTGCTGTTCCCTGAATGATGCCAGGTGTTGCTCAGACCGTTATCCTTTGCTGCCATCCTAGGTTTGAAGTAGGGACCAGCAAAATAGTATACACGGGACCCCCAAAATAATGTGTTGTGTTTGCCTGTGTCCTTTTCGTCAGATGGAACCGGGCAAGAGCCAAGCAGCCTCAGGGCTTCCCGGCCACCGGAGCGGCCGGATCCCCTGCGCTGCAGCACATTGGCAGGAATTGGGCTGCAGTATTCCAATCTTAGATTTAATCTTAATCCTTGCCTCTAAACCGCCTCCGCTTGCACGTACCTGTCCAGAAGTCCCAGTGCCTCGTGCCTCCGCTCCGCTCCGACTGCCCGGCCTCGCTTTTATACGCTTGGGGTGACTCAGCCGAGAGCGTGAAATGCCTCTTTTCTGTTCCCAGCTTTCCCTGCTCGCGGCTCTGCCCACAACCTCAGGCGAGGTTTGTTCCAGGCTCGCTCCCCCGCATCCAGCTTTGAGAGGGGGCGGCTCCGGGCAGCCTTCCCCGCTCCCTTGGCCCTAGCGGGAGGTGGGTGGGAGGGCTCTTATTTCCCAACACTCAGGCAGGGCTGCTCCTGTCTGTCTTTGTCTAAGCAGAGGGGGGTAAAGGGAAAAGATCAGTGTCAATAGTCCCAACTCTCACGTCTTCCACTGCAGGGGGGGAGGGAGAGGAATTGTTGTGTTCCTTTGTTGGCAGGTCAGGATGATGTAAAGCTGAGGCTCTGCCTGCTGACACGAACTTTGGTCTCTCTTTAGGCGCCAATAAGGGGCTTCAAGTGTTTAAATTTCCCTCTAAGACTCTTGCGGAGTAAACCCTCCAAAAGTTCAGGCAGGACAAATTACTTTTCTAAGGAGGCCCTTAGGATATGTCAAAAGTGAGACTCTCACCTGCTCCTCCCGCAGAGAGGAATTCTCTGCGATGGAGAGGGCGTGGGGCATCTCACTCCCCATGTGACGGCCTTGGAAGGCCGCTCCTGGTCCCGCTGTGCGTGGGTTGTGTTCTCCGTTCTACATCTGTGTACCACATGGCTTGGGAGAATTCCCTTCCTGCTACTTCTCTCATCCTTTGCTGGATAAGTAAAATTGACAACATAAACCATCTCCCACTGAGGGACCTGCCCTGAGCTGGGTTTTTCATCATTCTCACAATTCAAACAATAATTAGGTCGAGAGCAGAGAATTAAGTCAGGGAAATGATCCCAAAAAGGGATGAATTGATGGAGATAGTTCCAAAGTAAAAGCAAAAGCATGGTTGTTCTGTTGCTACTGCAGGACAATTAATTGTTAGATTTTCCAAGGAGAACAGTAGGCAGTGATTTTCCTTTATCGGGGCAACAAAACAGATCCCTGACATGAAGGCAGCAACGACCTGTAAACTTCTGTGCTAAAGTGCAGATAAAGGTCTTGCTTGCCCAAAAACCTTGAGTCTACAAGTGCACAATTACGCAGACCTTATCTATTGGCCGCGTGGGTCATTACGAACGTGGGGAGAGAGCCTTGAAAAACACCAGAACATCCACAGAACAGAGATAGGGGCTTCCAGTAGGACTCTCTGGAGCCACGGCGCTTGCCTTGGAGGCCGGGCGAAGTGCACGTGTTGTTCCCCCGCGGAATGGCTCCGGGGCAGGACAAATGCTTTCCTCGATGAGGGGCTGATCCCCGCACTGACCCCGGTGGGGCAGCGGGTCCCGCCACCTGCGCGCCCGCAGGTACCTCCCAGCTCTGCGCTCGCTGCCGTTCAAAGGGCAGAGTGGAGCAGGTTACAAAAATCTGAGGAATTTGGTGTAAGAGGAGGGAAGTCCAGCTCCAGACAGGCCGATGGAAACGCTGCCTTCCCTCTGGCTTCTCTGGGCTGCTTGGGAAGCCGAGGAGCAGGGAGGTGGCCTGGCTTTGCCCTGGGTTATTAAATACTTGTGTTTGCTGCCCTTAGCTCAGCATTTACAGACAGTGAGTTTTCATTGCTTAGTTTAGGGTTATGAGTTATCTTATTGATTTTAATATCTTAGAAAAATACTCCAGGAAACTCGGTGAGGCAAAAACCGCCTTAATTTTAATGAGTTAATCCTTATTAACTTCATTTTGGAGACTGAGTCCAGCAGACTGTCAGACTGGGAAAGCGGCTGCTCGTTTTGGTGAAGGTGGAAGGGAGGTGGAGGTTTTGTTTGCCCAGAGGCCCTTGATTTCTTAGTGATACACAGAACCTGTTGCAAGAGGCAGAGCACCCTTGGAAAATGAGCCTTTGTTATTTTTATTTTCCATCTTTGATTCTGCTTTTTTGGATGGCCAGTTTTCGTGGCAGATATTGTATCTTCCCAGCTCTTTGATTAGCTGCAAACTCTCATCATCTGAAATATTTCTGCTATGGTGCTGCATCTCAGGTAGCTGCCCAGGTACTGGCAGGTTCCCCAGAGCAGGCGGTAGCTCTCATTCACAAATTTCTTTGAAATATCTGCTAACAGCAGGCAGAGATTTCCTCTTTGTGAGTCACTTTGGCAAGTTCTCATGTCGCCTTTTATTCTTTTTTTCCGCTTTTCTGAGAGTTTCAGTGACAACCTGAGGGAGCATTAGCAAAGGCAGGCGTTTCTGTCAGCCCTTTCACACGGGTGATGCAAAGAGAGCTGAAGCAGACGCCCCCTCCCCGGGGGCGATTCAGGGCTGCACAAAGCCCCTCTGCCCGCAGGAATTCTCGGGCTGAGCCCTGCATTCCTCAGTGACACCAAGATAAGCAGAGCTGGGGCGAGCCGGAGAAGGTGAGGATGGTACCAGGCTGTAAAGTTTAAGAGGTGAATGTTTCTTACTGGCCGTGATCCAAGTGATGGTTAAGAATGAAAATATCCCGAAAAAAAAATCCGGAGAATGGCTGTTAAAGCCAACAAAAGAACTGTTTCACAGGTCTGTCGGCAGAGCAAGCACAAGCAAGACATTTTCCCACAGAGAAAGGGGAGAGAATGGAAGAACGGGATTATTTAGCTTGAGGTTTCCGAAAACTGTGGGGTGTGTGTCTCCTAACGAAGGCTGAAGGCAGTGTGAAATCCCTACGGAATTTGATGTAAGAGCGGCGGAGCCATCTGACATCGGCAGTGCAACCCTGACTTGCCTTGGGTTTAATTAAGCACCGTGTAAGGAATAGGGATGCAGCTGAGCTGAGGTACAAGTTTCCTAGAGGTTTGTTTTCATCTAATAACATTCCTGTCCCGGATTTCATCTCTGTATTGCAAAACTTCAGGGCAGACGCCCCTGTCCTGCTTTCACTCATTCTGGGAAACCTCTCCCACATCTGGCAGCGTGCAATTAATAACGCCCTTTCTACAGCCCACTGAGCCCGTGGTCTTTAACCCTGTGGATAAATAGGTGTGAGGAGCTCACGAGAGCCAAGTGTGATCAGGTTATTGCACGAAAACGGGAGGGTGTGGAACCCCTCGTGCATTAAGGGAATGTCCGGAGCCCGGCTGGGACGTGCGGGAGGACATGGGGTGGGATGAAAGATGACTCCCGGCTGTGGCTGGTGCAGGTGCAGGCAGAGCAGGCTGGGGCAGGCCTCCTCTCCCGTGCTACCCGCCATCTCCAGCCTGGAATTATGGAAGTGCAGGAATGCCCTGGGCCATGCCTTCCCACTCCAGCCTCGCCAGGAAGGAGCCTAACCACTGAAATCTCTCCTGCTTGTAGGATGAGGAGCTAAAGTCACATGCAGCACTCAAAGCAGCTGGAAAAAGTTTCCTTTCCTACCTATTCCTTACCTATTGAGAAAAAGGCTTGCAAAGTGGGTGGGGCAAGGAAAAGAGACTCTGAATGACCTAGGGAAATACAGAGGGAGGGCATTAGCAGGGGATCGCTCTCTTAAACCTAAAATGGCAAAGGATAGGGCTTACGGCCAGGCGGGATGAGCTGGCAGAACTTCTCCTTGCAAAGCACCAGCGAAGGATTTAGTTGAAAGGCAGTGACACATGGGGTAAGATTGAAGGAGGGGCAGGAAAGAAAATGGAAATATTTGCTAATTTCTCTGAAATCCCAGTAGAGACAGCTTGAACTGCAAGCGAACGTGCTTGTTTAGCAACGAAAAGAGCCACACTGGTAATGAGAGCTATGCTCAAAATTCCCCTGGCTCTGCATTCCTGTGCTCAGGTCACGTAGGCAAGTGGCAACTACAGGGCCTACATGCAGCACTCTGGGACAAGCTGTGCTCCAAGAGTGGCAAGCATGGGCTGTGCTTCCCAGGGAGCATCCACAGGAGTCTGGCATTGCTCATGGCCAAATGGGGGGCTCCACGCAGGCATGGTCAGGATCCTCACTGCAAAGCCTAAGCAGAGACTGATCTAGAAGGCAGCTGTCTGTGGAAGAGGTGCTGGCACTAATATGAGCATTTAGCTCTCCCATGGCACCCTTAGGCAGGTTTTAAATATGGCCAGTGTTTGCACTTCGGTGGATGTCACAACATGAGGAAAAAACTTGGCTTGTGTCAAGCAGCTGACAAGTGAGTTCTCTACTGAAGGAAAACTGGATGGTCCCTCAGCCTGTGCAAAAAGTGCTGAGGAGAGGGAAGAACAGAGGGCTGGGAAGCAGGCTGTATTTTTTTCTTTTTGCAAAATGCAAAGCTGTAGTTTAAACTGCACCAACTGGGAATGATTCCACAGAAGCCCATTGACAGGGGCTGGGGAAAAGCAGAGCACATGGCACTGTTTCCAGTGATGTTTATGAATTTCTGCAGTGATTTCTGCAGCATCCCTTTATGATATGACAACACCTGTCCCTTGTATTTCTCTAGATATATGAAACCAGTTGTGGTTTGTCCAATAGTTTCATGAATTCTCCCAGCTTCACTCTGTCCTTGCTTTACAGGGTAGTATCAAACTTCTTTCACTTCGGTGGATGTGTGTGGCTCCTTCCAGCAGGCAGAGCTGCTGGCTTCAGATCTGGTTCCTCAGAGACATTCACAGCTCCTCTGCACAGCCTGTGCCAAGGCCTGACCACCCTCACAGGGGAGAATTTCTCCCCAATATCCGATCCAGCCCTGCCCTCTGTCAGTGGGAAGCCATTCCCCGTTGTCTTATCACTGTGTGCCCTTGCCAAAAGTCCCTCTCCAGCTCTCTCATAGCCCTTCCAGGGGCTCTAAGGTCTCCCTAGAGCCTCCTCTTCTCCAGGCTGAACACCCCCATCTCCCTCAGCCTGTCTCCAGAGCAGAGGGGCTCTAGCTCTCTGAGCATCACTCTTTGCATTTTGCAGCATATATGGAAAATCCTTTCTATAGGCTTTTCAGATCCTCACATGAACAGCCTAGTTCAGTGATGTCACAGTGAAACAGAGTAACAGGTACAGAAAATAGAAACACTCACACAGAAGTCTCTTTATTAGTTTTAACAATTTCAAAAGCGCATTTCTCAGCCAGGTAAGTAACAATGTTCCTCAAAAGATGAACCTTTTGGATACAGTCTTGCCAAGATGAACACTCTGCAGCTTCTCGGGCTTTCAGGGTTCCACTTCAGTGGATGAAGGTGGGCATGGGTTCAACATTTTTGACCGAGTAATCACTACAGGAGTTTCGACAGCTCAGTCTGCAGGACTTTGGAATGTTTTGTGTTCTCCGGGCAAGTGTTAGACAAGCCAAAGATCTTTAAAATATGCATTTATTCAACTTTTGTTCGATAAATGCTGGGCTCTTTAACAATGGCCAGTTTAACAATGAAAGTTGCCTGGCTGTAACAGAGAAGAAAATTCACCGTACCATATCCTCAAGTTATATGCCCTGGATGCTTAAACATAGTGCTGTAATTAAAAATACTAGATTAAAAAAACTGTCCAGTTTAGACACTGTTTATTTAAAAACACTGAGCTGTACAAAAGAAAAACAAAGAGGATTACGTTTTCTCAGGGTTTGATGATGGAGTTGCCATACTCATTCAGTATTTAAAAAAAATTATCAACAGTCCCAGCCATAGTACAAAACTGACATGTACAACAATTAGTAGCCAGCAATTAACAATCAGAGACATTTTTGTTTAATCTGTGGTAGGCTCAGCTATAACAAGCAGGCAGTGGGAAGAGAGTTTACTTCATCTCATTCCTGACCTCCAGTTAATTTGTGGAAGAGTTCTTCATCCAGTGTTTCATTGTGGTCCTTGGAACGTGTTGACAAGAAGATGTAGCCCCCAATGTATTCATGGATGATTTTGCAGTCTGCACTTAGGCACGTGAAAGCGATGGATACATTCTGGTCAAACTCGATGGCAACCTAGGGAGAACAGATGTGGTAAAATCAGACACAGATAAGCTGGGAAGAAAGAGAAGTGTGAGAGCACAGCTGGATTGATAAAGCACTACCTGCCCCTGCTAACCAAGAGTTCCGGGTCAGCTGGATGCTCAGGGTGTTTGGCTGCTTGGTTTTGGATTTGCTGCTACATCAGGGCCCTCTTGTGGTGAAATCTTTTTGCTTGTTCAAGCAGGCAACAAAATCTTCTGGCTTTTTTCCAATAGCATGTAAAGTGAACACTGGGAAGAGCAGGAATAGCACTTCTGACTCTTTGTCTAATGAATAATGTTTAATCTGTCCATTGTTATGTGCTGGCCTTAAATCTGCCTTTGGGGTCCCAGTTTTGGTTTCCAGCTACCATTAGTTCTAAAATGCAGAGAACTGAGCTCAGTTGATCACGGTGGATTCTGCCTTTTTTGAGAGGGATTTGATGTAAACCCAGCAACCTGACCCAGAATTACAGGCTCTGGTGCAAGGAGTACTGCAGGAGAGCAGTAGGGAGTGTATTTGATCTCTCCTGGATCTGGCAGATGGATGTGGAAAACTCCATAAGCAAGAACAGTTCCCAGGCTGCATCAATTTACATTAGGTCACACTAGTTCCACCCCAGAAATCTACAATTTATAGAGCTGGCTTCAAGCTTTGAGGCCCCAAAGCAGGGACCACACATTGACACAGAGTTGCAGGCCTTGCAATCTCAGTTTGGGATTTGAATGGCAAACTGCTCCCATACCCTTAGTCTGTAACAGAGATTGAACCACCACAATGTAGAGGATGATGCATGAGAGTTAAAATGAGATTTTTACTGATAGAGCAGTAAACACAACATGTAGGAATTCACCTTGGAGTCTCTATTTCGTCCCATCAAAATCAAGGGTAACTTGTAAAGAATAAGCTTGGTAGGAACCTTTAAAACTGGTGATCTTTTCAGTTCTGCTCTTTCACTACAGACTCCAGTACGAAAAACTGCAGACAGCTTACTTAATAACATGTCACAACGTGTTCAAAATCTTTTCAGTGAGCTTTGAAAATATTTTCTGAAAGCATCCTCGAGTGTGTGAAATACAAGGACTGAACACAGAGCTGTTCCAGGTTTACCTGGCGGATTTCCCAGTTCACATTCCACTGCTTCATGTTGGAGAATCTCCACGTTGTGATGGGATCTCCTGTGGCCATATCTATCCGTATCAGCCTGTTATAGGACACCCCAAGCACATCATCCTTCTTGCTTCCCTTAAACCTGAAAAAAACCCCAAATCTTTGAGCAGATCTGCTTTGCAATGATTTCTGGCTAAAGAAACATTTCAGCTGCTCTCCTCAGGAAGTGCAAAAAACTTGGGAAAAGTCTCAACAGCCTGGGACTGAGGGGAGCTTGGACCCATCTTTAGAACAGGATTTGTTATAAGGCAAAAGTGTAGGCTGGCGAGCCATGGTGCAAGATGGAAAATAATCAGGAAGGTAGATCTGGCTGAAATCTTTCCAATTCATTGTTTCCTGCTAAAAAAATGCTGTTCTTCCCAAATGCATGAACTTGATTATATTTTTACTGGAAAAAATGCCAACAATGATTTTTGTTGCTTCATTTCTCTAATGTTAAAACATGTTCCTCTAGTTATATTAACCTAAATTATATAATCAAAACAACTGTTATATACACGTTTTTGAGAATAAATCACATTACAAAATTACTAGGACATTTTCAAATTTCAACTTTCTTTTGAATGGAGATGAAAAATAAATACAAAAGCATCAGAATCTTTGGGGGACAGAATTTTTTGAGTTGGAAATAGCTAGGAACAGATCATTCTGGTAAAGAAACAACCTTCCTCTACCTTCATGCTGAAAGCTGGAAGAAATCTCATCTGCCTGCTGTGAATATTTTCAGTATTTCTGAGCCTGTTTGTGAACCTTCTCTCTTTAGATGTTGCTGGACCATAGGGAAAAAATGTGACCTGGACACAATTTGTGCTTTGTTTAATGCCCCACTGAGATAGTGCCCAAGAGTTTGTAGCAATTCACCTACAAAATGCAGTTTAGGTGTTGGGTTTGTTTTTAACAGGATTAATGGTGACAGATGGGGCAAAAAATCTGTACCCGTGTTAGTAAATTCAACAGGATTGGGAGCATTTTTGGGCCTGGAATTCAGGGAGAATTCTGGCTCCAAACAAACAATGCTCTCTCAAGTGACTCCCAGGTACAGCTTGGAACCTGGGACATCCAAGGACTGACATGATCTCACAGTTCACACGAAGCTACTGGATTTTGGGAAGTCAGAGTTTAATAGTGCAGATGTGGGCTGTTCTACGCCAGCTGGCCTCTGTGCCAGAGCGTGGTTCCCAGCTGCTTCAGTTTCTACCACAGATGATTCCCAGCCCTGGAAGGGGTGTTAGGCACAAATTAAGGTTGTGTCAGTACTTTTCAGCTTTTTAGTGTTTTGTCAAGAGAACAGGCTGCAGGTCAGACCACTGCTGTGTCCAAGGAAGCTGCTGTGAACAAATGGGACTTTTCTCGTGTTCGCTGCTCTGCTGGATTAACCTTAAAAAGGGATAATTTACTTTTTCCTTAATGAAATACAAAAGAAATCAGCATTTTATCATATTGCAGTCAACAAGGGTCAGACTGGACACATCCTGCACACCAATTAGACATCCATTTTATACATTTTGGAGAGTTTATGCCAGTAAGGGTTTAATGTTAGTGAGAGATTACTTCAGGCTAAACCCAAGAGGTCTGTACCAAGGCAGATGTAATGCAGAGTCTCACTCCAGGAATGGAGCTACTGGGTGCTACTCCTATAGAAAAAAACAGCAGTATGGAAACCACTCAAATAAAAAAAGTCTGTGGGGGAAAAAATAGAAAATGTTCTTGGAACAGGGTGTCAAAGAACTTCCTCCAAATCACTGAGCATGAACACGTTACGGCAGCTTGACGTGAGTGAGAGTGCAATTACCTTACAATGTAGTAGGATAAACCAAACTCAGGGAGGGACTGCCAGGCTTGGATAAAACGCAGCTTGGCCTCCACCAGGGACATCTGGGATACATTTTGGTGGGCTTCCAGAATACGGGCAGTCAGCTGGGAAACACAGGAAGAGAGGAAAATTTTCAGCTGACTGAAGAACAAAAATCCTTTTGCTGTCACTGAATCAGAAATCATGAGGTCTGATGCTGTGTTCAGACACTTTGCTGTCAGTGTTTGTGCGGATGCAGCACAGAGGGCACCTGGGGACACATCCCAAGTGCAAAGGGCAGAATGGACAGCAGGGTCTCAGGTCTGGGTTTGTGCAGCACTGCCCTGCCTCCATACACTGCTCTGGATTCCCTCTTCAGGGTGGGCAGGCTGAGCTCTTGCACAGCAAAAGCAGGACAAGGAACTAGGTGGAGGGGAAGGAAAGACTTGAAGGGCAAGAGGACCCGCAGACCCTGTTGATTCAGATGCAAACAGTAGCTTGCAGTCCTTAAAATCCTTCCTTTGTTACTCTGAAGAGACTTTCAGGAACAGTGTTATCAGGAGCAGAACATCATGGATGACTTAAGTCAGGATGTGGATGTAGGAGAGGTACTTGGAGGAGGTGCCAAAACACCTGGCCCTGTGTTCAGTTTGAAGAAAGGGCCTCTTGCAAAGGGACCAGCGACTATTGCAGGGGGTTGTTCTGCATGGCTGCCAAACGCTGCTTGGATCCAGCCTCGTCCCTAAGCAACCACTGGAATCGCCCACGCCCAGCCATCGAGCCATGCTCAGGATACCTGCTTGGACTTGAATTTTTTGGTATAGCGTGGTGAGACGAAGCATTCGGGTTTCATATCTACATTCTCTGGCTCAGAGGCAGCCTGGGAGCACATGGTCCAGTTCTTCATCTGGAGGAATGAAAGGATCTTTTGGACCTCAGGCTGGTAGGAGCTGTCGGCCATCGTTCTGCCCTTGGAGGCTAAAACACAAGCAGCCATCCACCGAGCGTACTGATCCTCCTGAAAGAAAGCTAATTGTTCGTTACTGTTCTCCCTTCCTGACTGGACTAGCTCCAACTACACCTAGGTTTTACTTTTCTAAGAAATCCAGTACCTTGAAATAGATTCTGTTGGAAATTTTATTGCATTACTGGTTTTCACCTACTGAACACTTTTTACACAATTTGATCTGATACATTTCAATGAACTGAAAATTAATGTAAAATCCTTACCACCCTCTCCTCATCTGACTGGGGAAGAGTTTTAATTAAGATAAAAAAAACCAAAATCCAAACCTCAATTCTCTGACAACACTGGAACAAAATACTGTAACTTCTTTTTAATTTTTTTTATAGTTTTTTTCTGGCTTTTTTCTGACCATCTTTACATGGCAACTGATGATAAACACAAGATTACTTACTATCCTTATGTCCCCAGAACAATGATGTATTTGTTAGGCCACCACATCATTCTTAAATTTTCTGAAGATTTGAATATTAAACTCTCTGCAGCATCCTCATTTTTCTATACAAATTCTGGAACAGGACAATCTGCCATAAATCTTGAATCCAAATTTTCTCTTGTCTTATTACTCACGTTATCACATCTTAAATATACTTCATTCATGCCATCCGCAACAGGAATTAGTAATTTGATTCCAAACTTCTTTGCCGCAACATTTACATCTGGTACAACTTCACATCCTAGATCACAGGGAATCAGAAGGAAATGAATTTGTTTCATTACTATATCAGTAACTTTCATTACTGCTTCAACACTAAGGAACAGTACTTTGTGGTTGTTTCTCTTTGAGATTAAGGGCCAGGACTTTTGAAGCCTAGGCCCTAATGAAAGGGTGTTGTTCCAGCTCACTGCCTGGTCTGGCTTGCCAGGGTGATGAACGCTCTGAGCTCAGGGAGCACGTGAGTCAACGTGGAAGTGAAAGGATGTGAGTGCTCCCCAAACCTCAGCCTGATCTTAGGAAACGCTCGGCACTTAAAATGGAGAGGAACTGGTGGAAGAGGCTACTTGGTGAGGTTTCAGCCACCCTGGCTGTGTTTCCCATCCATTCTCTGACCTACTGAGGATATGCAGATTGGGATGCAGAGCCATTTGTTCACAGGGGTCAATCTTCTATTTCAAAGGTTTCTTCTAGGATGAGTCCTGGGCATCACTGGTTCCCTGATGCTGAACAAAGGATGTCCCTGCAGGAGCAGATGTAGATGGAGGCTATACAGGCTGCTGGTGTCTGTGCACACCCGGGGCTCCTCCTCCAGCCATGGGAATCCCCATGCGCGACACAAACCAGGCCCAGAGAAGGTCCTGGAGCTGTCCCTGCACAGCAGAATGCAGGGACAGCCCCTGGCATTCCTGCCCACAGCATCATCCCTAATCCTCTGCTGCCAGTGTGCATTTGCCAAGGACATGGGGGAGCACTCCCATTTAATGTAGAGTGAAAGTATTTGGAAATAAAGCATCCCACAAGTCACTATCCACACCTGACTCATCTTGAAGAATTCAGCAGTACAGGGGATTTTACAAATCAGGCTCTGATAATCCCAACTTGGGTTAAACTATTGAATCCTTTCTGTTTAAGCCTCTTCTGCAGGTGCAATCTGCCTGCTTAGGAGTCTCAGGAACTGAAAAAGCTCCCAGACTAAATGCTGCTGTGCCTGCCTTCCTGAGTCTAGCAGGGATTTCTTGCTTTATTCAGTTCACAAAACAGAAAAAAGCAAAGAAAGGAGATTTCCTACCTTTTAGGTTTAGTTTCTCAATAGGTTCTCCCTGTGCAGATTCCTTGTTTTTAAAATAAGATATTGAAGTGTCTCTGAAGACAAACCAATATGTCTTGATAGCTTTGAGTGCCAGCTTCTTGGGCCTACCAGAAAAAAAGAAATCCCATTTGTTTATATCAACACATACAACTTGTTAACTCCCTCACAAATATTACAGAACCTCTGAAATTCAAGGTCATACCCATGGCTTTAGTTGGGTATGACATGCCTGTGTCAATGCAGGGGTGGGAAATGCCGGGGTCCAGGTTACCCCAGGCATGGATGTGGTTTTTACTCCAGATTTTAGCTGAATCCCATCAATGATTTCTCTCATTTATTTCTTCCATTACTAATCAAACCCATTCCCTTCTAACAGGCTAATTTTTCCCATGAACTCAGTAACACAAATGTAATCCCTGATTTATCGACATGAATTGGCATCAGTTTTTCATAGCTCCTTATCTTGAATATCTGCACCCATAAAATCAACTTATATTCATTATAAGGAAGCAGAGAACAGCTTTTTTGGCTTAATCTGAATAATATCTAACACAACAAAATTCTATTCCTTCACTAAGTTTATAGAAGTTTCGTAGCTCTCCAGGACAGAAAACCAGAGGTATTGGTGTTATTTGAGTAGAGAAATACTCACAGCTAGTGACAAAGGTCATCAATGAAGTGAAAAAGAAAAAAAAAGAAAAAAAAATGCAGTATTTCCCTTCAAATCTAAGAGGATGGTAAAAAGAGTATCGAACTAGCTGGAAAACAGTGATGTATTATATATGCTCTTATTATATATACCTCCAGACCCTTCTGAAAATCCTAGTTTAGAATCCTTTCTAGAAAATGGCAAATTTTATGTTTAAATTAAAAAAACCTTGGATTTTCAAAACTACCAAATAATTTGGCTTTTAGTTTTTCAATACAGCGACATTCTTCAAAAATAAGAGACTATAATTTCTTTTTAGACAGACAAAATTATTTTTCTATCCCTGATAAAGTTGCTGAAAACTTTTCAGAAAGTTTTTTCTTGTTTTTGAAAAAAATATTGCAATTCTCCACAATATTGTTCCTACATGGAAGTAGCATTTACTGTGAATAAATAGGAACAGAAATTCACCATAGGAACAGCAAGCAGTAGGACATGCACAGCTTTGCATTCAGGTTTACAATTAATCAAATAATTGTAGGCAGAAAGTGTTGTTGTTTAAAGAAAAGTTTTACACCCTACCTGGATTCTACAATGCCTTAAGTTTGGTAAGCGATAAATCACTTATATAGGAACTTTTTCATGATGAAAAATAACTGCTGAATAAAAGCAAACTCTTCTACTGCTGGGGAAAAACAAATAACCCATTGTTAAAAGCCTTAATTCCCTTTCATCTTAGGCCACCTTCATAATAAGAATGTCAAATAAAATTCCAAATTGGAAATTAATAATTAACAATTGTTAGCAGTTAACAACAGTTAAAATTTTTCAGGTGCAGTTTTCGGTTCCCAGATTAAAAATACCATCTGTCAACGGATGAATCTGATAAATATTTGTACAACAGAACACTTTATCTTTCTAAAACACAAAGACGGTTTTGTGATAAAAGGCATTACAGACTTGAGGTCTCTACAGTCATTTAAATCACCCATAAATCAAGAGATTATAATGGGATCACAGAAACTCATTTTGATATTAGAAAAAACGGACCTCGTGTTCAGTAAGAAAGGGGTAATTTGGATGTTTCTTTTGTTTAAAAAATACATTCCCTGGGGTCACTTTTAGAAGGAGAGAACTTCTCAGGAAGAACTGCAAGTTTCTTCTGTTTTTCTTTTACTGGTGAAAAAAAGGTAAATGTGATTGAAAATAAAACTTAGACTCTTTTGTTTACAGATGATGACTAATGAGCACTAGGAAATACAGACAGCAGGGTCTTTTAGTAAGTACAAATATAGCTACCCAGCATCCCAGGAGTGGGAGAGATTTGCCAAGGAACATTGTCAGAAGCAGGAAGGGAAAGACTGGAAGAGAATATTAGGCTGGTTAGACCTCGCTGGGGTATTTGTCAATTTGTAACTGTCAGGTGTACTGTTAGATTAGAATGAAAAACTCAAGAGATCTGTTGTAAGGTTAAGCTTCTGGGTTTGTATGTTTTGTTATTAACAACTCACCTAACTAGCTTGAGATTATCAGCAAGTTTGGGGATGTCTGTGATGTCCTCCTATCAGGAATAATTAGGAATAATTTTAGTACAATGCACTCTGTAATCAACTGTTAAAAAAATCAAGAACCAGGGAGGCTCATGAGAATCAGTGGATTTGGCACAGCAAAAGGAATTCTGGGATCCCAAAGGACGTACCAAAATGTTACTTTTACTTCCACCTTCCAGTGTCACTTCCAGATTGGAAAGGGCGGCTTCTACTTCATCTACTTCTGATTCACAGATGGAATCTTGTGTCTCTGATGATAATGATAACTTGCTTACATGGTACTAAAACAAAACATCAGTATCCAATAGTCAATACATCAGTTATCAACATACAATCAGTGTTTGAAAATAGATCATTTGGTCTCCTGAGTCTTGGATAACTGTGTGAAGTTCTGCAGGAATCAGGGAGTTTTCCCAAGGAAACAGCCATGTCCACCGTGACTCCTGTGCAATGGCTGATAATGGTTTCCTATTTTAATTATCAAGTGTTTGTATTCTTTTGCTGAATAATTGCCCCTGTTCTGGGAGGCTGACTTGATGCTACATTTGGATCCCTAGTCCTGCCATCCATAGAAGGTGGAAACTTGGAAGCAACGTTCTCTGGTGTCCTGCAGTGACAGGCTGTGGATTCTTGGCAGCTCCGTCTACATTTAAAAGGAAGGAATTTATTATTAATGAAGGTTTGTGCCTTATTATCTATGGTCAGAGACTAAGCCACGCTCAGTCATGTTAAATTTCCAAGTACTCCACAGTGTCCCTATCTTCACATTGTGCCGTGGCTTTTTCCTGTCTGTTGGGAAATGTTCACATGGTGTACACATGGTGTAACACAGGAATTTTCAGGAAGAAGAGGTGAAGGGATGGCAGCAGGTATGGGGAGCAACACTTCATACTAATACTGATACCAAAGTTACATTCTGGGTGCAGATAATGTTAGTAAATGTTTCCATAACTGTGTGAATAATGGTGTTAGTGCTACTACTGAGTTTAGTTGCTTTAGCTGATGGATGCTGCTGATTGTTTCTCACCCTGAGAGCAGACCCCCAATCCAGGAAGAGCTCCTGGCCTGGGCTCTGTCCTGGTCTTGTCCTAACCTGTGCCTGCCTCTCGAGGGAACAGGTTTTGCAACTTGGCTCAAGTACGTGCCTGTAGCGCGGCGAAGATGAGCATTTCTTCCTCTGTGCAATCGATTTCCTCCAGCATGATGGCCCAGCGGGCTTGCTCATATATCTGGTTGATTCGCACTGCGTCGTACTGCAGGGAAGAGCAGACCCTGCTCGTTAGGGACCTCCGAGGCACAGACTCACCATCGGCTGCAGCTGATCTAAGGCTGGCCTGAACCGCAGCGGTCCTTTCCTTCCCCCTCCCACCTGTGCCATGGTTTTGTCCTTCTCGTGTACCAGCTCGTGTGATTGTGTGCATGGTCCCAGGGCTTGCTGAACCAACAGAAAACCAACAGGAGCCCCTGGCTGAGGCAGAAAGTGAGGCTCAACATCCTCTTTTGAGGCAGGAAGCCTTGGACTGGACTAACCAAGATGTTAAACCACACGGAGAGAGAATCACGTGACGTGGCTGACTCAAATGTGACCTGCAGACCTCTCTTGTTCCTCACTTGCTTTCTTCCTCTCTTGGCTTTTTCATTTCTGGTTCTGTCTTTGCACTGGCTTGAGATTTGCCAGATCTGCCTTATTTCACTGCCTGGTTTTGGATAATGATTATTCCTTATTATCTACTTGGTTAATAAGCTGAAGTGACCCTCAGAAATGTTCAAGCCCCAGAGCTGGTGAAATGTAGGTGATGGGAGGGTAAACCTTGGAGTGTGACCTCTCCCAGCAGAAGTGAGATATTAGGTTGCATGAAACTCTTTTGGGTCATTTCATCCTATGGCTCCAGGGCTGGCTGGGGCAGAGAAGGGCAATGTTTGGGTTGCTGAAGTTGAGAATACTTGGATTTTAGTGGGGGTGCCATTTCACCCCCAAACAGGCCAGATAAACTGGAAAGTGCCCTGATTTCTTCTGAGGGCTTCAGCGCAGAAAAATTGTGACATTCAATGAGGGCAGTGCAATATAAATGTCATTTTTAAGCCAAATTTCAAAAAGAGGACTCCATATACCATTTAGGATACTTCTAGTCTAGTTTAAAAGAGATGCAGAAAGTAAATCAGCCCCTCTGGACACAGGGATACTGTTTCTGGTGCTCTTCAGATCCCATCTTTAAATTCAAGATCTCATTTCAAATGAGGAACAGTGATTCAGTGTCCAGAGGGTAAAAGTGCATCCATAGCTGAGGGGAAGAAGCTGGATTTGATCTCTCTGAAGGGCCTGTTACAAATCCTAGCTAAAATTCTAATAGAGCTATATATATTCTATATTACTGTATAGCTCCTTGACATGAAAGCAGGCAAACAATGAATAGCAATAAAAACAAGGCTCTTACTTTTGGATTCAAATCAAAGAAAGTGTAATATTTAAAGCGTAGAAGAAGTTGATCTTCCTCCAGAACACCTTGTTCCATAAGTGATCGAGATGAATCCAGCCAGCTGTGGAAGAAAACAACAGATTCAACTGTACAGGAAAAACCATCACACCTGCAGAGCTCCAGTGCAATTGTGGAACAAAAGTGGGAACAAACAGCTCTAACTCTAAATCTAGGGAAAATTCATGTCATTCAGGAAGGTGGAGCATTCATATAGACTTCCAACTTCCAATTTCTGTGTATATACAATAAGCAATACTTACTTGTAGAACTCAATCATTTATTTTTAATGCAAAATTATTGAACTTATCCACGTCTCTTTCCATTGTCTACTTAAAGCCTTTGGAGTTTGCCACCCAAACTTTCCTTCAGCTGTGCCCACCATGCTCGACTGAATTTGCCTCCATCTAACAACAGACTTTAGCCAGAGCCTGCACAATGACATCATTCCGCATTTTAAACCCAAAGGATCTCAGGAGAGGCACCTTACCCTGCATTGAGTTTGGCTTTGTCAGCCAGAGTCCGTGGCTGGTACATCTCTGCCAGCACCTCCGGAGAACAGGTGGGATGACTGAGGGCCAGGATGCTGCAGTTCTGCTCATTCATGGAACCATCACTGAACCAAGTAATTGTGGAAGAAGCTGGTGACCCACTGACAGGATCATAAAGGGGTGTCATGGTTTTACTGTATAAACCTGGATTGGCTGCAAGTTAAGAGCATAACGTTATTCCCATGAAAAATGGTCCTGTCCACCACTATCCATCATAAAACCGAACCCTTTTCTTTCAAGACAGTCTCCTATCTCTGCTATTTGCACCTAGCCTTGTCCTTTCACAGGTGAGGTGACCTCAGGGACAGACATGCTCTTTCTTGCTCTATGAGATCCCACTTTGTTGGACAGGGGAAACACATGCTTTCAAGCCTTTGTTCCTTGTTTTCCTTGCAGGTTGCCAAATTTCATGAATATTTTAAGCTTGGTCCCCCTTTTTCAAGGGGCAATAGCACATCCTGTGTGCAGGACCACAACCTGTTTTCTAGTGTGGCCTTTCTCATATTAATGGAAAGGAAAACATTTCTAGAGACAATAGGGAAATACTGACATATTGGAGATTTCTTGAAGCCACGGATTTCAGGCCCACTGTCTCCAAGACCATCCTACATGAAACTGGCCTCCCTTGTGTAACAAAGAATTTCTTTCTCTTTTTGACTTCCAGAACAATAAAATCATATTAACTTTTCATTACCTGGGGATCCAGAACCCACTGGAGAGTTGCACAGGTTTAAGATATCTTCTGTAGCTGGTTCTTTGCTGTTCTTGTCTTTTTTCTTTTTCTTTTTGAGTGTGCCTTCTGATTGCTTCAACAGAGAGAGTTCTTCTGCCCGCCTGATATCTACAAAGGCAGTTTGGGAAGTGAAGCAAGATGATTACACCCAAAAAAGCACCCATGGTTGGTAACAGCATTTCAGGAAGCTTCGTGGTGCAATCTGGGCTTTATTTTTAGTAGGTGGAAAGTGGTAGCTGTGGAAAATCCACTAATTCTATAACAAGGCCAAAGACTTTGGGCTGCAAGTTTGGACAGGATTTAAATCTACTTTTGTAGGAAGTGTAACTGCATTTTAGAATGCCAGGAAAAAGCTCTTTTCATCTAACAGCTCTGCAGTCACCTATGAGCATAATAACCTCTGTGAAATATCTAAACTATGAATAAGCAAGAGCCACTGTAATTGAGGTTCAGGCCTTTTATTATTCAATGTATTTCTCATACAAGATTCTGTCTTGGTTCTCGTTGTTCTCTAATGCACTACTAATTCAGATAGGTATTGCCAGTCACAAACCTGGCACTTCCCTTCTGAAAAATACTTTTACCCTGGGGTAAGCAAAGACATTTTTGACAGTATTCACTTATTCAAAGTTACAGTGTTTCTGTACTGACTCAGTCTGGAGGGAAAATGTAGGAATATTTAATTTGTCCAAATGTCAGTTGCACAATTATGGCATCACTATCAGAGCTGTTAGGTATAATAAAGACAATACACCTTTCACAATCCACTGCTAGGAGATGAAATTGAAAGTGGATCACTATGAGGCAGTAAATTCCTTCTGAAGATGAGTGTGTTAATGGACTAAGCTTTGAAGATCTAAATTAAGATGAAGAATTTAATCCCTATTTTACCCTAAATCAAAGGGATTTTGAAGACTGCTTGTAAACTCAATTGATTCCCATTGATCACAGGCACACATCTGGCATGCTCCAAAGCCTGTACTTGGACATGCCCCATTATTGGAAAGAGGAGAGCCTGGGGGACTCAGTGCCACGAGATATTCATGAGCTGGTGGCGGGGGCTAGATATGCCCTGACCTGAACAGATCTGGGCATACAGAAGTTTTGAACATTCAAAATATGCTACATCTGAAGTGAACACATACAACAGGCAGAGCTGGATATCATTAGTGTTAGTGAAAATAGGTGATGAATCAGTTGACATCAGTAAAATCGCCGTGGTGAAGGCTAGTGCAGGACATTGATAATCTCAAGACTTCAGTCAATGACATAGAATAATCAGGGCCAAGTCCTGCTCCAGGAGGACAAGGATTCCTAGAAAACTGCCAGCTTTGACTATGCAGCACTCCTGCAGCTCATGGGACACATTCCTGACAGTGCTTGCATCAGTTATTGCAGAGACTAAGAACCACTGACATGTACTGCATACTGAACCCCCCAAAATCTGTCTCAAATTTCTCTTTCAACTAAACAGTTTTGTGAGAAAGGATTTCATATCAAAACAAAGTCACCCAGTAAAATGGTCCAGCTTAGTTGCCAGAGGAGAATTATCTTTACTTACTGAGCTTTTTGCAGATGTCACTGACAGCTCTGAACACCATGGAAGAGAAGCTGACTTTCAGTCTCACAGTCTTCATATTTGGCAAGCGAAGCCGCAGCATTTTGTGCTGAGCAGTAAAGATCAACTTAGCATCTGCTTGCACCCCACATTTATCCAGTGTCCAGTGGGTTTTCAGAAGCCAACATTTTTTTTGCTCCCACCAAAATGCATAGTCTGACCAATCTTGTGCTATTTCTAGGAAAATACAAAATGATTACTAACAAACTACGGAGTAAATGCACAAAACACTTGGTTCAGAAACAGGTCTCTGCAAACACAGATATTTATATAGATTAAAGCAGCAACTATAGGTCCCAACCTAGACCCTGTTTGCTGAATTCTTGTGGCAGTCACTGGGAACCAACTTTGTTTCCCCTAAAGACTTAACCTAGGTGCTGACTGTGGCACTGCCTTAGTCTTGTGGACATCCACAGGGAAAGAACATCTCCTGGAGCTGGTGCTACACATGGTGCAATGCTGTTGGGATTGTGCTGGCATAAGGACTAACAACAAAGGGTTCCAGTTCTGTGCAAGCTGAAAATCCTCCTACAAAATCTCCTATGCATCCAGATGGGCACAAGCTCTTTCACAGCCTCCTTGCAGCAGCACTGAGCAGCTCATCTCGGAGTGTTAAGAAACACCTTCGAGTCCATGCAAGTCTTGGTTACAGACAGCTAAGCTGCAGCACATGCACAAAGAAAGAGATAAAGTATTACTGCTCTCACTACCATGGGAATTCCAAGATTAGATGACTTCCCAGGTGTCAATGTGTAGTGGCAGGTAAAGCTTCTGTGTGATCTTGGTCAAGCTGTTTCAGTCTTTGCATCAATCCTTGTTCCTCATCAGCTCCATGAGGCAGAGGCTAGTCCTCAGCATGTCCACAACACAGCACAGCCCTGTCCTATTTAGGAGTCCCCTGGTACGAGCTGTGTCCCAAGAGAGCTGCTGACACAAGTCAGCTACAGATTTGCTTCAAATATTAATATAGAAAGCTTTTCATACCAGTTGAGTATTTAAAAAAAACACTGTGAAAAATGATTGTTCTGACTCAGTGGAAACTGGCTACTGTTGGTTTCCAGCTGAACTGTGTGTCTAAGTGTGTAGAGAGGGTGACAAAAGTGATCTCAGATTCTCTTCCTGTGCTCCCTTGCTGTGCCTGTACTTTTCATTACTTTTCATTTCCTAACTTTGACTGGGCCAGTCTTGGCTTTTCCCAGCTCTTCCCTACTGTATCTATGCAATGGATAATATGGCTCAGACTTAGGCTAGAATGCCACAACAGCATGAGAAACAGGAATTTCTGAAGTGTCTTTTAACAACTCATTCTCTCTAATGGCCACGGGTGGATAAACAGGGCATCACCTACCTCTCCTGCCCCCCAAACCACACATCTGTAACTTCCTTCTGAAAGGGAGTTGAATCGTTAGCCTGGTTTAATTATTTTCATTTAACTGAAAGGCAAACCCAAAGTTTTGTTGGCACTATGGTAACACAGGGGCTTTAGCCACAGAGGGTGGAACACAGGGAGGGGTTCTGACCACAAAAACCCCTGGGTCTGAGAACCTCCACTCTCTGTGCCACGACACAGATGTGAGGCAGTATCATTTCAAAACACACAGAAGGCTTTCTTCATAGAGGGAAAGCTGCACATATTACTTAGAAACACTGTGTAAATGAAACAGGTCTTTACTCACTGATTTCTTCTACTAATTTCAGCATCAGTCCTCCAACATGAAGGTCCCCTGTGACCGGTAGTTTAATTTCCTTTGGTACACCTTCGTGTTGATGATCAACTGTCAGCAAGAGCTCCCAGGTGTGTGATCCATATTCAGCTGAGGAAACCATCTCGGGACAGGTCTGTGTAAGCTCTGCAAAAGCAAACCATACAAACAAACAGGATGTTTTTCCTCCACTCTCTGAAACAAATGCATTTCTCCATAGTCTCAACATCATTCCATGCTGCCAGGACTTCGCAGCGGCCTTGGATGGAACTTCAGAGGTGTTATCTTGTTACCTCTGAACTAGATTCTGCTCTTGCAATTGCTCTTGCAAGATAGGAATGTGGGATTTTTTGGTTTTATTCTGATTTTGCCACACCCCCAACCCAGACGCCTCCATTTGGATAGAGATAGCTCAGTTAAGCTGGGTTTGCCCACCATTCAGTGCTCATCTGCCAGCCTGGACACTGTAAAGCCTGCAGTTGTGAGTGGGATCTGCTTTGGCAATCTGTCCAGTGAACAAAGGCATTTTGTTGACTTGTACACTTAGGGCTGTAATTTTCACTGCAAAACAAAGTTTACACTTGCAATTCTGCCAGCTTGCTCCCATGGGACCAAATCCAGAGAGTAGTTTTACCTATTTGGGTACATACAAGGGGAGACAACTTTAGTGGCTGTCTGCCAGCATTATCCAGGCGCAGATCTGCAGTTCCTGCTGACTTGCACAGGGATGTAGGCACGTGTCCTTCTCAGCAGGGTGAATTGTCTGAGATCCCACCAGGCTCCTGCCACGACAGGTCAACATTAATCATGCCAAGACAAACTAGAGAAGAGGCTCCAAGTAGAAGCTTTGGTTATCATCAGTCAGGTTCTGCTGAAGAAAGAGCTTGTAGGCATAAGGTAACTGAAGCTGCAGGCAGGATTTGTGACATTTAACCAGTGAGAGAAGGTACCACATCCGCTCTCTGTCCTGAAACAAGCCTTTGCAGCTGAGGCATAGGCACTTAAATGGGTGAATTCCATTTATTGCAAACTTTCAGCAACACACGAGACCCAGGTCGCAGACTTTTGCTGAAGGGGCCCTACACAGACTGCCTTTAACACAGAAAATAACTAAGCCAGCACGGATGTAACAATGTTACAGGCTGTTGTAGATCTTCTCAAAAACTTGTATTTAGTAATTTAAAACCTGATGTCAACGCCACTGATACAAAATTTGTTATCAAAGGGATAATAGATATGAGGTGGTAATGACAAAGTTAACTAATAAAGAAAGTGATTCCAAACATAAAGGCAACGAAAGTGTATGTGTTAAAGATTAGATGGATTTCCCCTTGAACAAATGACATTATAAATGAATAATTTGACCTGCTCAAAGACATCCTTTTAGAGGGAAATCACCTTATCAGCAAGTTTCACTTGGATGGGGCTGGGAGTCTGCCCTGAAGTTCCAAAATTACAGACACACATAGAGAGCCCTAAGTCAGAAAACTGCAGCTTCATAATTGCGTGACTCCAAGAGGCCAATTCACACTGTGGAACAAGCACTGTTATTAATTGGGTTCTTACATGTGCCAGCCTACACCTTTACACCAAACAGTTACTAAACCAACAAGGGTTGATACTAATCCAAGTTTGCTTGGCTTGCCTTGGTAAATAAAGGCATTGTATTGGATTCTGGGAACACTGGCTTTCCTGCCTCTGGGATAAAGGATTTTGAATTTGTGCTGCTGTGTGCCACATGGATTTATGAGCTTAGGTATGCACTAGACCAGGGGGACTCGTGGAGGGGAAGGGCTGTGGCTCTCCTAAAGCATCCAAGGCCCAGCTCCCGAGATGGTCTCCCAGGCAGGTGAGGCTTTCAGCACAAGTGCAGTATAGGGCGCACAGGACAGCTGTCGTTGCAGTGTATTCATAGCAAAACAAAAAATCCTGACTTTAGAAAAAGTCAAAATACCCCTAGTCATGCTCGTAAGCATCAATAAACAACTCAAAAGTAATCCATGGCCAAAGGATGAGAACTATGGGGTTTTATTTCAGGAGCACAGGGGTGCAGTCCAGTAGATGAACTCCGCTTTTGCCCACCTTTGTTATCTGTAACAATAAACCATTCTTGTTACAGAAAACAGCAGTCTCATCTGTCCTCTAGGGCCAGCGAAAACATTTAGGAACTGATCTGGATATTTTTGGGCATCTTTTTAAAGTTGGTTTCACTTCCCAATAGGGCAACACAAATGCTTGTAAATCTACTGGAGTACAGAGCACCAAAGAAAGCCTGGTCTCGAAAACGGGGCAAGCAAAGCAACGAGGACAACGAACCCCTCAGTGCTAAACCCCAACCAAACCCGAACGGTGAAGGCTCCACATTTTACAGCCTTCAGGTCAAGCCTGGATTTGCTCGGGAATGTGCCCCTTCTGGGCTCCACGTGGGAGCAGCAAGGCCTGGCACGGGGGCGATCAAACAGGTCAGAAACGTGTCCTCAGGCTACTGCTGTCTCCGCTCGGGCTTTCTGCAGCGCATTTTCGCCAACGCAGCTATCGAAAACCAGCGATGCCTCTACACATCGAGCTCTCCGCAGATTTCTGCCCTTACAGCCCCAAACTGCAAACTCTGAGTGGGACTGGAGGAAGATGTGAATCGCGCCGGAGCACCGTGCTAACGACGCGGGGTTAAGGCCAAGACGGGTGAAGCGCTGTTTCTCCAAGTCTCTCCGGGGCTGGCGGTGCCTGGGGGGCCCGGCCTGCAGCGCCGCTTCCACTTTGAGGAAGTGCGCGGGGAGCGCGGCGCGCCCAGGCACATTCGGAAGGGCTGGCTGGAAAAGCACCGAGCCCGGGCTGCCGGGGGCTCCCTCCCGCCGCAGGTGCCGCCCGCGGGGGCCCCGTGCCGGGCTCGCTCCGACATCGTCCCGCGCTCCCGACGGGCACCCCGCGCTCCTCACCTGCCGTCCCCGCCGGCAGCGCTCCCCTATCCTCCCGCGCCCTCACCGCCACACGCCCTCCGAGAGACGAGAGGAGGAAGAGGTGAAGGGGGCGGCCCCGGCAGAGGCGTCCCCTTCCTCCCTTCCCTCCGCCCCCCCTCCCGGGGCGGGAGAACGCTACAAAAGGAGCGCTGCCCGCCCCGGCGGGTGCTGAGGGTCTCCTGCTCACATGGCGCACTGAGACACCACATCGTTGGTGACCCCAGGCCATCGAGCAGCTTCAGGTGGTGCTTTTAGAGGTTTGAGGCTAGCCGGAGAAAATCACTTCCGAGGGTGCAAGGGCAAAGAACAGAGAGGTGTGTTTGTGAGGTGGGGATGTGTTGGAAGAGGCACAGCATAAAAGTGGATAGAGCTGACAGCAAAGGGGCAAAAGCTTCTCCATTGAGCCAGATTTCCGCAGAAAGTCTTTCTTGCCTTAAACTTTTGACTTTGCACGGTGGCACAGTGATGAGGTAAAGCACAGTGGAAAAATCAAACCAATGACAGAAAAGAGAAACAGAGAGAATAATGGAAAAAATTCAGATTAAACTCATATCCTGGAAAAAGACTGCAGAGATATAAAGGATGAATCTTTGACGCACCATGGGCAACGCACAGTTTCTCTCATGAGAACAACACAGCTGTGAAGTTGTCAAACCGCAGATAATATCACAGGATATTTGCTCCCCTAGGCTGGCTCCCTGAGCTGCTCTGATCGTGCTCATATCTTTAGATTGTCTGTGCATGCACTTGTCACATCAGGCATCCTTGGAGGCAGGAACTTGAGAGCTCATGAAGATTTTCTGGGCTTTCTGTCACCTGAGGGCACACAAAGGCCTTTAATCACTCCAGCCAGACCCAGCTGGGACCAATTTCAGGCATTCTAGTTAAGCTCAGGCTGAGTGGGTATTTTGCTCTTGCCTGAGGCCTTGTGGAGTAACTTTACTCTTACTGCTGCTTGGCTTGGCTTGGCTTGGCTTGGCTCGGCTCGGCGCCTTTCTAGACCTTTGTAGGACACTTTGGTAAGCTACCTGCCTGTTATTATTTAAATCAAGGTACCTGTGCAGCTGAGCAAATAACTTTGTATGGACCATGGGGTAATATAAAATTCAGGCGTGAGTTACTTTAAATAGTTGAGAAAGCAATTGTAAAAACTTGGAAAGTTCTTAGGCCAGAATATTCTGGTTTGTACTTCACAGTTAGATGAGCTATTCCTGGCTACTTTTGCATCCTTACTTCTGGGGCTATGATGTCAAACTAAGAAGGTTTTCCTGGTGTTCCATTTGGGCCAAGCAGAGATACAATGCAGAGGTCCAGGGAAAATTGTAAACAGCCAAGCCTGCTGCTGCTCAGCTCAGAAACACATCCTTAGGTTTTGTTCTCTAAACAAATAAAGCAAAATCACAAGCTCTTGACCAAATTGGAAAAAAAAATAGTGCTTGGAAGATAATTAATAAAAGCAAAGATGGTTGCCAGGCCAGTCAATAAATACCGACTCTTACCTCCAGGCTGATCCAAATCCTGACCTCTTCTAAGTGTAAGCACTATTCTCCCCCCAGTTACCTATGAATAACTAACTTGGGAGAAGAGACTTCACGAGTTTGATATCAGCCTAGTCCTGCTGTGCCAGGAGGGCTGGGGCTCATGTTCCACCTGGGAGCTGGGACTGCTGGAAAAATCTGCCAGATCCCTTCGAGAGGGAAATGCACTTTTTTGATGAAGAAAAAATTTGGAAAAAAGCTAGAAGACAAAAAGGTTGGGGTAAGTTCTCTGTGAATCTAGCATAAAGTGTTGAAGCAAATAAGTGGGTTTTCAGTCAACACCAATCATACCCCCAGCATCTGAGGCAGGGATGGTGTACATCTGAGGAGTTGCAAATTAGGGAATGTTTTGGAGGCAGCATGTTGATTTTCTGTCATCTCTCAAGGGGCTGAGGAAACCAGACTTGGAGACCTGTAATTCTTTCATCCCTTGAGAGGTGAGTGGAGAAAACGATAATGGAGTAACAACTTTCCTCTTCCAGAGTTCCCATGGAAAAGGACAGGAAATGAAACCTCCATTAGCAACTTCTTAACAGATTATATGCTAAAAGCCTCCTTTAGTCAAGAATGAGGCTTCCTGGATATAGGAATTGTTAATTTACTCTTGGAGTTACTCAGCTAAGGCTGAATGTGATCTGTTTAGAGTTTGATTCCTTTTCCAAAAGGTCTACTACACGCCCATAGCTGAGAGCCTCCTAGTAGACAAATGTATGTTTTTGGGAGCATGAGGAAGTAACATGACAAAGAGAGAATAATAAATACTGAAGTTTTGGTAAAATGTGTATTTCTTCTTCCAATATACTTTTAATAAGCTCTCTGTACTTTTCTTAGGCCAATGTTATGAATCAGCACCAAGTGATAATTTAATCATGTAAGACTGGCTCTGTTGTTGTATCAATGCTCTTGTTAACAAACCTGAGATCTGGCAGCCTTTTTTCATAGGCCTCTGTATTTCTGTTATGATTTTCACTTCACTACAGGAAAAAATTACTCAGTATTTAATTTTGGGTACTATTGGGCTCACCCCAGTTTGTGGGTGCGTCTGTTTTCTAAATTCCCATTCCTCTCCAACTTACCTTACTTAGATTCTCTGCATTCTCCATGCAATAGCTGTTGTAGTTCCTCTTCCCAAAGCAGCATTTCCTGCTCGGGGTTTGCCAGGCTGTCAAAAGCAGATCTAGAGCAGAACCACGGGGCGATGGGGAACAGCAGCAACTTGTTGCAAGTGCTGCATTTCCCCCAAGTCTCTTTAGACACTCATTAACTTCAGCTTTTCCAAGGAATTGCTTGTGGGAGTGCCAAGAGTTTGGAGGGCAGTTGGTGAGTGAGTGAGTGTAGGAAAAGTTACACAAAGAAGTTTGTAAAACATTTTAATGCCCCTGCAAGTACCTGGCACTTGTAAATTTACTAAAGCCTTTGAGAAGCTACTGTTGTTGTACTGAGTGTCTGGGCTTAGATTGCAGGTGAAGACTAAAGCTGAGGAGAGAATGTTGGTGTGTTGTGTTCTCATATCCTATAGCTGGTCAGTGGAGATCTTTCTTCATGTAATGGCATCAAAAACGAAGAGGGTAGATGTAAAAGAGGGGTGCCCTCTCTCCCCATGGAGAACTTGTTAATTTGTGATGTGATTTCTGAAATCTGTGCTCAGCAGGCAGATGATTTTTGTTGTGCTAAATAAAAGTATTGTCCACTTGCTGTAGGCAAAGAAGTAAAGTGTGTACCTCTGTGTGTCCCCCCCATTATTGACAGAGAAATTAATCAATGCAAACCCTTGCATGAGCACCAGGCACTACTGACAAAGCTGTTGAGAAAAGCTGATCTGTACCACAGAGGGGCCTCGTGTTGAAAATCTGCTCTCTGCTAAATGTCCACAGGTGAGAGGTGGCAATACTTTATCTCTTGGAATCCCTGGGCTGTACTGCTGGTTGGTGACACTAACAGCCATGGTCTAGATATCTGAAGCTTTGGAAAAATTCAGTTCCCATAAGAGAAAAATCTAAGTTTTGTAAGTGGCACTTGGATTAAGAGGAACAATAAAAACCTCTCAATCTCTTGGTTTAGGAGAGTTGAAGCTGCTGTTGCAGACCTGAACTGGGGTCTGAGGCTGATGCATTGAGGTGCCCCTTGGTACAGAACAGACAGCACTGACCCATAATGAGTCAAGCTCTGTTCTCACCCTTGGGGTGTTGGGACTTCTGGGGGTTTTTAAAGTCTGCTTTTTGTCTCTGTCTGGCTCATGCTTGAAGAGTGCCTCATAGTGAAACACTTCCCTGCCTGGTGCGGAGGGTGAGTCACTTAACATTGCTACCAAAACCCCCTTCTCTAGGAGGAACTGAGAAGGGTGAGAGGCAGGGATCAGAGCAGACCAGAAGGGAACTGCCTGAAAAGGACCATAACAGTGAGCACGTTCCCCGGACAGCTGACTGGTGACACAGACCTCTCTCATGCAGCTTTGAGCTGAAGCAATGAAGCTTTGCAAAGCTATAGTTGCAAGCAGAACTGTTTTTTCATGACCAAGGATGAACTCATCCTACTACTCAGCCTTTTTACCTTCCTTCAGTCTGGCAGTTGCAAAACAGAGAGAAAAAAAAAAGGTGGTTTAGACTGTCTTTTAGGCTTTTCAAAAAGTGCAGCTTGGTTGTCAAATCTGTTATGTGGTCTAAGACTTTCAGACATTCTTGGTGTTACCTTTTCTGTGCTCCTGTAAGTCAGGTCTACAGGGAGATGGTACCAAGCTAATCTTGAAAATTTTCCTCTTAAATATGTATCCGCATGCTTAATTAAAGGAAATACATTTTCCTTCTCCACCCTTGGAGCCCAATTATAACTGTGAGGCTGTAAAAGTTATGAGTTAAAAGCTGTTGTGCCTGTCTCGCCCGACTGTGTACATAAAAGCTAAAGGCTACGAGGGACAGCATTACATGAAATGGTGGCTGGTGGGCGGGGGTCTGCATTCCTGTTTGAGGTGTTTCTTGTGGATTCTCTGTCATGTCTGGTGGGATTGTCTTGCAATTGTAATCTCAGCTGTAGGACCAAGTGAAGAAAGAGTCCCAAAGGCAAACATAGGATTTGGTACTAGCCTTTCCAAAACAGGAATGAGAAAGGCTGGGTTCAAAATAATTGTTTGATTATGTGCTCTTATTATAACTATTTTCTTTGGGATACTGTTTCTCAGTTGGAGTGACACTCTGAGATATTATCTGATGTTGGATTGGGGCTATTTGGATGTGAGCTTTTAAGATAAAGAGACTCACCTTTGTTTGACCTCTTCAGTTGAAAATTGCTCATATTAATAGTAGCCCAAGTCATTCTTTATCCTTTTTAGATGCTTTAAATATAACAGCTGTACTTTCATGATCTCAACAAAACGGAAAGTTCTGTGTCTGTGCAGATGAACTAAAGACAGTGTTTTGTCCCAAGGAGACTGAAACTGAAATGGGGGGCAGGGTGGAATGCAAAAGTGACCTCACTCCATTCCCAGAAAAAGCTGGGAGAAAGAATGGCTGGAGATTGTAAGTGGCTCTGTTGTAAATCAGCTGTTTCTGAGCCACAGGTGGCAGAGACAGAGTTGTACAGGTGTCCCCTACTCCAGCCCTCAGCCCTGGATCAGGCCGGTGGGAACTGCTCCCTCCGGGCAGAGTTTGGGAATACAGCGCCAAGAATCACCAGGACTCAGGTGCAGGTGGGGTCGGTGCTGGCTCCAAGGAGCTCTGCGCTGTGACCTGCTCCTGCCATCTCCTGACATTTGGGCCTCAGCAGAGCTGTTGCTGCCACAATCGTCCCTCTGATGGGCCACACAAGGATGCCCTGCGGGCTGGATTAGACACCTGGGGCTGGATTAGGTTTTGAGGGAAGAGCTCTTCCCTGCTCCCTACAACTAACTCGGTGTGGAGGAGAAGGCAGCACTGTCTGAGTTATGCAAGGTATTAGCAAACGTGGGATGCTGCTGTGAAAGGGGTTTTTGCAACTTTCCTGAATGAACAATGCCTGATGAAAACAACACAAGTGCTGTGTTGCTAAATTTGGGTTCCCATCCAAATGTGCAAATATACTTTTTAATTTTTTTTTTTTTATGCTAGACCCAGCCTTTTAAATATAGAAGCTTTAAGTAAGACTTCCCTGTGTGTATTCCTGCACCTAAGTCAGCATTTTCTGGAGGCTGAGCAGCACCTGGAGTTCCCCTAAGGCATGTGACTTGTGAAAGCTGTAGTGTAATTAACACTCTGAAAATCATGTTGCAGATTCATGCGCCTAAGGGTGTAGGGTTTTTTCCCCTGTTTTTTCTTTTTCTCTCCCCCACCCCTTCCAGTCTCTGGCTGGGTTACCAACTCTTACAGTGTTATTTTTACCCTTATATTAATTCATGTTTCTTAGAGCTTCCTCTCTAAAAGCCAGGCTGGAAGTCAGTCTCTCTGCCCACTGTTTGAGAACAAGGAAAACCTCACCATATGGATTCAGGTGTGTTCCAAACCCATTAGCAAATATTTTATTGATTTAAAAACTAATTTAAGGAAGAAAAGAGTCTTGTCAGGGTGCAGATCCTTAAAAACTGGCGATGTTTCCAATCCTTGAAGTACTGCTTTAAATATTTCTTTAAAAAGGAGCAGTCTCTGAAGATGCCTTAAAAAGCAATTGTTACAATATTGATGTTATTTAATCTCTTATTTTCTGGCCCTGACCCAATGTTGGGTTTTTTGTTGTGCTTGCTGAAGGACCAGTCATTATTTTATTTGCTGTGACAGAAGGAAACTGATTTCCTTGTAAGACCAAGCAAGAGTTGGATACCTGAATATGTTCCTTTAACTGCTTTTCTTCAAAGTTGGGCTGTGTTTATTGTTGCTTTGCAGTTATAGCTGAGCACTGATAAAAGAGAAACTCCCTAAAGGTAAACTTCTCCCTTGTCCTGACACACTGTACACAACTCAAATCTCATTGAGTTCAGCTTTTTCCTGTCTACCTGTGACTGAATCACATCCTTTTGCTCACTCATGCAAGATCTGTCTGAGGACTGAAGAAATCAAACCTTGCAAGATGTGGTCGTCTGAAATACCAAGGGAGGTCCAAATATGCCAGGTCAGGGGCTGGAAATAATTGACCTCGTGGGCCTTCCCAGAAGCCCAGCTATGCCAGGCCTCCAAAGGTAGGATACAGACCGATCACAGGTTGGCTGGAGCGATACTTGCACGTTCTGAGATTTTCCATCTCCACCAGTGACAGGCAGCTGGAACTCTTGGTGCTGTAACATCTCCAAAGCAATGCAACAGCAACAATAACAAAAGGCAACAGCCGGGAACAGCCGCGGAGAGAGAGCAGTTGTGCAAGAAGCGTGAGCAGCTCTGGTGCCACGTGGGACACGTGAAGGCGGTAACAATCCCGCCTGTGTGCGGCCAGCAGATGCCACTGCAGCCCCGGGAACGGGAACTGCGGCACAGGGGACGCCAGGTGGCCTTCTCGGTCCTCTGAGCTGATGAGAGCTTGTGCTACGCCTCCTGATAACGGAGAGAGTAAAGGGCACACTCGGGGTAAAACCCCCTTATAGGCACATCTGCATGATTAACTCTTCCTATGTAGGACTCTGTGAAATGCTTGCTCTTGTCTGAGTTTCCTGCTTGCCCTTGCCTTATGATAACGTGAGATCCATAGTGTTGTTTCTGCCTCTGCATGAAGGTGTGCAATGAATATTTCCTCCCAGGTTACTCTTTTGGGCTCAGCAAGCACTGGAGGTTTCTGTCACTACCAGTGTGCTTGGCATTGTATTCAGGATTTCATGGACACTGGCTATTGCATGTTCACAAAATAGTTTGAGCAATCTGCTTTCTTTAGTATAAAGATGATATCTGGGAGAAAAGATTTTCCATTGAAATATTACTAAATAAAAAACTGAGGACATGAGATATTTTTATATACATATGGGTTTAGCGTTTTTTGTTTATTAGTTTGTTTGTTTGGTTTTTTTTCCAGGAAAAGCAAATAGCAGCAGCCATGCAGTTTCTTCTGTAGTTCTAACTTTTAGGTACTTAAAAATATATCTTTAACCCTCCTGACTGAAGTCTGTTTGGAGCATTTTCTATTAAAAAGGTATTTTTTGTTACTCATATAAACCCTACCCTCATCAGAGGCTTCAAATTGCTGGGAAAACATTGTGGGATTAGAACTGGTGCAGCTGTACTGTACAGATGTCAGGAAGGTTTGAGGATGTGGTGGTGTCAGGTCTATGTCATTCGAGCTTTTGTGTGGAGTTTAACGGCAGAAGTTGGCTGTGGTATAAATCCCTCTTTGGGCTTTTACAAACCTGCTGGTGCCATTCCTGCCAGTTTCCTGCACATGGAAGATGCCTCCTTCCTGTCACATCTCACCATCTCTATCAGGCGGGGTTTTGGTGGGAGGAGCCCTGCTCTGAGCACCTGTAACTGCTCAGGTAGCCCTCAAGGGGCACCCCATCAGTGGGTTCTCCATTCCTAGCCTGAATTCCTCTTAACATGAGCCCTTGTTCCTAAGGGTAAGACTGTGTATTCTGGATCACTTTGGAAAAGCCCTTCTGGATATGAATGGTTCTGTTTAAGGTGTGCCTTTGTGCTTGGCTGGGTGTGACTTTTGCTGGACCTTCATGGGTCAAACCATGAGTGAGTTTTACCTTGGCTGACACTGGAAAGGTGGGTTGTTGTTTTGGCTAAACAATACTGTAGTTCAAGCAGAGCAGTTCCCTTATAATTTGAAACAGATACCCTCTCATCCTTATGAATATACTCCCTTTTGAAACAGTGAGTCCCCCTTAACAAGCCTTGAAGATCTCAGGTCATGAGCTGCACCTCTCTAATATTTCATCCCAATATTTTAGCAAAGTTATTCTGTCTAGTTTTCTTATTTTACTTGCCACTTTGGGTTTTTATTTGAAATTTAAGCCCTTTGATGCAATCTAGTTGCATTGTCAGTCTACTGTGCAGCTGAAAGGAAGGGAGTGATGATGGTAACATTAATGAGTAACTATGTGAATAGAAGAAAGAAATAAAATACAAAATATCTGGAGAATGGGATCAAGAGTTGTCATAGTCTTTCAAGGATTTGATTAAACTGGATTGGAATAAGGATCATTTTCCTCCAGAAGAAGACACATGAGTCTGTTTAACAAGGAAAGAGTTTAAATGAAGCTTTTTTTTTCTCATGGATGGATCTTGAAAAATCTTTTGTCTCTGCACGTGGATTCTTCTAAACTGATTACACTAATGTAGTTGTTTCTGTAATTTAATTATCTCTGCACTCAATGAGAACAAGTTAATTAAAAGTCTCTTCTTTTGTTGGCTGAAATGTATTAGTTTTTCCTATGTGGAACTTCATGCCTTTTGTTTGCTCCTCGTGTCACAGGCTGGTTTTGTTCAGTGCAGCTGTGCTCTCTACTGCATAACAACTCAATATAGCTGGCTTTGTAGCCCCTTCCTTTTGTGGGCTGGACAAAATTACCTCTGGGGATTTGCAAATGTAGGTCAGTAGTGTGAAAACACAAGTCCCACTCCTATATTAAAGTTTGCTCCCAAGAGGGAAATCAGGTTAGCTTCAGGAGGTTGGATTGCAGGCACTTGGATGTTGGAAGGCTGAACATGTGTGCAGAGAAATTCTGGGCTTCCAAGCATGGTCCTGGTAGCCTGGGTTTGGAAACTGTGTTTTGTTTATAACCAGAAAGGTTTTTATTTTAGAAAGCTCATGGGAGATGAGCTTAACCCTGGGCTACAGTAATGTCAGGACTGAACAGGGCTGGACATAGTTTGTATTTGGGTTGGCGGCAGCCAGTGCTGCGTAGTGACTCAGTAGCTGACACACTTCCTCCTGGATATGAATGCCACAGCACGTTGGTAGGAGGTGCCGCATGCTCCATGAGTCACTAAACCCAAAGCACTGAGTTTTTCCTGGTTCTTAAACACCACTTGGCTCCCTTGCTTGGAGCGTGGCTTTGCCTTCTGACTAACCCGACTCCAGCTCCCTCCCTCCTCGGCGGTCGGGGCTCATCCTGCGCTCTTTGCTTTTCTGCTGAAGTGCTGCAGGTCCATGATGTTGGTACGGAGTATCTGGTCCTCCTTAGTGCTGGGGAGATCCATACACTTCAACAACTCTGAAACCAGAAGGGCTAATGCAACCTCATCTCGTGCAAGGTGTCCCTGCCCATGCAGTGAACTGGAAATAGATCATCTTTAGAGTCCCATCCAACCCAAACCATCCTGTGATTCTTTGAGATAATCAGACAACATAAACTGCATAATTTCTTATGATTGTCAGTGTGCACAGGGCCAGGGATATTTTGCTATCTGTTAATTTTTTTATATCTCTTTCCTAAGATAAGTCCTTGGAGTGAAATCCACCAACGTGAAACTCCTCAAATATTTCATGTCCATTTCAGGAGTTGGCAGGAGTTTCCCCTACATGCAGCAGGAGCCAGAGGATCTTTGAGCTTTGCAGGTTCCTGTCATTGTTGGACACACAAACACGCGCACATGCTCTGGTGAGAAGGCATGAACTATTTATTACAAAATCTGACTTCACTTTTATAGTATTTCTACAAAAGCTAGGGACTGGGGGTGAAGGTTGACACTTCTCCCCATCCCATTAGTCAAGATAACTGTCCGCCAACTGTCCCTATCTCTAAAAAAAAAAATTAAATTAACTCGAACTAACAAAAACATTGCTTCTATTTATAACACCCTTCTGTGAGAAAAAACCTAAGAACTATAAACTGTGAGACACAAGAAGGCTGAAAAATCAGGGTGACAGGTTCCCAAGGACCTGCTGTACCGTGATAGGCACAGATGTGCCTCCTTGTTCATCCATTACCTGGAGTGAGCTCCTCTTCATATCCCTGCCATGACAGGAGTGCAACATTTGCATTGCACCTGGCAGATGAGCAACATCCCTAGGCCCAATGTGACTTGAGGATATTGTAGCAGCTCTGTGCTAGAATGTTCTTTATGGGCAATGGCTCCCAACTTGACTAGGGGTGTTGATGGTCAGGTCACGCCCTGGAGCAGGGACCTCTCGTTTCTGACCCCTACGGACCTGCAGGACTTCTGTAGTTTTAGGAATTGCAGGTTCTGAACTGATGAGCAAGAAAGAGGGAAAATGCAGAAAGGAAAAATGGGCAGGTGTTCTCCCCGAGCCCTGGATATCTTTTGAGATCTGCATCTACTGTAATTTACCATCTGTGTGGATTATTTGTGGCTTTTGGAGACATCTCTTCTAGCAAGTTTCATGTGTTAACCATGAAGATTTGTGAACAAAATATTTTTTTTTTGTCACCAGCTCTGCCTTATGTTTGAGCTGGAAATTTTTTAGAAATATCTAAGTATGAAGGAAGTACCTGTTATTTAGATATGACTAGAGGAGACACACCATTTCTAGGTGAATATCCCATAATCTTTGCAATCTTTACAAATAAAATAATTGTATTTTGATAATATGCTGTTAAAGTTTCTTTCCCAAGAGCCACAATTCCATGTTTATTGGGATTTTGGCTTATTGAGTGGAGGGCCTATTTTTTCTGGTGTGTCAGATAATGGTCTCAGTCAGGTTTCCAGCACAGAGATAAATCAAAACTTTTAAACATATTTTTCTAAGTTTAACTTCTGAAGTGAAAACTTAGGTGCAAAGGAAGTGCCTACATAGAAAGTGTAAATCATAGATCATCTCCTAGACTTTCTCTAGAAATTAAGGTGACTATCATTCCAGTGTTTGGAATATTCTGGTGTATTGTCATTCGTAGTCTGTTTTGAGGTGTTATTCAGTGGCCATCCAGTATATACCTGCTTTATCAGAGCTTTTAAAGGCTCTGTTATATTTCTTGGAGGAGAGGTGAGCAGTTAATAAGTCTTTGACAGCAACAGGAGTCTTGTCTTTACCCGCTCACTAACTCAGTATATGGAAAACTCCTCAAAGTCTTGGATTCAGGATTGCTTTTAAGTGGATACCTGCAATAATATTTGCAGCTCACATGCTGATTCCATGCTGTGCTTGTTCTGCCCTCCCTTCAAGGACCTGATCCAAAACCAATTTTGAAATGAGCAGAAAGTCTTCTATTGATGTTGTACTTGAGAGCAGATCCTGAAGAAACTGCAGAGGAAGCGATAACATAGTGGTGGGTCATGTGTCTTGTGTCTGCAGTACTGGGGAGCTGATGTCATGTTTATTAGAAGCCAAGATCAGAGTTCACAGGCTCAGGAAATGTCTGCAGAGTTTAGGAATGGTTTGTAACTTCTATCCCAATGACAGGTTTATTTGGCACTTTTTGATAAGTGGCCTGTTTGAAATTTCCTCTCCAAGTAAGCAATTTGTAATTCCCACTTGAAAGGGCTACTGTGGGGGATGGTGATGGGGCCATATTTGAAAACCATTTATGGTTACTAACATCCTGGCATCTGTCATCCAGGAGTCCTGTGCCTTTATTGTTTTGATCTGTCCAAAATGAATTCTTTATATAGAAACTGGAAAGCTCTCTTGGTGTCCAGAGTGCCGATAAAAATATTTACGATCCCTTAAAACATGTAAATAGAATTGGTGATTAAGCTAAAGGATCATTAGAAATAGTTCCACTGCTTTCCCATCATGAAATTTGCTCACTTATTTGGGTCACTTGGTCTCACTCAGCCTTACAGTGGCATTTTTTTGCATCCCTTGTCAAAATACCATCATCATGACACTCAAATTCTGCCAGTTCTGAGTCATTGCACTGATTCCCAATCCTCATTTCCTGAGCCCAGCTCCTGCTTCCATAAGCAACAATGCAGTTGTTTTGCAGGTGTTGCAGGTTTCTTCCACTGATGGCTTCTATTGACTTCTAAAGAAAGCTGGAAGAACTCTTGTTGTACTGGTGATGTAAAAGGATGTTAACTACTGGAAGCACTTAAATAATTGGGATTGTTCAGCCTGGAGAAGAGAAGCTTCAGGGTGACTTAACTGTGGCCTTCCAATACCGGAAGGGAGTCAACAAGAAACATGGAGAGAGACCATTTGCAAGGACATTTAGTGATGGGACAAGGGGGAATGGCTTCAAACAGAGAGTAGGTTTAGGCTGGATATTTTAACAAGGTTTTCTGTGAGAGTGGTAAGGCACTGGATTCCCCATCCCTGGAAGTGTTCGAGGCTAGGCAGCAAACTTAATCTTGGTTTTCAACTACTGATTTTTCTTTTAAGAATTAGAGCAAGTATTCTATAGTCTATATATAGGGAAGTGTCACTGTAACATATCTCTTCAGAATCAGCGCTTAGGGACATGGAGGAACCCAGCTCCACTGTGTTTAAAGAGGATTAGCAGGAATTATGTTGTTACCAGAGTTTCTGAGACGCCCAAGTCTCCTGGAACAGGAATACTCTGCAAATCTACTCTTCAGTATATGTGCAACACCTGGAAATAAATCTCAGACTACCATGTCATTTGTGTGCTCTTGAAATCATCTCAGCTCCTTTTTTAGGGTAAGGTCTAGTTGGGAAAATGATACCTTCCCTGTTTGGATGCTTTCAAAATTCAAATAAATGGAAGAGACCTAATTTGCATGGAGACACCCCAAGGAGAAGCAGTAAGGTTGGGAGGACAATCTGGATCGTTTTCCAAGCTGCTGCAGTGTTCGCTCGGGTTTGGAGTCACACAGGCCAGTCTTGAATCATATTCGAATTTATTTCTTGTCATCAGAGGTTTTTGCTTCAAATATTCCCTGCCCTCTGTTTTCATTGGAGGTAAACCGGACAAGAGCATCCAAAAGCCATCTTGCCTCAGTCTTGATTTTGGTCGGATCTTGGCTTCCCGTTTGGACTGTTCAATGCCTGGTGGTGATGATGTCCTAGAATCCCCGGAAGCTGCTGCAGCTCAGCGTTACAAGTTGAGTCTGGTTCCTGCCAGCAGAGGACAATGTTGTTCAACAAATTTCTCCAAGAGCCCCTTTTGGGATTTGCTGTGGCGCTTTAGCTTGATGTTTTATAGGGTTTTGATATACTTGGACAATTCGTTACACTTACAAAGCTTATTTTGGTTGAGGACTGAAAGCTTTTGAGACTTTAGAACACAAATTGCAACTTGACTATCACCCAGGTCCCGGGAGGTGATAGTCTCCAGGAAGGAGAGAGCTTTTTGTCATGCCAGTTTTCAGCCCGGAATGCACTGCTCATGGAAGTGCTGCTGACTGGCACCAGCACTGAACAGATTATGTGTTTTAGATAAATGATCAGCAGGAGAAATTGTAATCTAGGAATACATTATGGATCTGTTATTAGTGAAAGTTTTACCTGCACATGAAGCATAAGAAAGCATCATGTAGAATTTGAAATTAAGGAGGCTGATGCTGCTGCAGAAATTCTGGTGGAAAAAAATTGGTTTGTTCAGCTATTTCCTGCTATCAGGTGCAGAGGTGGGAGCTGGGAAATCAATCTGTTAATATAAAGGGCCAACAAGAGAAATGGGAGTTCCCACAGACACAGGGCAGCCTTAAGCCATGTGCAGAAGAGAAGGGGAGCTCTGGGGTGTTGCTGAACCTGGAAAGGAGTCCTTGCTTGTGTGCCATAGCTGTACTCAGAGCTGGGAGCTGACATCTGGTCAAGTGTCTTCTCTAGAAGGTTGGTCCCAAAATTTAGAGGACTCTTGAAGGGCACAAATATCTTGTTTGCCAAAACCAGCTAACCCAACCCAGAAAATCCTCCTGTCTCCCCAACTTTGAGGTTAATGATAGAGGTTTTGGCAATTTCTTATTTCATCTGACATTTCATCCAGTTTTGCAAAATAATTTACAGAATAAAAATAATGTGAAAGCTAATATTTGCTGCTTTACAAATGCTTCTAATCTTCACTGTAGCAGAAAATCCTTTAATTCACTGTTAAGTTTTAAAATGAAGGTGGGAGGGAAGGTTTTAAACTGACTTCAGCTGAAATGTTTTCTGGCTCCTGAGATTTTGAATCAACGGGGAGGATTCACCTCTTTGGTAGCAAGCCAGTGAACATCCTTTTTGTTGTGCTTCTCCTTCAGTGCTTCTGATGCCTGCCTTCAGCCATGGCTCTGTTTCTGATGAGCTCTTGAATGAAAATGCCCTAATGCCACTGCAAACTCCTCGCTGTGGGCTCCTATCCCAGGTGTGCAAATAGAGCAATGTGTTTCCTTCCCTTCTGTGTTAGGGAAGATATTCTGCCTCAGCTCTGTTTGAAAGGATTATAGCAGGACAGGGATGTGTTTGACAGGCCTTGCTCTATCAGCTTCAGCTACACCATATTTATATTAGCTGAGGATGTGGCTTTGGGTTCTGATTGCAGTTGTTGGTTGAGTCAGGAAACCCAAATTTCTCCACTGTGATGCTTTTTTTTCATTTGTTTACAGGGAATCTGAGTGTTGGAGATGAGATTTTAAACAGAAAAATATCGTGGCTAAAAAGAAAAACTGTGAATCTCCTCCTTTCACAGGTGAAAAGAAAATCACAGGCTTACCAGGAAAGATGTGGTGAGCTTCAACTTTGCAGCTTCCTTTTCCCACTTGCTACTGCAGAAGTTCAAGAGGGTTGCAAAACCTCAGCTTCCACAAAATGTGACTGTCCCTAATTATAAGGTTAAAGGATTAATATTGCATACAGTAATAGGAAGTGTGAGGAGGAAGTAATACCCCCTTGGCTGAACACCCCCTTTTCAATAAAAATAGCAAACTCCAAATTTATATTAGGAAATGTGAAAGTCCCAAGAGTCTCAGCGTCCTCTGAAGTAATTTCTTCCACTTCTGGGTAGTGAGCTTCCTATTTATTCAGCAGCACTATACCCTCTGTGGGAAGGAGAAAGCCAGGCCCCTATGTGTGGCCTCCTCTGCTGAACCTCAGGGAAAAAGCGACGTCTTCCCCACCGCTGTTTTTTCAGGTTTGGTTTAACACTTGCACAAACCTGGCGATGGCCAAGGAACAAAAAGACACTTGGGACTACTGAAAGCAAAGAGTTGGCAGCTGTCATGCTGCTTTTAGGGAGGGAGCCACTGGCTTTGGGACCTCGTTGGGACAGGTAGCAGGGCTGGTCTGGCACCTCTGTCTTGGGCAGAGCCCCAGTTAAAGTCAGTAGGTCTCAGCTGATAGGGATGGGATTTGAGAGTTTGAAATGAATTTTATAGTTCAGTGATTGAGAAGAATTAAAACCCCTAAGACTGATTTACTTAATGGACTTTATTATGTCACAGAGACTGGGTCATTGCATGGTGAAGAGGTCAGTGCATGCAGGAAGTTTTTGAAATCCCAGTTTCCTGGATGAGTGGTTTAATGGGTGGCCAAAGGCACAGAATAGCTCTTGCTTCCAGCATCAATTGGAAGTGGCAAGTTACAGATGGGACCTTTCTTTGTGGTGGAATTGGTGTGTTCTCCCTGTTCACTGGGAAAGGACAGGAGACACATTGGTACCTGGTTGTGCTTAAGAGACTGGCTTATATATGACTGATGGGCACTTGCACCCTTGACTGAGCACATACCAACCACATCAGCTTTTGGGTGCATAAAATGAGCTGGGGTGGGCATGGCAGAGGAGGCAGGAAACATATTTACCCCTTCCATGTTCCTAAAGCTTTATCCCAAGGTACTGACCCCTCATTTAAACATTCATTTGATTAATAATTTTATTTAACTTTGTCTTGCACGTCTGCCTAGTCTCTGTCTGTGCAAGACCCACACATCTGGCTCCTCTGTCCTGCCCTCCCATCTCCCGACAGACAATGTGTACATTTTAAGCATCTCAGCTTTCCTCCAAATTCCCCAGCTGCCCTTGCTCCCAGCATCCACATCTGACATCTGTTAGTGGCAGTTTATGGCATCACAGCTCTCCAGCCATCCACAAATGCAGACCTGTGCTGTGGCTTTTTCCTGTTGTGTGACTTGGCTTGTAGGACACCTCCCTCAAGATCTGAGGTGGCGCATCCTGATGCAGAAAGAACAAAGTCTCCTCCTTGTTCTTAGCCTGATTTTTATTTGAGGTATGAAATAAACCAGCCAAATGGAAGTTTAAGAATAACATTCTCAATGGTTTTGAATTCTTTCTCATAAATTACCTTTAATAAGAGAGAATTTCTGAAGTTGGGTCCTTAAAACAGCAAAAGGAAAAACTTTGAGGGGGCCCTAACCCAAGTCATTTGTTCTGAGAAGGGAAGAACAATTAGCAGCACCATCAGCTCACTGAAGGCTATGGACCAGCACTGTTGAAAATTGACATGAGTTTTGTTTCTAGTTCATCCAGTGCTTCCAAGCCCATGTTTAACTTCAATCCTGTTAGTGATGCTGTGTGATGGTCAGGTAGAAGTTAAGAAGGTGTTGCTTCAGTTTTTCAGATGATGGTCCATCGCTGCATTAAGTGCAGGTGACATTTCCCACTCTTGTGTGACCATTGTGCACTGGAGGATTCGGTGCTGGAGTTAACTGCTCCTGCAGACAGCTCTGCATGTTCCCATACTGTCTGTGTGCAAAGGTAAGACAGACAAAGGTGCCTTTGTGCAAATCCAGGGATCTTCAGATGAAAATCAGCCCCTTCATGTGAACTGCTTTGGGAAGTGATGCAAAGTAGCTTCGTTTCTAGTATTGCTAAATTCCAGTCTTCTGGAACAGCCTTTTCTGATATGACTGTCTTTTCCTTTTATTTGTGCTACCAGGTTAACATACCTGCTCTTGTCCTTTAAGGTAGAACAGCAGAATTATTTGGGTATTGGTGCATATGTGGAGTTCAAATGGGACGCCTGTGTCTAATGTGGATGTGTGTGTATGGATGTGTCAGGTTTTAGAAAATTATTGGAAGCAGCTGTGGGTGGAAGAGAAACAAAGCCGTGGGTCTGTGAGCCAAACAATTAACATAGGAGTGGAATACTGTAGTTACATCAGTCTTTCTTTAAAAAGCCAGAGTTTCTCCCCAATTCCCAAACGTCCATTATTAATTCTCTTGGCATGTAGCATAGCAAAATGAGTGCATTTATGAACTTGACTACTTCTTTTAACAAGTTCCAATAACTGCTTCCTAAACCTTGTGTTTTTATATCAATTACATACAGTAAGCATTGAAATCAACCAAAGAGAACTGCTGAGGCCAAGAAGGGTTATTTATGTTAAATGAGGATTGCCAACTGCCAAAAGTAAAATGTGGATATAATTTTATAACACCATTTTATAATTAAAGTCATAAGTGAGGTTTCCTGCTATTGTTTAAAAATGTGTCACGATAAATTTAAATCAAGGATGAAGGCACAGAAGGGGCTACTAAAGAACATATCAATACAACAAAGATGGTACAGCGAACATGTCTGTGCAAAAGAAAAACATGTGCTAACAATTTCAGTGAAATAATTATATTTATTGCATATAGATTCTCTTTTAGGAACTATAACCACTTAGAAACTGTTTTCATTCATGTCAGATTGAGGTTAATTTGTTGTTACTGTATGTCTATAGATAGATTTTACTGTCAGAGAAATTTAATATGCTGGTTTAATGATAAGGCAGCCTTCTAGCTGGACCAGATTTTTTTAAAAGGCCAAGAAATCCAGAAAAAGTTAATAGTTTTGGCTAATATTTATGTGCCCACAGCATTTTTGCATTAATATTGTATCAATAAAGAAAATAAAACCCTGGCAAGTAAGTACCCACTAGTCAGATTCAGAAAACTATTTAAGCACACGCTTGACTTCAACAATTTCGATGGGATGTTGATTTTAATAGAGTTAAGCACGTATCTAAGAACTCCTATAGGGATTATTTTTTTCAATTTCTCCTTCAACTGAACTTGAAGGAGAAATAACTTCAAATTGTTAAAGTGAACAGGAATAATAGCAACCCTTTGTTTTCATTTACTCATTGTCTGAATATATAACATTGCTCCTGTACTGTCAGAGATCTTCCAAAGATTTTAGGGCTGACCCCTTGCAGCCTATGGGTGGTTGCAAATGCTCCCCCTTTTCCCAGAAAGAAGCGGTTCAATTCCCATGTACTCGTAAGAGTTAATCTCTAGAACATTCCTGGCTTTGGGAAGTCATGTTCATGGAATAGGTAAGTAATTTCCAATGGATCATTTCATCCATCGCTTTGCTAATAGAACCCATGTGTTTCATATCAGCACCGAGGGGACATTAATCAGTGCACACCACTCCTGCCAGACATATTCTGAGCAGAGTCCCTGGTTACATCTCAAATGTCAATATGTGGAAAAAGATGAATAATAAAATGCAATAGATAGCATTTGTTACACATGCCATTTGTAAGTTCCTTGTAAAATAGATCCCAGGGAAAGAGCTGATGGTAATACAATGTTGAAGTTATGAAGCTCTCAGAGGAAAGAAATGCCAGAGTCCAGCAGTTCATCGTTAATTCTGCTGCCTTCTGCACATGCATTATTGTCATACAGGCTTTAACTAGAGGACCACAGCTTATTTCTCCACTGACACAATGTGTTTTCCAAACTGGAAAAAATTTGGAAGCTGCACTATGCAGGAGCTATTGATGTCCTTAGGAATTCTACCTCATGCCTAGAAAATCTCAAGATGTTTTTAAGTTGTTCATGACTGTGCTGCAATGTAGGAGCTCTATAACTGTAGCACAAGAAGTCACCATAGCCACTAGTCTAATAAAGGCTGAAAAATGTTCTCATTAGTGCCACTAATTCTATCTTAATTCATCACTCATTTGAGGTAGAATTCTTTAAAGTCTTCCTCCATTGCTGGGGGAAGAAGTGGTGTGAGGAAGAGATTGTGAGACAAGGAGAATGAAATAGGACATCAGGAGCAAGAGGAGATCGTGGGGGCTGGAAGGCACAACTGCAATCAAGTAAATAATTGGCCAGAACCACTCTGACAGGGTATAGAAATCTGTGACAGGTGATTTCACAGTCTCTACAAGTAACTATTACTCAACTTTTAAACATATTTTTGACCTCTTGGCTGAATTTCTTTTGTTTTTATAATATAGCTCTTCACTCTTGTCCTGTCCTTGTACATCCCTTGGGGGATAAAGAGAACAAATTATTAACTTCTCTCTGACCCCCAGTTTGCTATCCTCCGGCATGTCTCCATCTTTTCCTTCTCTCTACTCTCTAAATCTTCTGATTTTTTTTAAAGCCAGTTATCTTGTAAAGCTGAATTTTTTGTTTGTTCTGTTGAGTGTATCCATTTCTAACTCTCTCCTTTGTATCATAGAGGTTATACTCAGGTCTGCAGACTGAACTAAATGTTCCCAAACTCTTCCTTATCTCTTAAAAATCAGCTTTCTTGTCTCCTGGAGTTCCATCTGTGTTTCCAGTGAGCGCTCTACAGATAGCCAGGAATGGCTCAGTGTCCTTCATTCTCTTTGTAAGTGCTCTGAAGTTATCATGTGTAGCTGATCTGGATATATTTAACTATTCCAAATATTTTTTAACATGTTTTCCTTCCATAGTCTGGATTGTGCACTTACTCTGTTGCTATTAAGTTCAGCTTTAAGTATCTGATCTCAATTAACCTCCTTTAAAATCTGAAGCAGGAAAGGCCATGTTTAACCCTTCTAGATGTTATCGATAATCAGGAAAAGCATCACAGATGCCCTCTCCTATTAAGCAGTTTACTATCAATAGCCTGAGAAGGCAAACATGGAAATGTCTTGGAACACTTAGAGGAAAAGATCCTGCTACTGTGGTGCTGGGGGCGGTTATGCTGCCAGAAAACTCAAATATTTGTGGATTACTCAATGTGAGAGCAGATGACTGAGCTGAAATCACAGCCTCCTGCCTTTAACAGCAGCAGGAAACATTTTGTTGTGCTACTTCCCTGGGTGCTCTCTAATGACAGAAAAATTGCACATTTCTGTCTAGTGAAATTCAGTCAGAATCCTTGGTAGCTGGACAGAAATCAGGCTGGACAGAGCTATTTAACGTGATTTGCATTACACATGAACTGCAGATGCTGCCTTGAGGAGAGTATGCACACGGAATATTTTGCCTAATTAACTCCAGTTTGTGTCACCAAGAGGTTTCTAAACTTTGTCCTCCAACTTAACATCTTAAAAAGCATACAAGGCTTTTCCCATTCATGTATCTTTTCTTATACAGATATAGAAGGATTTTGAGAAACAACAAAATGCAAATGACAATGTTTAAACTGTAGTAAAGGAGTGTAAGGTCATTCCAGTGCTGACTAGTGAAGTGGAACTGGAATTTGGTGGTTCTGCTGCTTCTGTAACCAAGAGGATAAATGCAATAACTATTTGGAGCTTCAGCGAATTTGTATCTGCACTCTGCATATCAGACCTTTAGGAGGCCTACTGCTAAACAGGCCTCGCCAGGCTTTGCTGTGGAGAATCTACTTGTGAATTCTTCAGTGCAATTAGAAATAAAAACGATTTGTTTTCCTTGCTCAGAGAGAGCTGCCAAATGCTGGTGCATTTTCTGGATTTCAAAATGAGCTGTGTGTATGCTTAGCATCCCTCTAGGATAGAGCACGGCTGTGACCCAAAGCTGGCTTCAGAATGGTCAAGCCTCCACCTTCACTCCAAGTGCCTGTGTTAGCCAGATTAGACTGTGTGTTAGATTGTGTGTTTGGACAGCACTGGTGAGAACCATTGTGAATTTTATCCCTTCTTGGTAAGGTGTATGAACTATTCATGTTTCCCATCCTTGCTACAGCTAAGCACTGGGAAGTCTTTAAAGCTTCTGTTTTTCCATGACTTCCATGAGGTAGGAAGTCTTAGTTGCTTGGAAAATGGGAGATAGTTTCTCTGTGCTCTAATTTGTGTAGGGACACTGTGACAGAGTAAAAGACTGATCCTGAATTTCAGCAGCTCAAGTGTTTTCTGTAGCTTTTAATCTTTCTTTGAACAGCGACCTTAAAAGCTGCCTCAGGAGCATTTCAGAGGATACTTCGCAGTGGAGTCCCTTTCTGTGTCCAGAACTTTTATCCTGGATCTGAGTACATTATTGTCAGTATTGATGAAGCATTTTACAATGAAATCCTGTTTAAAAAGAGAAAACCAAACTAGCCCCTATTTGTACAGGAGATCAGTGTTGCTCTGGACAACCCTTACCTTGCCCTCTGACTGGCCCTTGGAGCTCAGGCCTACAAGTTGGTGAATAACTTCTGGTCCTCTGGGCCTGCTGGGTACTCTAATCTGATTGTCACAGCTTTCCTCACCAGCTTGTACAATGCTCCCATGAGTCTTGTGCATTGTGAGATTGGTGGCAAAATTGTGATGTGGAGCTAGAATTAAGGAAAGCATTCTCAAAAAGCCCTAGAAACTTGCCTGGTTTTATGGTTCATTAGAAACTTTAAACTCTTGCCATGCACGTTGAACGATTTGTTTAAGTCAATGAAGTCTTTCGAGTGAACCTCATCAGGCAAAATTGGTGGTTCCTCTGAGAATCCAGAAGAACATTACCAGTTTCAAGCAGCTTTTGCTGAGATTTCTTTGATTCATTTGGAGCTGACACAGTAGAGCTGTGGAGCAACATGAGAAAAAATACTTAAATTATCTACAAAGCAAAACCACAGAATTTTGTGAAGTTATCATTAGAGCTGTGTTGAAAACTAGATGGTTTTTTGAAAGGAGCAGGGAAATATGACACTAAGGTCTGCAAAACTGCCTTACTTTGATTGCCACAGAAAGCAGCTCAAAGCCTGGAAACTTCACCAACTGCTAAGTCTCATCAGAGAACTCAGACCAGCCATTATTCCTGCAGTTACACGTGCAACCTCCCAGTCTTGAGCCAGATCCTATGTGAAGAAATACACAGTTGGAGCAGTCCTTGTCTTGGAAGGCTGAATGGGCATAGAAGAGATTTTTCAAAAGCTTTGTTACCCAAAATTTATTGAAAATCACTTGTATCTTTAATCTGCCGTGAAAATGTTAGCTGTGGGTAGCTGATAACATCTGATATCTAAAAATGAGAGTGGTTGAGAAAATTTGGGATTAAAATGGACTTTATCTACAAACAGATCTGCGGCATTTTGTTTGGATCCTCCCTAACAAGCTGTGCCTGCAGTACTCCTAATGCTGTAATTTCAAATATTTCAGTGACTACCTTCTCAAGGTTTTCCAGAGATTCTAATTCTGATACTTCTGTATTATTTTGATTTTATTGTTTCAGTGTCCCTGTGTTCTTGTTGGGCAGATTTGCCTGACCAGATGTCCATACTGAATGACACTGGAAGAATCCCAAGATGCCTGTGCTGTTCTTTTCCTTGTTTCTTTTCCAGTTGAGAGCTTTCATCAAACCAGAGGTGACTGCAGATACAGGAGCACAGGGAAGTGAGGCAACTGAATTACAACACCTGTAATATTGGAGTGGCTTTTTCAAATGGGTGTACTACTGACTTTGGCTTTTTTCTTTATCCAGAAGAAAATTACTTTCTGTGGAGAAAGCCCATCTTTCAGCTTGCTGTACCTCAACAGATACATGTGGAAAGGTGTTTTACTCTGGAAATGATTCTTACCCACAAGAATGGTGGGACATTGCTTCAGTTGGTTTCCATTTCTTTCAGAATTGTCTGATGTCACCCCTTCAGCGCTTGAAACCAAGACAAGCTTGTGAAAACAGCTCCTGCTGTTTTCTGTCTTTGTAGAGGAAATCAGACAAGAGGAAGCACACCTCTTAGGTTTCCATCTATAATTTGGGTCCCACAGGATTTAATTCTCATCCCTGAATTAATTAATTCCTCCCCTGAATTAATGCCCACTGCCCAGGGAAGTCAATTGGGGCACACCTGGGCTCCAGGTATCCTACTCCATGCTCAGAGTGCTCAGCTCCCACCATTGCTGGGCATGGCAGAAGCAAACCTCCCCACAAAAAGCCCTTCCCAATATCACCAGAGCAAGGGGACCACAGCCTTAAAATCCAAATTAAATGAACCTAATTTCCTCTGAGATGTTAACGTGCTGCACTGATTTCAAGTTAATCAAAACAGATGTTTCTGAAATGCATCAAACAGGATGTAGAAAATTTGGCTATTTAATGCAGATTCAAAGCAAATTCCTTACAACCACCACGGAAACCATGGCTGTTTGCTCAGGCCTGTGGAGGGAGGCTGTGCTGTGCTTTTTAAGTGCCACTTGCTGCCTCTGCACGCTGTTGCCTCCATTCCGTGCACTTATTTAAAGCTTAGTTATACAGAGCCACTAAAAATAGTTGGCCAAACCTTGTTCTTGGGGACATAATTAATGTATCCTGCCAGTTCCTTAAATAGATGCAGATCTTCCTGTGTAGGAAGAAGACAGTTTGACATGTATTTTATTTTCTCTTCTGGAAACTCTGCTCTGAAATTCAGGCATTTTGCACAAAAGAATGACACAAACAGAATCCAACTGAGGAGTTCATGTCAGTATTTTCAGATTCTTTGTATCTGTATTTGTTCAGACCTGATTGTAACCCTTACAATTCAATACTAGCAAGAAGCAAAAAAAAGTTGTCTTATTCCTTCTGACGTAAAACCAGTATTTTTTGGTCCACAACATCCATTTGTGTGGGTAGCTGATATAAAGGAGGTGAAGTCCAGTTAATGCAACTGGGTATAAGTCAGTCTGAATCCCCCTCTTAAAATCTTTCCTGCAGGTATTAAAGGATCAAGGAGAGAAAAATTTAAGAAGAAGAAAGAGTCTTGATACTTCGGTGCATGTTACACCTGGTCTGCAGTTTTGCATTTTTGTTGATTTTTATTGCAACTTAATGATTCTGGCATGACCTAATGGAGTAGAATTTGATCTCTATCAGCATTTTCAAAAAGAACCAAGGTGAGCTGAGGAGTTTGGGATTTCTAGTTTTGAGAATGGAGAGTCCACAACCTCTTTGGACAACCTATCCCAGAATTTGACCACTCTTATGATTAAAAAAAAAAAAAAAAAAAGGCATTTTTCCTGTGGTTAGATGAAGTTTCCTGTGTTTCCGTTTGTGCCTGTTCCCTTTTGTGTGGTCACTGGGCTCCAGTGAGGAGACTCTGGCTCCCTCTCCTTCCTGTTCTCCCAAGAGGTATTTATTCCAGGTGATGGGATCTCCCTGAACTCTCTCTTCTAGGCTGAACAGTCCCAGTTATCCCTGTCTCTCCTCATGGGAGAGAGGCTCCGGTCCCTTCATCATCCTTGTGACACCCCATTGGACTCTCAGCAGTAAATCCAGGGGGGGTTGTGTGCTGGGGAGCCCAGAATTGAGGGGGAAGTGTTCCTGATGATTCTTTTATGCAATCTTCCTTCCATTACACTGAATGTATTTTGTCCCAAGTCTTTTCCTGTACAGATCCCGCACTCTTCACTTGCCATTGTAAACTGCATCACATCAAAAGCTCTGCACTGCTGAACCAGGCTTTTCCCTTTCTTTTTTTTCCTAATTAAAAAAAAAAATTCTTACTATACAGGCCAAATTATAGGAGTATTTGGAAGAACAGACCATAGTCTGTTATATGTTTTTTATTGTTGTATGAGACCAAAAACTCAAAGTAGTGTGGCAGTATTCAATGTTTACTAAAATCTGTGAGGATTTAGTTTTTAGCTAAAATAAACGGAGATAAGTAGTTACTAGACATTGGATGAAATCCCTTTATTCTGTGTAGAAGGACTTTGGTGCTAGAGGGATTCAGATCAGGTTTTTATAGAGATACAATTTATTCAAACACAACTGGTGAATTTTTGTAAAGGAGCTGTTAAAATCGTCTCTGGTGGCTTTAGCCCTTCTTTGGTGGCCAGTGTACTGTGATGGCCACAGGCTTTCCAGACATCTCAGAATCATGTCATTTGTGCTGTTTCATGTTCCAGATGATTCATGTCACTGAGACTGTGGGGAACTCGGTGCGTCTGAGCTCCCTCAAGAGTCTGTAGTTTGACCTTGTGCAAGACCGTGGGTATGAAGAAGCTCAAGTCCTGCTGGTGCCACCGCAGCGTCTCACCTAAATCCTTCTGCAGGTGTGGACTGAAGTGTCCCAGAGCTGGATGTAGGAACTTTGTCCTGCTGTACATGGGAAGTGATGTTCCTGAGCATTACATTCAGCATTGCCCTTCCTTCTTGGCTGCCTCTTTCTGCACTTGTGTGTGCTTGAATGATAGAGGAGTTTAGGTCAGAGGAGATCTCTGGAGGTCGTCTGGTCCAGCCTTTAACCTCATCTTTGTGGAGGAAGGAAAATCACTTGTTTAAACTTTCAGCGATAACCACTTGCAGTTGTTTAGCTCTCTGTGCCTCCAGGCACCCGTATTTAAATGTTTAATGTGCACACTTGCTGTATCAGTTCCTTAATGGCAAATTAAGGACTAAATGAATGGATTCCAAACCAAACACAAACCAGACCAGACACACATCCAACCAAGCATCTACACTGCCTGTATAATCCAGACCACATTTATGAATAAATGGATATGTTCTCTTTGGTGATTTTGATAATATGGTGTACTGAGTAGCAAATTCTAATTACTGCTCTTTGATACTCTGTAGCTGCGGGAGAAAAGCAACCTTCCCCTTGTATTTTTGCATGTTTTGTTTTCTGGTTTATAACTCATAATCCAAAAGCAGTATCTGTTTTTCTTTGTGGAATCATCTATGTTTTGTGAATTTGTGGTTAGGAAAATTGAGATGTACTCAGGGAACAGTCATATATTTGACTGGGCAGTTGAATAGAAGCACACAGGGATAGACTGGATTTCCTCTTTTTTTTTAATAAATTTTGTGAGCCTAGTGAAGGTTTATACAATACTGATTGATCAGCAGACTGAAGACTGGGAAATTGTGCCCTGTCTTGTGTAGCAGAAAGGCTTATAATTACATAAAAGGTAAAATTATGAAAAAAAATGAAATACTAAAAAAATTAATGACTCACATCTTTATACAATGTATCTTTGAAATATATTTGGAGTATCTTTGCAACTTACTGCTGCTGGTCTGTGGTGAAGTTCAGGAGGCATTGAGTTCGTATCAGCTTTGCTGCTTGTGTGCATAAAAAGAATACTAGGGGTGATTGTAATTAAAATTTAGTGCTCTTTGAAGGGCCACCATGCTTCGTGGCAAAGTACCCAGGCAGGATTGGCTCTTGCATCTCTGTGGCAGTGTCCTTGCACCTTCTCATGAGGAATCTGGTGAGGGTCATTGCCAGGTCTGGGTGAGCTTGGGGCTTTTCCAGGGTGGCACTTCTTCGAGGTTTTTTCCAATCTGAAGTTACAATCCGGAGCGAAGCAGTAGGTGGCACTACAGACCCTCTGTTCTTTAGGGAACTTTCCACAGTAACTCCTCCTTGCCAGCCTGCCCTGAACAAGTGTCCGTGTTTCCAAAAATAACAAGGTTGTTTCCAAGTTTTCTTGAAATATATGCACGGCTGGTTAGTCATTCATAATCACTTCTTTGCAAACACTGCGGATATTTCACATAAGAGCAGCACGTCAGAAATGGGAGTTTTGCAGGAATTCCCAATATTGTGGAAAGGAGTCCCTGAAAGGTTCTTTCTGCCTCCAGGGGTGGTGGGTCTACCTACGTCAGTGACTGTGCTGCAGCAGTTTCCCTGCTCTCCTCTCGAAGCCCTTCTTGGGGTTACAACCTGTGGGTACTCTCTGTCCAGGTGAAGGGGAGGAGAAGCTTGCTGGAAGACTGCTTCTGTTGTCCAGAGGGTCCTTGGGTCAGCTGAAGTGGTCTTCTTCCCTTCCAACCCCTGAGAAATGAGAAGAGCATAAGTGAGAGGAGCGGCTGTTGTGAATCGATGGATTTTGCTAATTCTGTGTGTGAAATCAGAATTGGACCCTTGAGCTCACGTGCTATCACTGCCATCTTGACCAGCATTTCTATTTTATTTTACCAGAAATGCAAGGTTTGGTTATACAGTAAGTACCTAAACCAAGACAAGGGAAGGAGTGAAAACACTTCCATGGGTTCTTCAGGATGAATGATGCAGAAGATGAAGCAGGATAGGTCAGGCTGGAAGGATCTTGGAGCAACCTGGCCTAGTGGGAGGTGTCACTGCTCATGGCAGAGGGTTGGAACGAGATGATCTTTAAAATCCTTTCCAACCCAAACCATTCTATAATTGTATATCATTCTTTATACTACGCATGACAGCTTGGTGCAGGCCTGGCCTGAAGTGCCTCAGGTAGAAGTACTAAAGGCTCCCAAGTTGATGAATAGGTTTTAGCAATGTTTTGAAGTAACTACCCTTTATCCAGAGAGTTGTGAGGAGAGCTGGCTACATCTCAGGTGCCCTGAGCACCTCCTGGGTGTCCATGCTGCCCTCACTGACCCAAACCTGTGGACAGGAGCTCGGTGTCAGCATGGTCTTGCTCCTGTGAGGCTGAAGCAGTCTCAGGCTCAGGGACTGAGCCATGTCCTGCTTGTGGAAGAGAACAAACTTGAACCAAAGTCACTGCACGTTCTTGCTCTGCCTGCACCAGTGCCTTGCTCAGGTCCCACAGACTGGAATACTTCCCGTGCTGAAAACTTCTGTCCAAACATGTCATGGCTTGGATTTCCTGTTACTGAGATCTGTCTGCTGGAGCTTCTTACATGACAAGTTTATGCTATATCTTCCTACAACTTTGAACTTTGTCCTCTCTTCCTTGCTGCCTTCCCCACCAACCTGTCCCATCTGCCCCTCGTATCTTGACTCTTGCATCCCAATTCACAAGCCCCATATTCCATCTGTTATTCAGGGAAGCATAAAAGCACCTGCTTTTGGCAGGGGATTAAAAGCAGCTGGTAATAAAGGAATTAATGGGACATGTGAATATGCTTAAAGCTCCAGCACCTGAAGATACCAGTTATGCTTCACATGTGTTGGTGATGGCTGTTCCCTTTCCATGCACAATGAGCAGGCAAAACAGGGCTCTGAACTACTTGATACCTGAAGTGGTATAAGTAACAAAGGTGATCATTTTAGCTGCCTATACTGCTGAAAATGTGATTGCCATATTTAATTTGATTTTCCTGCCAGCCTTTGTTCTTGAAGGCACGGACTGTTTTCTTTGCTCTCCAAGAACTCCTGGTATGAAGGAAGCACAATAAAGATGGGAGCAGCACAGGAAAACTACAGACCAAGACAGAGAAATGGTCATGATTTTTTATTTAAGTTTTCCCTGCTAAAAAGCAAGTATTTGATTCTGTTTCTCTTTGTTTAAACTTTGTCTTGAGAGATCTGCCTAAGAAAGCCTGAATCAATTAGAAAACAAAGAAATGTTGTCCAAAGGCTGTGTAACTAATTTCAGTTTGAAGAGACCCAGGACAAATGGATTGCTGTGAGCCCAGAGCTACGAGGGGTACAGCCCCTGCCTCCCAGGGGCTTGTCTTGTGTTCCTGCCCCTCTGTATCATCAGTGGACAGCTGGGGGCTCCAGCTCTGCCTCATCCTTGGAGGAGCTCCCCTCTTCTCTCCAGGATCTGCCAGGGAGCCTAGGGAGATCAGCTTCAATAACGTGTTAAACAGTACTAGTTGAAATATTTCTACCCCCTTCCTCTCCGCTGAGAACAGATACTTTAACTTTTGTTCAGTTCATTGGGTTTTTTTAATGAATTAGAGATTTTAAGCTCTCATTTCCCCTATTTTCTAAGCCTGTCCTGCAGACTAGAGGCTGCTTAAGTTGTTTGCTGTCATCCTGTTTCCTTCAGCACATCAATCATGCTGGTGATGCTAATAAAATAGGAGATAATCAGGATTGTCTCTGGCTCTCTGGAAGAACATGTCCCACTGTTGTGGGAATGCTTCCTGGTAGAGAGGTGAGATTTAGGTGCAAAATCAGCCATGTACTCACTAAGCAAGAGACAAAAGTCAGCTACCCCCGGTGGTGCTTTGGCAGGGAATTAAATTCCTGCAGCTGGATTCTGCACGTGTGGGTTAAAGCAGCTCCCCAGAGGCCAGTGCATCCTGCAGTGTATGTACCACCCCCTCCAGTGTGCTTTCTCTGCCAGGCCCTAGTGTAAATACAGCTGCTGTCACAGGTCAGTGCTGCCTCTCACATCTTTGGTACTGTAAAACTACACTTGGCCAACACCAGGGTAATGGTCTCTTTCACCCACTTGTGTGCATGTTCTTTTTCTCTCCCCCATCTCAGAAAGAAAAAAAAAAGAAAAAAAAAAGAATTTGGGTGGTCTTAAGCCTATATTCATATAATTCTAAAGACCAAGAGTCAGACTAACCAGGAGGCCCTGGGAATCTTTTTAATCGACAGCTGTGCTGTCACAAAGGCATTGCCTTCCTTGAACTTACAACTTAAGACACTTTAAATAGAGGTTTAAGGAACTTATTGAAATTTTTACTTATTTCTTGACTTTTGTCATGAAAATACTTGTTTAGCTGAGGCAGTGGATGCTCTAACACCACTGCACAGCTGCCTTTTTCTGGTGGTCGCTATGCCAAGGTAGTGGATGATCCAGGAGCATCTCTGATTCACTGAAATGAATTTTGATAAGTGGAAAAGAAGGTGCAGTGTGACAATGTTGGGTCAGTGATGATGGGGCAGTGCAGGCTCTGGACATAACGTGGTAATTAATTTACTTTCTCAACTATCAACTTGGCTAAGGTTGAACTCTGGCGTCAGTTAATCCAGGAAACAAAAATCCTTTCTAATGCTCTGCTTTTAAAAATACACCAAAGATTTTGCACCTCTCTAAAGACCAAATTGAAACTGAAGGCTTTGGGGTTTTTTTTAGAAAGTTTATATAAAAACTTCTACATTCCATGTATGGGAACTTTGTTCTGTGCATGTATTGAAAAAAAACCCACATTGTAGGGGATTATCCCTAGGAAAAACATTGAAAGCCTAGGAAATTGGAGATAATGATGTCCTGAAAAAAATCCCTCTTGACATGGTAATATGAGCAATTGTAGAATCTAAATAATCTGAACTCTCCATAGGAGGTGACCTTTATTATGATTTCTGGAACCACTGAGCACCTTTAGTTCTAAGCAAGTCAGTGGAAACTGTGGATGTGCAGCACCCTGGAACTGAGGCTCAGAAAGTCTTGTTTGTTCCTCTGGGGTCACTGCTTCTTCCCCAGGAGAAATTTTAGTACAGTAACTCAGCAGGGAAATCCTGGGGTTATGATGAGCTTCTCTCTTAACCTCTTTGGATCCATCTCTGTGCAGAGGTTAGGAGAGTTAAAGCTTGCCAGGCAGTGGGGAAGGGATTTCATCACATTCTGGGGCAATTCCCAATGGGATTTGGTAGTTTCTGACCCAGGGCACAGATGGTTGGCACCACAGAGTTTAATGGGACATCAGTTTCTGTGGACAGGTAGCATGCCTGAATCTTGGACCGGGGTATAACTATCAGAACTTGCATTCATAAACAACTTTTCACAGTGCTCAGCTCTGGGAAATTTTAGAGAAATGACTGGGAGATGATGTTCAAAACTCTCCATGCTCTGTGCGGGGCTCTTCTGCAAGTCTGTGACCACACTGAGCAGAGCTCAGCATGGCAGGTTTCACAATCCTGTCTTTATTTGCTGGGCAATGAGCATGGAATTTTCTTTCCATTACTACATCATTCATGACCTGGCATGGTGGCTCCAAGAATCACATAACCTTATCCTGCACTCACGTTAGCATGAATGGTTTAAATCAACATTTCTCTTGGGGGAAATTCTTGTTTGGGAAGCGGGGCGCCTCCTGTAGGTGCATCTGTTGGGATGTTTTTCCTGCTGAGTCTCTCCATGGATTCAGCTACCTGTCTAAATACAGGTTCCTAACACGGGCAGTGCTGTTCTCTTGGGCTGGGCAGTGAGCTCGGATCACTGTATCTCAGGGTGCAGCACCAACCTCATGTTGTGCTGGAGATGCCTGCAGCAGCAGCAGAGCTCTTGTCTGCAGACACAGTCGTACCTCATTCACAAAAGGTGAGACTTAATTCAAACCAGGATAAAGGCTCGATTTTTAGTGGGAATGAGGTTCCTAAATATACAAGAAGGTGGGCCTTATTCTCTGTCTCAAACATAGGAAGCTGTAAGAGAAGCAACATTCATAGTGCAGTAATTTGGAAAAGTGATTATTATTATTTTATACTGTTTTTATACAAGGAGGAACAGCATTTGCAAGTGTATTCTTGTGGAGACATCAGTATACAGAAGGTATTCTATTTTGGGATATCGAGATGATAAAGATGCTTAGGATGTCTAGTGAAGTGTCAGTGTGTGACATTGGCAACTGCTGTTTGGATAATGAAGATAACTGTCTTTTGGGTAAATCTGTCTTGGAATTTGCCTGATAAAGCTATATCACTGCACTCACATCAGGCAGTAACACTGATAGTGGTAAATTTTGATTTTCAAACACCAACCTTTGTCTACTGGCAACACAGTAAGGAAAATGGATCATTTTGATCATTCTAAATGCAATTTGTTCAGTTCCTTTCAAGCATATAATCCCAGTACAATGCAGGGATTTTTGTTTGGACATTTTTCAATTCAAACAGAACAAAAGCAGGGACCACTTGGAGGTTGAATTATCACTTGCAGCTGCACTGATAAAAGAGCAAACACTAAATGCCTCTGCAGTTTTGAATGCTTTAGAAGCACCCAAGTTTCTCTAAAGCAGCTGCTTTCTTCACCGTTATCTGGTTTCTCATTGAAAGCAGTATCTGCCTCCTTCCTAGGGCATTCCTGCATCTGTCTTATGCACGTAACACAGGCAAGGCTCAACAGTGGGAGAAGATCAGTTTTGCAGCCTGGTATCTGTTCCCAGAGAGATGTCGGGTTATTATCATCACGCTCAAGCTTCTGGCTGAAGAGCATTCAAATCAAATTGTGGGTTAAGGCTTGGGGCATTGTCTGGGGCTATGGGTTTTCACTGTCTTTGTTCTGAATAGGAAATACAGAATATATCTGCACACAATAATATACTTATCCTCTGGAAGAAGAGGCAAATTGCATGGGGAAAAGGAGAAACTTCCTTGCTTTCAGTGATGCTTGGAACCTGTATCATAGTTGTGTTTCTGGGATCCACACAAAGTCTTTGTCTGACGTCCATCAATTTTTTAAGTATTTCCCTGTAGTCACTGCAGAGATGGAGAAAATGCACTAAAAAGTGTGTGAACTCAACCTCCTGGACTCTCTGTAGCAAACATCTTGATGTTCAGAGAGAATCAGAAGTGAAGACTCCTCAGCAATGTGGGATGCAGTGTTTTCCCAAAAGAAGCAGTAGGATCTCTACTTCTGTTCCACTCCTATTCGTTTTCACCTCGCTGCTGACAGTTGCTATCTGCAGCCTGGAGGTAAGCCAACACCAGTGCCACTTTGTGAGTCAAGTGTCAGGACATGGCATGGACTGATAGTGCCTGAAATCTTCCTGGGCCCTTAGAGATAACAAAGCCAGGTGCTCTTGAGAGCCGAAGTTCAATTCCCATCACCTTCCGTCCGGGCTGGAATCTCGAAAGGCCAAGCGGTGAGGCAGTGCGTGTTGACAAGTCAGAGGAGAGGTTTGCTCTGGACATTGACTTTCTGAGGAGTGGGAGGAGGTTGGCTGTATTCACACACTTGCTGGATACTATTCTTACATGTGTAGCTGCTTTGAAGGGCCACTTTGAGGGTATTTGGGCGCTGTAACCAAGGGTTGTCACAGACGCTGAGACCCAGAACCAGGCTCCCTGTGCATAGAAATCAGAGCTGGGCAGGATGGGCTGCCCAGCCTCAGCCTGGGGCACATGCTGTGGGTTCAAACACAAACACACCACCATGGAGGGCTTAATTAGCATTTAGGCCTCTCATTAACACCCATCCACACTGCCAAGGCCCTTGGCAAAGCAGGGTTGGTCCCTCATGTGTTTGCATCTGTCGTTGACAAAAAGTTAACAGTGGAATCACCAATATTATTTTCATGGATAGGTAAAACAAATAGTCATTCCTCTCGTTTATTTGCTGAAAAATCAGACTCAGTTCAGTAGAAACTGCAGTCAAACTTGGCAAATCATTTTGGCCCAACTTTCACACCCTGGAAAAAACGAGTGAAGTGAGAGCAGTCACTTCAGTGTGTTTTGCACTAAAGATTTAAGCTTTATTTTGAAATAGAGTTCCAAGATCAGGTTCAATAAAACTTATTAAAATAAATTTTCTAACAGTAAAGAAGTGCCTTCAAATGGAAAAAAAACACTTGCCATTTGTGACTGTAGTGGAACATTTCTTTCAGTCTGAAATGCATTTTCTCCCATATTTACTATCTGACAAACAAACAGAAACATTTTGGTTTTCGAGTGACTCTATGCAATTAGAATGAGTAACCTGAAGAAATACTCCTTCGATCATCCCTGCTCCAGGCTCTGGGACCTCATGCGTATGTGCTGATGCTCACGGAGGAGGTTTGCAGGGGATTTTACTTGGTGCTGAAGAAGCAAATTTCTGTCATCCTAACGAGCTCAGTGTCACCAGCCTGGTGCTGTAAATCACCCTTGGGACTCCAACCAGTGCTGGGACAGTGATGTGGGGGTGCCTTTTCTTCATGTCTCATTTGTTTGTATTTTACATGAGGGAGCGAGTGTGTCCTCAGCATTTTTATCTGATAATGCCACAAAGTGGGATAAATGAGGGGAAATGGAAGAAAGGAACATTTACAGCCCATCACCACAGCAGAAATCTGCTTCAGTGAAATTGAGGCCCAGGAGACACGTATAAAAATAGCTTAGGATGTGTTTAGTTAAAATAAGACTAAATCTCAGCATTTTGGCCAAGCAAACTGGAAGAATCAGATACTAACTGGACATCTGCAGCCAGAAATATTTTGGAAGTGGACCTGTTAAATGATCAAATGCGTGTTATGTGTGGAACCTTGTTTAAATCTGAATGTTAATACCACTCAGAAGATTTACAGAAACTGTTTGGTTCTTAATACCTCTTCTAAAGATATATCTCTACAGTCCAAGTGTGTTTATTGCTCAATAATAAACAGTGTCGACAGGAAACTCATACAGAGTAAACATGATCCTTATGTTTTACTTCTCTGTTTTCATCTGAGGTCAATGCCCTGCTACAACTTTCTTCACCAAATTCTTAGCAGTTCAGTTTAGATATTTCTTCAGGGATATGTGTCATCAAAAAGTAAAAAAAGCTTAATTTAATCTACATTTTTTAGGCCTGCAAAATACTCAACTGGTAAAAAAGGCTGTAGAAGCACCTTATAGAAACAAACTATTATTATTATTACTATTAATATTATCTCTAATTTGATTCCAGTGATAGCAGTAATTCTTGTACAAACCATTTTCTTCTCATATATTAAGAATTATGTTGACTAAAGTTAGACTAAATTAGTTCAATAAAGTTAGACAAATTTAAATGTTGGCAGTATATCTTGTTCACATCTCCCACTGAAAATGTTTCTGATGAAAGACATCTTTCTTACTGGATCATAAACATCACTTTTCTTGCTTTTTCATTAAAAATAGAGATGTTAATCTTTTGGACTTTTGATATTTTTGTTTTACCTCTTTATCCTTTATTGATCCTGGATGCAATAGAACAAGGGTGTTAAAAAGTTGCAAAGGATGAAAGAAAGTCTAGAAAACTTAAAAAAAAGACAACAGCAACAACAAAAACCCAAAGTAAGAAAAAGCTGAGAAAGAAACCTGGAAAAGATCTAATCAGCACCAGTGATAAGACATGATTTTGAAAAATAAGAAAGGACAAAAAAGCAACATCCTTCCATGTTTTTAAGGACACTAAACACTTAATTTTTATAGGAAATGTTGTTTTGGGAATATTTTAGACAAAAATGAGTTCCATTATGGAATGAAAATTGCTTCACTATCACAAGTTTCTAGAATTTCTGTATGTCATAGGTTTCCAGCATCTTTTGGTCAGGACTTGGAAGATCAGTGCTTAACTAGGGTGCCTGGCCCTTTTGTATCATTTTAATATTAGCCAAAATATTTTTTCTAGTTTTTAATTACAGCATTATAAATTTTGTAGAGTCTGTGAATTCTGGTAATGAAATAAGGCTCATTTCTACCCCTTGTCCAGCTGGAATTTTTTGAACCCTGATGAACTGCAATAAAAGGTGTAGGAATCTATAAGATCTGCAACTCAGGACCTTAATTTATGTTTAATTTTCTTGTTCTCTGAGCTTTCAGAAACGGAAGATTCCGGGCTATTTTTTTTTTTTAGAGGATGAGATAGATGAATGTGCATCAAAATAATCATATCTATAGATTTCCATCTCCCAAACTTTTCAGAATTTAAATTTGCACAGATTGTCTTAGCTGGACATCAGCAGAGCCTGTTACAAGACTCTTTTAAAGAAGAAAAATCCAAGTCATGGAATCAGAGTGGTTTGGGTTGGAAGGGACTTTAAAGATCACCCAGTTCCACCTGTCCTGCTGTGGACAGGGACACCTCCCACTAGACCAGGCTGCTCAGAACTCCATCTAACCTGGCCTTGAACACTTCCAGGGGCAAAGCATCAAACAGAATTTCAGGACTTTGGCTTATAAAAATCACTGAGTAAATTTCCATCAGGAGGAGGCTCTTGCCCTTTTGATTGTATTGTGTTTAAGTTGTAGCACCCTTGTCTCAGCCTCGGAACACAGGGCTTCACTGTGGGTGTGCTGTGGACCCAGCTGGAGCACATCTTCCAGCTTGGTTTAATGGGAGAGAGTTCAGATCCTGTGCCCTGAGCCTGCTTTGTGATGGGAACCAAAACCCAGCAAAGGAAGACCACAGAAAGATTTCTTTCAAAGATTCTTGTTGATTAGCGTTCAAGTTTTAGCATACACCCACCCAAATTAGTTGGAAACAACAAAGAAACTTCCTTTCAGTCACCTCTGTAATTAATGAGGTTCCCTTCAACTGCAGACTGGTGGGTTTAGGGAAACATTCAAACTACAGAACTTGAGAATTGATTTTTTTTTCCTGGTGTTCTCTGTTGAACTTTCTTTCAGTTTAGAAGCTGATGGTCTATCTTTCGATTGCCAAAACTATTGACTGATTGCTGAGCAGCAAGCTGTGGGGAACTGAGCCAGATGAGAGGAACAGAAAACAACCAGACAGGAGATCTGGATCTTCCTGTGCTGAATTTGTTCCTTTGCTGAAGCTGCCCCATGACCCCTGGGTGCTGTATGACTGAGATTCTCCATTGCTGTAAGTGCCGGCTGAGATTCTTTAAAACTAAAACCATCTGTATGAACCCCAATCTCAGTGAGGGAGTGAAAAATTGCTCTTCTCCTGAGGGACTGGGAGCTCGTGCAGCTTCTCCATGTGAGTGTTTCAGGATTCTACTTAGGCTGTGCATGTGATAGATATTTTTCCAGACATGAGCTGGTGAGTGTGAGTTCTTAACTGGATTCACCCACGAAATTGCTGCAGTGCTGCTGTTAAGACCTTTTGGCTGTATGGGGTTTTAGAAACATTTTCTTTTTCCTGTTTCTGTGGGAGGGTCGTCTATGAATTTTTATCCTTTGTTTGCTCACTTGCCAATAAATTATGTACTAAGCCATTACAGCTCTTAATTGTTAAAAGCCAGAGTAAATTTTATTGTAATCTGTATAAAGCTGTAACCTGAGGCCTTGCAGATCCTTTCCCAAGTGAGGGAAGGTCATCAGCAGACAGAAGGTGCACATCTCTGGAGTCACAGGATGTACTACACATATTGTAATCAGCAGCTCCTATGTGAGCTGAGGGGGAAGGCAGAGTTCCTTTAGTCCCTCTGAGTTAATGAAATAAGGATTTATGTTTAGAAACACTTGGGGTTTTTTGTATACTCACATATACCTATTAAACTCATGCATGAAAACAAAATGGTCAGAGAAGATAAAAGGCAAAACCCTCTTTCAGCAATGTCCACACAGCTCCAGCACTGTTTCCCCAGTTACCCTGTAAAACTGAGCTTAGAGGGCTGTGGCTGGAGAGCACAGCTAGCCCTGCTGCTGGTTTGTGCAGTTTAACCCAGGAGAGGCAGGGGGGAAGAGAAGACAGCTTACCTGAGGTCATGGAGCTGGGGGTGGCACACCTGGGACTGCAGTGTTCACTCCACCCTGTCTGGCCTCTCATGAGCACCAAGGCTCAGCTCAGCTCTCGGTTTTTATCTCTTTCATTGAGAAGATGGGTTTGGAGGCAACAGCGGCTTGTCAGCATTGTCACCTGCTGTTGGGTTTTTTCCTAAAGAATGATCAATTATCCCTCTGTATCCATAGAAATAGGTAGCTCGGTCTATAAAATCTTGTACTGACAGACTTCCTGAATCCCTGAGTCCCAGTGAAAACAACTCCTCAGGAGACCAGTTCTGTGTCCTTTGTCATTGTCTCCATATGGAGCAAACACAAACTGTTTCCTGCTTACTCATTTCATTTCCAGTCAGTAGTTTTATTCCACAGCTCTGCATCTTTCATTTTCTTTCCTGTCCTATGAGAGACTCTGGGGATGATATCTCTCTGCCTGATCCTGTCTTTCTAGAGATCATTGGAAGGAGCATTTCCAGGACTTCTCTTGCTCCTTTTACCACCAGGACAGTGCTTTGCAGGGCCCTCTGAGTGCTTTTTCATCCTGGCATCCCTCGGGCATGACCCAGGCATCTCCTGGCTTTCTGCTGTGAGTCAAGGAGTGTTAGCAGAGGTGGTCTTTCCTTTGAAGAAATAAAGAATTCCTTGTTGTGGATTATGGGTGTGATATAAAGATATTAAGGGCTGGCCATGGAATTTACCTACCCCACCAGATTATTTCCAGCAGGGCATTGCAGCAGAGAGCACCAGCAGTGTGTGGCATCACATGGAAGGTAAGCCTGTGCACTGGGCTTTAGAGGTTTGCAAAAGAAAAATAAAGGTGTTTAAGTTTACTGTGCAGTGTCACCTTTACCTTGATTATTTCAGGTTTCTGTGCATAACTGTAAAGTTTTTGACTTGCTTACACACATAATTATGTGCTGGTTACCTTTAACATACTGTTCTTTTGCATTAGAGTGGATAAATATCATTACCTCACACTGGTACATATTTTTTCTCCACATGAAATACTAAAAGCATTCCCACAAAAAAGGGGGCTGGGAACACTTAGAGGCATTTATTATTCAAATCTGTTTTTAACCAAGTAATACCCTTCTGAAAAAGCCTGACAAACCCCTCTTAACTTTTTGAAAGAACTTTATTTTTTACATTGTGTACTGAGTTTGTGTACTGAAAGCTGGGAAATATCCAAGCATGCAATCAGCTGATTCCTCGAGCTATCTAAGGTGAGTGCAGTTTCCAACATATTTTAAAATAAATGGTTCTATTTAAGGGTGAGCTGGTTCGAATTTAATGTATTTTGCAAAGGATTTGTGTTCTGGCATGTTTGTGCTGTTCTGGTCGGTGAGTTTACCAATATAAAAGTCTTCTGGCAGAGTTAAATATATTGAAGTTGTCCTCACTGACATTCTGGAGTATTTTCAGAAGAGGTGAAGCTGAAAACTCCTTATCATTCTGTGTGAAGCACAGAGCCTTGCGCTGGAGCTTCGAGTTCTGGGGTCAGTCTCGGCCTTGTTAAAGCCAGTGGCAACTTACTATTTTAATTCCCCTTGGCTTCAACCAAGCTAGAATTTCACCCTTTCATTTTATAATTCCTTTAGGAAATCTCTGGGGAGGGGAAGGAGGAAAACATGGTTTTAATGCTAGTGAAAGGAACCTGGGCTGATGTGTAGGGCTTGGGGCAGGGTGGAAGCCTGGCCTGCTTAAAATGGGATGTCAGGGTAGGACACGGGGTCAAGTTACTTCTGATGGGGCTCTCTGTGGAAGGTTATCACAGGGGCATGGCTTGAGGAAGACAGGACAGCCAAAGGTGGCAGGGGCATATTCAGAACATGAGGTTTCTGATGGAGGTGGTAAGAAGAAAATAAGAAGTTATCAAACACAAAGAGGCAGAGAACCCATAATGGTCTAAACAGGAACAGAAACTTGGGAGGGGGCATAACACTGGATAGAGCTGTGGTCATGGAGAATTATTTTAGAAGTGAGAGGAAAACATTCAATAAGTACAGATGGAACTGTGTCACAGAGGAGGGGAACACAAGCTTGTGGCTTGATGCTGCTGAGAGGAAAACATTCAATAAGTACAGATGGAACTGTGTCACAGAGGAGGGGAACACAAGCTTGTGGCTTGATGCTGCTGAGAGGAAAACATTCAATAAGTACAGATGGAACTGTGTCACAGAGGAGGGGAACACAAGCTTGTGGCTTGATGCTGCTGGGAGGTGTGTGGGCCATGCTGTGGAGCCACTCTGCTTGGCATTTAGAAATACCTGGGCTGAAATTCCCAAAATACAGAATTATCTGCAAATCCTTTGTGCCCTCTGTGACATCCTTCTCCTTGCCAGGCAGTGCAATGTGCCGATCTCAGTATGAAGCCTTTTTAGTCTCTGAAATTCAAGACTGGACTATGCAAACATATAAATGGGATTAACGAATGCAGCTCATTACCGGCTCTTGATTGAGACCACACATGGTGATAATCAATCACTTTGGAGCGCTAATGGCTTTGGGTGCCTGACCCCTAACCCAGTCTTTGATGGCCATCTTGTCGGGGACACTGAGCAGAGCGCTCTGGACAGCGTCCACTGCTCTGTAAAGCAGTCCAAGGAGGGCTGGCCAGATGCACGCGTTGACTGGAGGAATGATGCATGCTCCGAGGAACAAATTGCCTCCACACTCAGCTCCTTCTGCCCCTGGTGATGGAAGACCAGCTTGGGTTGTGCCAAGGAGATTTTGATGAGGAGGTCTTGTGAAGAAAGATAAGAATTGCGTAAAGGGTGTTAGGGTAAAAGTCCAGCTGAATTTCCCTTGGCAGCAGGGTCTGGTGGAGCTGTTGCTGAATTTCTTCAGCTGCCACTTCCCTGATGTCACCCTGAGGAAGGGTGGGCCATGAATCCACTGAGTGCTGCTGTGCATGTCCTGGGGCACCTCGGTAAGTGCTGTTTGGAGGGGAGTGCTGAGAAGGGCCACAGGTCTGTCCAGGGTTGCTGAAGGGTCAGCCTGGCTGCTTGGCAGTGCCTGGTCACACTGTCTCCATCTTCAGTTGACTTCTAGGAGCATGGCTTACATTTCCATGCTGTCCTGCCACTGTATGTCCCACTTAGTTACACCAAGACTGAGAAATACCTGTTCCCTCTAGGTTTGGTAATCCTCATGGCTGGTTTCAATTGCCTGTAATAAAAGTCAAATTATTCCATCTGCTTTGTTGTCTCAGGCAATCAGCTAGGATTACCTCAGTAAGATAATTTAGACAGCAGCTGATCTGACGCAGAATAACGCTGGACTCTGAGAAATAGGAAAAAGAACCGTGGAGAAAGATTTGCCATGGAAACCTGTGATGAGCCCTCTCATTCAGGGAATGAGGTTGTAGTTGTACAGTGGCTACTCCAGGGGACTCTGACCTTGCTTCGTAGCTGAGGTTCCCTGTTTCCTGCTGAACCTTAATCCTGACTTCTGTGCTGGTCAATTCTGCAGTAGCTGAGAGTGAGGCAGATTTCCCCTACTCCCTCCACATTGGCCCCCAAAATATAGAGCCTTTTGTTTTGACTAAAAATTAAAAATTCAAGTGGTTCATTTTTGAAGAGTGAGATAAATTAAAGCCAACTGGTCCTGGAATGGCTGAAACAAGTCAGGTTCCCTTGAACATTTGTATTCATGGCTGAAAGTAGGGTTTGGAGGGTCCTCTGAATGCAGGTCTGCTCTCCATGCTACTGATTCCCTCTAGATCCCAAATCCAGCTGCCCTGTGATTGCCAGGGGCTGGATAGGTTGTCTCCCTGCTTAAAATGCTGCTAGGAATGGTTATACCCAATACAGACTCTGAACCACTGGTCTGGAAGGATTAGGAACTAGATTTTAATAGCCTTGCTCGTGTTCACTAGTAAAAATAATTTTGGGGGATGGAGGTTGTGACTATAATGTAGAGAGAGGCAAGTGTGATTGATAGAACTGTCTATCTGAATATTGTCAGTTCTCCCTTTGGTCTCTCCTGTAATATCTTGATATTTTGGGTCGGTTTTAGCCCATCAAGAAATGTCCGAAAGGGGATGCCAAGGTTGTGTGTTCAAGGCAGTAAGGATTGTGTTATCCTGATTAGGGCAGAGCAGGAACTGGTGTGTCTGCAGATAATTATGAAACAGTACAGAGCGTGCAGTGCAGAAAAGGCTATTCCCAAAACAACTCCATTACTAATATCTCATGGATTTTGTGCCTTTGATATTGCTTTGGCTATCTCTTACTATGGGCTTCCTTCAGCAATGGGGTTGGATGCTCAGTTTTGACAAGCGGCCAGACGTTTTCAGTTCTCTCAGAGAGGTCACTGAGAGTTGGGCTGGCTATCTGACTGCAAATCTCATGGCTCTGGGTCTTCTCAGGAGATTTCTTATCTTCTGGGTTTTCCCTTGGCCAGTTGGAACTGTTAACAGCTGCCTTTGTTTCACTACTTCTGGAGCTGGACCAGACATAGAAACAGAGGGTGTGCACTGCAGAGCTGTCATTGTGGTGTCTGATGCCCAGGGGAGTTTCAGTAAGGAAAGGATTGAAGTTTGTCGGTTTTATCGTGTAGTACCAGGCACTTTGCTAGGAGTTGCAAAAGCTGTTTCGAAGTAAGAAATCTACATCTGTTAATGAAATAAAAGTGGTTGGACGCAGGAAAAGGTTGTTCACAGTCTACTGGTCAAAGAGAAAAGAGTTAAAATAAGTGAGTAAAGCAAAGAAAATATCCCAAACTCAAACCTCAGGCCTGCTTGAGAGTCTTGTCCTAAAATAAAATCAGCTGGCAGAAGACTTTAAATCAAATGAAGAGAAAATCCAACAGCTTATGGTTGTGATGTGGAAATATAATTTCCACTCTGCATTGGGGCTTTATGAAGTATGTATTATAGAATAATCAACTAGGAATATAACGTGGAATATTTGAAGGGCAGAAAGTCAAGGCACAGGCTGGAAGTTGAGGTTTATGTGTGGATTTCTCTTTTTTAATTGCAAGGAGGACAAAAGAGGAAAAAGCTTTAAACCAATGAAATTTCAGCAATATTTTGTTTTAGAACCAGAATGAGAATGGAAGGTGGGAAGCAGGGGAGGCTTCACTGCACACACCTATTCAAATAACATTGCAAAGATAAGGAAGATTTTGATTATATTCTGCTGCCTTGGTTTTCTGTGGAGACTGCACTGTTTTATACTTGCAGAGTTCATTGAAATGGGAATAATGGAATCAGGCAAGAATCTCTTTGTGACTGGCAAAACCTGAAAAATATTACCAGCCTCTGTCTTGGGTGACAGATTTCAGTGGAAACAGGAATTTTTCAGAAAAAAATCAGATTTAGTTATGATAATAGTTTCACAAATATATGACACTTTTGCAAAATTGTTCTTCTGTTAAAAAATATCATTTCCATCAGGTAGATCTTGTAATCTAACAATTCAAGGGGGTTTGCACTTCAAGACATTTAAATATTGAAATGAAATAATCTCTTCAGATTGAGTTAACGTTTCTTTGGACCCAAATTAAGTAATTACAATTTTCTACTTCACTGGAAGTTTTTGAAAGACATTTGGATAGATTGAAAACAATGCAGAGTCCCCATCAGTTATTACATAGTTCAGCTTCTGATGCTGATCCTGGCCTCATTTAAGACTATGGAAATCCTGGATCTGACATAAGGTGAAGTCCCTGAGATTTTTCTGCCCCATACAATATTTTGGATAAGTAGGACATCTTTCCTGTTGCCAGCAGGCAAAGCCAAAAAGCAGAATGCCATCTCCTCCATCTTATTGGGGATGTCTTTGCTTTAGTTCCCAGCATCAGTCTCCAGTATTCTGATGTATTTTCTGATCCTCACAAATGTTTCCCATTCACAAAACTCACTGCTCATGATGCCCAAAGTGTCAGGATTGTGTTTGTACCCTCCCTGTATTTATGTTCTTAGTTGGGGACTAGCCAGCAAACTTAAATTTGCAGTTACAACCCTTATGGGAGAGCAAATTCATAACCCCCTTTTGCCTCAATCTGTGTCTGCTGTGGTGCTTGGAGGGTCTGCTGAGGTCTTCTGGAAGCAGTGAGAATCCGTAGGGAGCAATCACGGGTGCTTGCAATTTCTGCCTTACTTGTCTTGCCAGTAAATGTCATTAAGGCTTTTTTATGAAACAAGTTTAATTAATTCTGCTGAATTTAATGGCCACATTGCAGTAGTCTGTCACCCATTTACAGCATTAGTTTCTGAATGTACACAGCCCTTTTAAAAGATGAGAGCTGGCTTTGCTACATCAAGTTGTCATTACATTTAACTAGGTCTTTAATTATAACCAGATGGATGAATTATTTTAATCGCTGCTATATATCTTAACAGTAGTTTGTACATTGACACAAAGTTGAGAACATCAAACAGAAATTAACTGCTAGAGCAGGAAAGCTGCCAACCTCTAAGGGAAGCAGTTGATCAGAACTTGTCATCTTAAAAGGCTCAAAGAATGCAAAACAAACAGTCAGGATTAGTATACTAAATATGGCTTATCAGCCCCACTCTCTTCTCTGATAATCCATCTATATCATTTATTTTAATACTTTGCTCTGCATATCTCAGAGTCTGTAATTACACAGCTCCAGGTATTCGCTTCTTCCTGCCTTTGAAATCGTTTGCTTTGAGGCTCTTCAGAGAAAACGATACAATTATCACACGACTATTTGATACACAGTACAAAAGGATTTCCACGTAGGACTGTCCCTTTGTGTGTAACAATCCACTGGGGTTCCTACTGGCACCTCCAGGGATTTCTGCCTTTCAGAGCAGCCTGGTGGAAGCTGAGGAAAGAGCTACCAGATTGGGAGGGGGGGGAAAGCTTTTTCATGCCATGTGCGTAAAAAAAATTTCTTGCACTGACTCCTGCACTGAGGGCACAGTGTTGAAGCCTGAGCTTCCATACTGGGAATGCAGAATATCTCTCATCCAGCTGGGAAAAGGCTGATATTTTTTCCCATCATTACCCTCTGTTTTCTACTTCTCAGCCTGGTGCTCCTGTCTTCAGTCGCTAAATCTGGGGTGTGGGTCCAGAAGTAAAGAATGGGAATGGTGTTCGCCTGGATTTGGTACTGGAGCAGACAGCAGGGATGTGCTGTGGTCCATGAGCCTGGGCACCAATGCCATTTCCTGGGACAGAGCTCTCGGGTGCTGCATTTCTGCATCTCCCCTCTTACTGTCAGGAAGGAATTAGGAAGGGGCTTCAGGAAATCTCAGTACTGTCACTTTGTGAATAAACCATCCAAAGGGAGTGGAATTAAACTGACACCAAGTGATTTTGTTAGAAACACCTAGGGTGATTTTGTCTGTTTGATGTCTGATTATACAGCAATTACTTTCTAGTTATGGTGTTGATTTGAATGAGATTATTGTGCCCTTGATCAAGTGTGAGTGCTGTGATAAAACCCACTGCATTTGTTTGTTTTCTTGCCAAGTAATGAGGATGTATGAAGTAGGATTATATTGTCTTTTAAGAATGTTTTGTATTTATCAGTAATGGGCTAACTATGGCCTTTATTGTTTAAAACAGTGAGCAAGTAGCTGTGAAACACAGTGTAGTTAAAATATTCCAGTTTATTTTTCTCTTGACTTTGAGTTATCTTGCTCTGATAAATAAAACAATAATTTATGCTTTGTCAAGCAATATTTTATCTGAAAAAAAGCCCTCAACTGCAAAATGCTTTTCATTCAGTTGGAATCTTTCTTTCCAGCCAGAGCCAAAACAACCCTTGCTGCAGGGTCCCACAAATGTTTTTCCCCTATAAAATTAGGAAGTTCAGAAAATGTTTGTACTCCGGAACTTCTTTGCCTGCATGATAACAGACTCGCTCTAAGGCACAGGATGAATCTGTGACAGTCAGTTCCAGAGGGAATTCTAAGGACTATAAATACCTTTGGGGTCTGCTGATCAGACTCTGTGCCTAACTTCCCTGAGTGGATAAGCTTGTGAGGTGATCAGGCAGTGTAAGTTTTTCCGATGGAAAACATAATTATATCTAAGATACGTAAAATGCTCTATTACCTTCACTTTCTTGTTGTTTCCAAACTTTTCCAATGGCATGGATGGCTGCAGTGGTGTTTGGAAGGTACTGAGAGTGATGCTCATTGTGCAGGTTGCTCTGACAAACAGCAGAGCTGGCCTGGCCACAGCAGCCGCACATCCTGGGGCAGGCTGAGAGGAGGGCTGGAACACCCAGGCAGAATGACCAGGATGAAGGCAGCAAATGTCATGTAGTTATCTAAAAATTCATCTCTCTAATGGATAGGTTAAAAAAGCCCAGAGCTGAACATGCAGGAACTTGCATCTTTGACAAGTAACTCTTGAAAACTGAGAGCTGCTCACCACCTGAACATTTGTCTTTCCAAAGACATATTGCAAATGTTTCCGTTCATTCAGTTCTCCTTTTTCTCTTCTGGCAGTTGGTCCACATTTGAAAGCAGAACAGGCTCAGAATTCCTTGTTTAATACCCAAATACTGAAGTAAATGTTATCTAGCAAGCGGGTATCTGAAAAGGAGAGAAGACATTAATGAGCTTTTACCTTCTGCCTCCCAGAAGCAAGCAGGAGAGATGAGCAGAAATTGGAATTGTCACTCGGAGCTGCATCTCAGTATTTGCTTTGGCATTTACTTTCACAGAATCAAAGACTAATGCCAGCTGGGAGCATCCTCTGCATCCCACCAGGTCCACCCCTGTGCTCAGGAGGGCAACTTTCACCTTTAGGTTTTTTAGTTCCTAGTCAGAGGAGAGAGTCAAAGTTCATATACCTTTAAATCTCATGGTTTATGTCTCTAAAAGGAAAGGGAATAAAAAGGTCAGACAAAACCCCCTTTGATCCAGGAATGATGAAATATTCCTGATCAAAGTGGAATATTGTTGACATTCTTAAATTGAGACACTTCATTAGAATCTGTTTGACAATAAAATGCATCTGCCTGCAGTCCCCTGGCCCCTTATCAGAGCTGTAGTGCCAGCTGCTGATGCTTCGTTTTTCCTGGTGTGCCACGCTTCCTGAGTTGTGCTTCTGAAGATGTTCCTGCCCCTCTCATGGCTTGCAATCATAGCTGTGCCATTTTTCTAAAATGAAATGTGTCCTCTTGCCAGTCTCTAGTACTACTTTGATCTTTTGTGACTCTTCTGACTTTGCACAGGAGCTCCACAGCCTCCTTCCTGTGTGTGTCCTGGCAATTCTGTGGAATCGAGGAGATGTGCCTAAAGACAAATTTTGTTTAAGTCATTTAGTCATTATTGTTTTAGATGGATGTTTCTGTTCAAAGCCGGAGATTTTCATAATCCATCCTTACACCTTCTCTTTGATAATTGCAGTGGAGTGTCGCTCTGATTTTTCAGCCTTCTCTTGCGTCTCACAGTTTTCATAGTTTAGGTTGTTTCTCCAACATGGGTGTTATAAATAGAAGCAACGTTTTCCTTAACTTAAGGAGTTTACATTCTTTGTATTAGAGACATGGACAGCTGATGGACAGTTGTCTTGACCAATGGGATGGGGAGAGGTGTCAACCTTCTCCCCCAATCCCTGGCCTTTGCAGAAATACTATATAGAGTCAGATCTTTTAATAAACAGTTCATGCCTTCTCACCAAAGTGTGTGTGTCTCTGTGTCTGTGTGTCGAACAACAACAGTGGAGGGAGGAGAGTTGAGGAGTGAGCCCTTTGTCTCCATGGGAAGGTGGATGTTTGAGGGCTCTTTGTACCCACATGCATCTCCAACAGCTGGGAGTGCCTGGCTTAGCTTCTGCCAGGGAGAAATAGGAAAATGCATCAGGTGCAGGGATTTTTCTGGTCAGACTTAGAAGCTACTTTTATTTGTGATGGCATGGATGCGCTGTTAGAGAAAAGCAGCTTTGAGATTCCCTCTTTTCACGGGCATTTACCCTTGTGGTGAAGTGTTTGTGGAATCCCTCACAGGGAAAAAGGAAAGCCCTGTCCTTTGTGCTGTGCTGGTGGATGACTGCCAGTATGTTGTAGTAGCCCAAAGGGCAGGCTCTGTGTTCACTCACCTCCAGGGTAGCCTGAGCATTTACACCTCCAGGTCTCAGTGCACCTCTTGGATGATGATGATGATGATCGTGTTCCCCATTTAGCTATTTCTGGAACTGGTCAGATTTGCACACTCACAAGATCCATTAAGGCAGTGGGACAAAGGAGCTCCTGCAGGCTGGGCCAAAAAAAGAAAGTAAAATAAAACCTCCATTCATGGGATGAAGGACGATGAAAGGCAGGGAGGAAAGATGACACAAAGCTGACAGCTGTGGCACACGTCTCCTCTCTTAGCCAGGAAAGCTGACAAGTAGATTGCTCAGGACAGGCACTTACAGGTTACCCTGTCAGCTACTTGAATGCCTTGTCTTTTATCTGCCACCTTCCTAGGAAAGAACAGAGAGAGCCTGTGCCCATCTGATGAGCTGGTTCATACTGGCACATCATCAGCTTTAGCAACACATGAACACAATATAATCCCAAAGCTCCACTTGGGTTAGTGAAATCTTTCCCCTCTCTTTTCTTGTGTACGTGCCTGCATGGAGACGTGTACCTGCCCAAGCAGCTGAGTGCCCTTGAAAAGTACTATTCATAGCAGTAAAATTCGCCTCCCTGTCAGAATCAGTATGGTTTTTTTGTCTCATAAAGCCTCACTCCATCAGTCACTGCACAACAGTGTGACTTGATTTGTGTAGAGTAACTCCTGCAATGCCCAGAGCTTGTTCTGTCTGGTGTGATTTCAGTCCTTTTGCCTTGTTTCTATCTCCAGCGAAGACAAGAACAATGAGGACGGTGGCTTTTTTTCCTAAAATTTGGTGAGTTTCATGTAAAAGCAAGGATTTTTGTGTCCAATCTCGGAATAAGGGAGAAAGATGTGAAACTCGCTTCCACCTGTACTTAGTGCTGTGTGGGGTCAGGCAAGCGAGTGACCTCATAAAATGGATCCTAGTCAGCACCATCAATACAGCTGAGCAGAACTTGCCCAAATGCCATGAATCCCAGCATTTTCTAACTTCAACTGTTGATGTTGTCATCCCACATGTTGACTTAAGATGGGGTATATGCTGGGTGTAACTTAAACATTTAATTTACATTTAATGTTCAAGTTTCAACATTTAATTTCAAAAAATAATTGTGTTCTGTAACTCAGCCACACTCAAATTTCCCCAGGAAGAGAAATCACTTTCTTTGCACAATTTCGAGTTTTTCCGGACCATGACCATGCTAGAGTTATTTGACCTGGCAGCCTATCCTCTATCCTTATTTAGAGAATGACTTGGTGCTACCTCTGAAAAATTCAGCCAGAGGCCAATGTAGAACTTGGAAATGCTCAGCCTTAACAGTTGCAGCCGTTTCAGCCATACCCTAAGCAAGGATGTGCCAGGTAACGTTACCTATTGTTACCTTTCATGTTAGAGACTTCCTATTAATGTCTGCAGTAAAGATCTTGCTGATTGTCCTGCAAGCAAGTAGAGTTTTAAGACTCTGTTCAAGAAAGAGGACTTCAATACAATTTATTTTGAATACAGGCAAGATTTGGTGATGCATGAGCCCCGAGTGTTTTGCCTGAGCACAATCTAGCAAGGCAGAGAGTGACTGCCACTGTAGGTAGTATGTTAAAGTGCTGCCTAGAACCACATCAGGATGTTTATCTGAATCATAAAACTAAGATAGGCCTCTATTGACTCTCAGGATTCTACAGAAGTTAACAAAATGAAATGCCAAGCAGTGAGTCTTTGAGTGAATGTAGTAAATTCCCTAACACATCATCCCCTCCTTTTCTTCTCCAGAACTGTGTAGTCAGTGTTTATAGAAGGCTAAACATGCTGTGTGGTACAAGAGCTTAAAGATTAATTAGTAAACAATTATGATACACTTTGAAGAGGAGAAGGGTTGACTGCGATTATGACAGAGATACATTCGTGGGCCATGGGCCATTCAGAGTATTGACAGTAATTAAAGATATGTTCAGTAACTCTTAATTAGCTTGGATAAATGTATATATCTGCGGTATCATCAAGCAATTTTCTTGAGCTCGCAGGTTTTGTTGTTATAGATTAAGATGATTGCATACAATGTGTTTTGTGGTTCATGAAATGAATTGAGGTGTCTACAATTCTCAGTTGCTATAAATCAGTGTCACTGCAGGCCCAGGGAGCTGTGCTGATTCACGCCAGGGAAAGCTGCCTTCACTGGGATTTCCTGGATCTCGTGAGCTTTTATTGTCAGTAGTGGAGTGTGGTCAGGCCAAGACTGTGTCCCTTTTACCAGAAAGGAAAAGACACTTATTTCCCCTGGGGTCTCAGTCCTATGTGCTTTCCAGCTGCCAGTGACATTGATGACAAATAACATTTACTCATTAAAATACTCCAAAGCCAAACGGATAGTTGATGCCTCAGGAAATCCTACTTCCAACTCCCTCCCATTTATTGCCCTGCTTAAGCAACTCATTCACAGCTCAAGAAAACTGATTTGTTTTTGGAATGCTTAAGGTGGTCAGGAGTGCTGATAAAGAGTGACACCAAAGCTGTGCTCCTTGAGGAAAAAAACAGAGTAAACCAGAGAAACAGGAGTTTTATCAGAAAGTCAGGGCTCCTGCTGGTAGGACCACACCTTTGAGCGTGAGCTCTGTGGAGTAGGTGCAACCTGTTTAGGGAGAGAAAAGCAAGGCCTGTTTGTTAAAGCATTTGGAGGAAAAATGTGAATCCCTGCCAAGGGGCAAGAATTTAGATGATCTTGGCTGCAGTAAGAATATATTGTTCCTTTTCAATAGAAAACAGAAACAAGGAGCTGTGCTCACTCCAGTGTCAGAAAAAAAGAAGTTTGTATTCAGTACATTGGAGAAATGTCCAGAAATAGTTCACCTTAGTGAAAATATTACTTCTGGAATGGTACCAAGGTCAGCAAGACCCTGACTTATCAATTCTGTTAATGTTCACATAAATTCAAGCTGTCAAACACTAACTTGTCCAGCTGAGATATTATGAAAGACTCTCATCTATGTCTCCTTCTCTCTGTTTTCTTTCCTTTTTGCACATTTCCATCCTGGTCACATTGCAATTTAGAGGTTCAGCCTGTGGCACGGCAGGATTGAAAGGCTTTAGGTTTTCTAAGCCTTAAATGAAGTAGGAAAGGGAGTTTCTGCAGCATCTTAAAATAATTCCCAATTCCCAAAAGGTGCTTTCAGTGTGGCCATGCCTGTGAACAGGATATCACAGTCTTACACAGAACTGTTGGATAAGCACTGCTGCAGGGACTGTTCTGGTGAGGGTTCAGCACATCGGTTGAATTCTCCGAGTTTGGTTCTGCGAGGGGCTGAACACCTTGGCTCTGAATTAGCAGAGTAAGGTAGCACTGCTTTAAAATGTGTATACACATATTCATACGTGTCTACGTATATACAATGCTGTGTATAACCTTGTACATCAAACAAATTCTTCGTAGGCTCAAAGAAAGTGAATTTGGTCAGAACAGATGGGGGGAAACAGAGTCAGGGCAACTTTGTGGCTGTTTCCAGAGTATTGGTTTATACCCATGTGAACCAAATCTCCTGTACAGCAACATTTCCTACATCCAGCTCACTCTCTGAACCTGACAAATGCCTCTTGTGCCACCAAGGGGAGAGTGGCAAATGTGTCTGCTGTGCGTTTAAGCACGTTGGCATTGGTTCAGGTCTGTGGACCTTGTCCCCTTGCTCTCAGTGCCAGCTCCACTGCAGAGGAGTCTTCAGCTCCTGATTTGCAGAGACTGAGCAGGGACTTGCCTTGGGTAAAAATCCCTATGAAAGCATAAAGCACAAAGCAATCAGGTCTGTCCTTTTCTTAAAAGTTCAAGAACTTTTTTGTCATTTATGGAAGAGACAATAAACAACTCACACTTTCCTTTGTTTCCCTGTATCTATCTCTTGCTGCTTTAGAACAATAACTACAATATATCTCGAAGACTGATAAGGAATGAGAACCCAGGGTTACTGGTGACATTTCACAGGATGAAGTTAAGAGATGGCTGACCTAATGTGACAAGTGTCTTTTTTCAAGTCTTTGCTAATAGCAGTAACCACTTAGACTCCTTAGGTGTGTGTCAAATGCCAAGGGCAGTCAACTGAATCATGTCAAAAGGCTGCCTCTCGTGAGTGAATGGTCTCATATCAGCACAAAGCCCTGTAAATCCACCAGGTGGACTTTAATCATTTTGCTTTCAATGGATTTGGTTAGCAAGAAGTGTTTGAGAGGCTAATATTTCACCCTCTGTGGCTGGGAGTATTTCAGTTCTGCTCAGTGATGCTGACTGTCTCTTTATCTGTACAGCTTGGGTTGTTTTTCCCTTGTTTGTCCTTTGAGGACTTCACCTGCTAACAAAGCTGGGGAATCTCCTGTTGGTTTTCATAGGACTTTAGTAATTCTTGACCAACACTGAATTTTGAAGCACTTTGTAGTTGAAATTCTGTTTAGAAGAGTCTATGAGAAGTAACCTCAAGGCAGACCAGCCAACTTTGTGCCTGAGTATGATGTTCCAGTATTGTATGGTCATTTTTTAATTTTCTGTGCTCACATTCAATTAGACAGTCTTAGATCAGGCTTACATTTTTCTTGGTGCTTTACAAGCACATTACCAGGCGAGTCCTAAGAGATTCTAGTCCATTTGTGTTATAACTACATATGACTGGTGTTATTTTAGAAATAAATAAACTAACATAAAAAAAATGTAAAGTGAAGTTTCAATTTTCTGTGCAGGATTATGTTTGAAAATGAATACAGAAAACAGTCGTGAAAAGTTGGAAATACCTTAAAAAATCTACAATCTAAACATTCATTTGTCTTAGCTATTAATATAACTTATAGAAAATAATTTTTTTACTGCTTTTCCCTTCTCCTCTTCCAGTCCCAGAAGTTACCTACTGCCCTCCAGTCCTTGCAACTTCCCGGGAAGAGGAATGATGCTGCCTAATTTAGGTAATGTCTAAAGCAGGAAAACCCTGAGTTGTTTTTGGCTGCTCCCCAGAAGACAGAGCAAGTCACCAACTGTGGCAAGAAAAGGCAGTGTGAGCTCCTCTCTTTGAGCACAGGTGCTCCTCCTTTTGTCCCAGAGGCTTTCTCCAAGGGTGGCACACGCTCTGTGTCTGTGCTTCTCCCAGAGCTGGTGCTGCAGCCCCGGCCTCCAGGCAGCCCAGAGCTGTGAGCAGCTGCTCTCCATGTTCAGCTGTGCTGCTGCAGAAATTCCTGCTCACAGGTTCTGGTCCTGCCTCGCTGCTGGAGCTGCTGATCGCACTGCAGAAGAGGACAGCAGCTCACCTGAGCAATGCCAAATCTGGCTCGATCCACATGACCCCGTTCAGTCTGTTTTGGTCAATCTGGTTCATTTTGAATGTAGTGGATTAGGAATTGTTCCTGTGGGCTGTGCCCTTTGGGAAGAGGGTGACGGACACTGGAGAGGAAGAGACAATCCCCATCCTCTCCTATTCTCCAAACCCACATCTCTTCACATGTCTGCCAGGTGCTCCCTCCTACAGCTTGGGGCCACAAACATTGATAGCATCAAGTGTTCCACAGTCACCAGAGCAGAAGGGAGCTTGAAGGGATGGATTGGAAAACTGATAGTGGAGTGGATTTCTCTTGTTTACACTGGGTCCCACCCATGCTTGAGGAACACTTTTCAGGAAGGCCTGAAAGGGCTTGCTTGGAGCAGTCAGAAGTGGGCACGGGGCTGTTCCCACTGGCCAGAGGAAGCTGGAAGTTGCCAGTCTGTGATAGATCCCAGTGCAGGGAAGAACAGGCCAAGAGGAGCCTGGAAATGGAGAGGCTCATGCAGTGTAAGGGGGTGAGTCAAGAGTTTGTCCATGATATCAGTTTCCTTATTGTTTGCTGATCTTCATGAAAATATTTCAGACTTTGGGTACTCAAGAGCCAAACTGTGGTCAATGCAGCAATGCAGGCTTTTAAAATGATCATCACTTGTAGTCTACTCATTTTCTTTTCTTCCTTTTTTTTTTTTTTTTTGCCTCTCAAAGATTCATCATTAGAAAAGCTTAACTACATGGACAGGAAAAAACCTCAATCCCTTCCTTTGACAAATTGGAAATCTCCAAAGACTTCTAAGCCAGTATGAAAGATTGACTTAATGGAGCAGTATATTTTTGATACAGCAAGGAGCCTCCCAATCCTCTGATTAGACTGATATAGATTTTCTAGAGATTAGCAAAATCTGAAATGCATTAAAAAAAAAATCCAGTGTGACAAAACAGTTTTGACAGCATAAATGAAACCTAAAGCAATGTAAAATGTAATTACTGCAGCTATCCCTGTGACCCGTCAGTGTACACTGCCTTGCTCTGCCCTCAGGAGAGCTGGGCTAATTTTCCACCTATTTATTTTTCTGCATGTTTGGCAAGGATATTTTTAGTTTAATAATTTGCTTTTCTTTGGTGCCCCATTTCTGGTTCCTCTGTATTCTAACGTGGGTTTTGGTGAAAAGATTAAAAAATAAATAAATAAGGGATTGGAAGGTTGTGAGGAGGGTACAGGAAGTTCAAAGACAAACCGGAATCAATCCCTTACTGCCTTTCCACATGCTTTGATGGTAGGGCTGTGTGAGTGCTGTATTTAACTTGCAGAGGTCCAGGAGAAGTGCTGGGGTTTATTTTCATTCCACTGAAATGGAGGGACCCTGCTGGCATTAGGAATTCACAGCGCTGGGCCCATGCATCTGGGTAGTGACAGTTCTCACTCTGGAGAAACCAAGCGACCGTGAGACAGGAGAGGAAGAAACAGGCTTGAAAGTCCCACAGCCACACAGAAAGTGGAGGAGTGTTGACCTGTGCTTCCCAACATGAGGGTCCTGGCATCAGCCACCCCAGCATTGGGACAGCAGCTCTACCTGCCAGAACTTTCTTCTGAAAAGCTTCCTCTTCAGTGATTTATTTTTTTTTACTGAGGGTAACATGGTGGAACTACTGAATATTGTATTTTATGTGTAGTATCTATGCCTGGTTTTGAACAGGCAGCCTTGGGGAATCAGTTTTTGGTCCTTGAGCCCTTGTTTTCCTAGCCATTGCCACAGCAGGGAACGAATTAAATCAGTCAGCAGACAGCTCCAGATGCAAAAACCACCCCCCCAAACCCTTTAAAAATAACCACAGGGGAAATTATTTGGTGTTTTGGGGAGGGATCATATTTGGAAATTTTATCTGGCTCTTGGACAGCACCTTTCTGAGGTATTTGTGTGGCTTCCATTACCACGGGATCTGAGGAACCTGTGCTCTTCAGTGTGCTCCTCCCATGGCTCCTGTTCACAGGGCTGCTGCTCCTCTCGCTGGGTTCACTCTCAAGCCTTCAAAAAGCCTTCAGCTGCTCTCGTGATTTTATCTGGAATCTAAAGCACTGGTTCCCCACATGTTCCAGACCTCTGGGAAGCTGGCTGCCCTCCAGTTTTCCTGGGCCTTGCTGCCGTTTCCATCCCCACGCCAGCATAACTTTTAATTAAAGCTGCTGGTCCCTGTGGCTTGGTTGTGGCACAGGCAAAATTTGGTGCTGGTAACGTACCCTATGATATTTTTAATGAGTTGCTTCTTCTGTCTTTTGCTCACTTATAACTCCTGATGGAAATTTTGCAGGAAAGGGCGCGCTCTGTGTGGGTGCATGGCTTGGACAATGGGTTTCCTGTACAGATGGCAATAGGTTTATGGTCATTCCTGTAAATATATGATTATAACAACCACATCAGGAATTTAATTGATAACCCAACGATAACAGACCCCACAGTAACTGGCAACAAAAGCTGTGTTTTACATTTATGTCTTTTCATGCAGTCAAATGGTTTTATTGCCCTGGAATTTAATGCATTTTAGATTTGCTAATCTCTCTAAAATCTATACATCTGTTTAGTCAAAGGATTAAGGTTTCTTTAGTAAATCAAAAATATACTGCTCAATTAAGTCAATCTTTCACATCAGCTTATAAGCCTTTGGAGATTTTTAACCTGTAAAAGGAGATTTTTCAAGTAGGATTTACACTTTTACAACAATGGAGGAAAAAAGAAAGAAATACTAAATAAGTAGACATTACAATTAAGTACTGACTGTGGAAAAAGGCATGTTTTTTCACCAAAATATGTAATATTGGAAATGTTGATGTTGCAAAATGAATTCATAAGAATTCGACTTTTATCCATTAAGTTTTGCTAGATTCAGGCCAGTCAGATCCAAGACCCAATTAGCTTCAAACTTGATCTATTTCTGCAGAAATTTTCAACTGATGCAGAAATTATCTATGATGCTATATCTGATACTCTATGAATCACCAGAAATGGTATCAAGAGGGGAGAAAAAACCCCTCACAACTTTTGAAACATGCAGAAATCTTCAGGCTTTGGGGCACAAGCCTGGTGTCTGAGTAACAGGAACTGGGCAGAAATTTCCTGTCATTGGTAGTGTTGGTGACGTGGTCATGTGAGGATCCACAGGAGCTCATGGTTGTCAGTATACTTATTTACCCAAACCTTTCAGATGTAGGGCAGTTTAATTTATTGACTTTACAGATAGAGAACTGAGGCACAGAGTCCCATACATTCTGCGTGACTTCTATTGGGCAGAAGTCACACAGAACGTGCTAAAGGGGAGAACCGAACCGAGATTTTTTCAAGCCCCCACATAGCACCCAGACTTCTGGACCACCCTCTGCACATTTTCTCTGCTTATAGGCTGTTCCCAAATTCACAGAGTGGCTGAGGCCAGTGGGGATAATTCCTGGGTGTCCATAGTCCCTCAGTCCAGTGGCTGCTGTGTTCCTTGACCAAGGTCCTCCTTCAGGCAGCGCTGTCCCAATTCTCTGTGTCAGTACACACTAGCATTGGCTTGTTGTGGTTGTGTTGCAGAACAGATAATGCCTGTTAGAAACAGCAAGCTTCTGCAAGCTGCCTTTGAGCTTAGTTCTTTATTCCACATGGGCCTGGGAAGGAGAACGAGGAGCTGAGCTCAGGGTCCCTTATTTGTGCTGTGTGCCAGTGCAGCGCTGAGCTCGCTGGGCATGAGGTGCAGCGTGCAAACATTGCAGTGCCTTAGGAAAATTAATTTGCCTGTGCAGCCCCTGTGTAAAAATTATTATAGGAGTTGCAATAGCAAAGGCAGTTTTTAAGGCTCAGTTGTAATCCCCACTCTCTGCTAATAACTTTTTGCTAATAACTTTCTCAAATTCTTTTTGCTAAGAAATTTTCAGTGCTTGGTGTTAGCCCTAAGGTGAAGTTTTTGGAAACTCTTAGAGGGTTTTGAGTTATGACAGCATGAATAAAATACATTTTTCCTCCTCATGTTTTAATGAAACTTTTGCATTCTGAGAAGCCTCTGAAGCAAAAAGCTTCAGATTTGTTTTGTAGCCCTAAGTAAGGAAAGAAAGCAGCACAATTGATGTCTGCAGAATATCCTGGGTCACAGAACTGCAAGACTTGTGCTGACTGTGTGTGGTCACAGCAAATTTAAAGATGAAGGATGACATTCTCAGAAGTATCTAGTGGTTTAGGCCCATTTCAAAAGCAACATTGACATTTAGGAGATTAAATGTCATAGAATCTCATAGGATCGAGACACCTGCCTGCCTCTTGAAAGTAAAAACCTGTTTCAATAGAGCTGGGTAAGGAGTGCTTCTCTTTTCATGAAGCTTGGGATTAGTTCAATCCCCAGGTTGGGCCAGGAGCCTACCAACATGGAGCTCTCTTGGTGTGGCACCCAGCTGAGCCACACAGGACACTATGGGGGAACACTGGGAATGTGTAGTGAGGGATTTTCCCTCTCTGAAAGATGGGAATCCTCAGCTACAACTCCTGGGGGGGGGGGGTCTGTGTGCTTTAGGGGCTGTAGGGTTGAGGAGACTTGGTTTGAAATGTTCTGCATCCCCACAAAAAACAGAGCCACACTGGTCCAATCTACATCTCTGAGTCAAAGGTTTGCCCACTAATCTTACATGAGACAAGTGAATAAAACAAAACCACTTTTAAGCAAATCTTTACATGAGAACGTGTTGCAATCTATCTCTGACTCTGTGTGTACTGATAAACATGGTTTGGTTTTCACTTCAGTGACATCTCAAAGGACTTCAGCTGAGGTATTTAAAACATGTGGCGCTCAGGGCCTTGGTTTAGTGGTGAACTTGGCAGTGCTGGGTTTACAGTTGGACTTGATGGTCTTAAAGGTCTTTTCCAACCTAAAGGATTTTGTGGTTCTTTAAACTCAACTTGAGCTTGTCCATTAAAGCTCTAAGATGCCTCCAACAAGAGAAGCACAAAAAGTGATGCTTTAGTGCCTCCTATGGCTTTCCCATTGCTGTTGGCCAGATCTGAAAAATCTTTTCCATGTTACAGGAACAGATTTGTGACTAACTGAATTTACTTGCCTGCATCTTCTGTTTTCTTTAACTATCATGTTGTCTCTTTGTGTAAGTGCTTTTCTAGTAAAGGCCTGCTGGTTGAAGTTCTTAGAGGAGCTGAATTTCCACCAAACAACTTGGCTCCCAAGTGCAAGATCCCTTGGTCTGTTAATGGTGCCCGGGTGAAGACTGCTGGAGATAAAAAAGTTCATTTACTGGTGCCTTCATCAGAGCTGCACTGGGTGTTGGTTCCTAAAATGCTGTACCTTTACAATGAAAGAAGTCATTGAGATGTTTCAGTTCTTAGAAATCCCTCTATGCTTTAAATAATTGAAAAATCAGTGCTGGGATGACATGAAAGCTGAGGAGTCCAAAGTTCAGAGTGGGGGTGTCTGAAATACAGTGTTTGTGTCACTGACTGAGTCATGTGCACATGCACAGGGTGAGACCAGAAGGCATTTTCCAGTTCCGTTTTCCTTGTTAAATATGACATGTAATGTTTATTATTTAATCTATGCTTTGCAGTATACAGGATGTATAATGGGACTGAATGAATACTGTGGCTGGAAAAGTCATTTTTGGAATTTTTTTATCACTTCAGGCCCTTTATTTTTTTTGTTTTAACCTGGATTTAGTAGCAACGTTTACATTTGCATCATATACAGAGGAATGGAATGGCTTGAATGTGTGCTGGAGTGCCCACCCTGGGACCAGCAGGAAGTGATTCTCTTCTTGAATGCCTCAAAACTCCCTCTCCTAACTGAATTAACTGGATGAGCCTTTAACGGTATCCACCTGTTTGTCTTCTCTCTTATTTGGACTGATTTTTTTTTTAATGTTTTTTAACCAATGCCATTACTGCTTCCTTCTCAGCAGATCTGTTCCTGTGAAATTTTAATACAGAACACCTTCCTTTCCTTGCATTTCTAGCACCCTGTATGTCCTGTTTGGGCTTGGAAATCCAGGGGGCTTTAAATTTGCTTAGGACAATTTCCTCCAATACCTTTGCAATGAATCTGGTCTGCATCATAAGTGCCATGTGCTAAGCAGCTAAATTGCATTACAAATTAGGGGAATAATTATCAGCCTTGGATTATGGCATTCTTAACACCTTAATACTGATAACTCTCAGCAGTTCACAAGACCATCAAATGTTTTCTTTTTAATACTGTCACCGATTTTTCAGCCAGTGCTGGAGATAACTTGACAGCCCCATAGAGTTTGATGTATGTGTCTGGAGAGGGGGAAGAAAAAAAAAAGTTGAGACCCTCCAGTCAAACCAATGTCTTTAATGGCTTCCCTAGATTAAAATAATCCCTATGGGAAATCCACTATGACAACAGTTCTTATACAGATTTTCTGATTTTCCAGTCACTGCTTCTGTGCCACAACCATTCTTTGAAACTGTTTATGTTAGTGAAAGGCCTCATTCTCAGAGCCTTTTATTTTCTTTTCAAAGAATGTGTTTTAACTCCATTAAGAAGAGTTTGAAGTTCTCACTTTCTTCCTTGGGCATTAATGTGCCTATTAGTCCTGCATCTTCTGGATGTTTGACAACGTGAAGAAATGTAGGGGTCAGTTGTGACTCTTGTATTAAAGGTCATCCGAGTGTTTGCACTTAGTACAGTATTTATACATGGGTGAGTTCAGCCCCTGTGGGGAATTGAAGAATTAGGCTGCATGACAGAAGGCCAGGCAGTGACAGTGCTAAAACACGTTGCTGGTGTTGCTTTAAAATCCAAATGAGAAAACAGATTTGCAGTCCCAGAGTCAGGCACGCTTATTCCTATTTGGATGTAGCTGCAGTACAAATCTAGCCCTGAGCAGGCTCTTTTCAAAAACAAGACCCGAGGCCAGAGTCTTAACATGGGGAAATTTTTTAAGTCCAAGTTCATTCAGCACTTTCTCGTTGGAGGAAAAAGTTGTAATTTTTGATAATGACAAGAATTAAAACTGCTGAGGACGCTTCAAACTGCTGGGTGGGAGAGGTAATCCAAGAGAGAGTACAAAGGACTGGAGTATTTCTGTGGGTGTCCACTAAGACCCAAGGTCATCTGTTTGTAGCACTGTTGTACTTAACCTTTGTACCTCTACCCACAGACAGAGAGCTGTGAACATGAAGGAGGTCAGACTATTATTGGTGTCCCTGCCACTAAAATTCTGTTGGAACACATTGCTGTGGGCACAGGTCGGAGATTGTCAAATTAAAAATTAAGTCTAGACTTTTCCTGCTCAGCATCAGTTGTGTGGGGTTTTGGACTGCTAGGTGTATGTTTAAGAAGTAGCTTCTCCTGATCCCAATTCCATTTGGTAGTGGCAGGAATCAGGCTGATCCCTTTGTGTTCCAGCCCTGAGTGTATGTGCAATGAGGAGCTCTGCAGCACTCCACAGTATTTCTGTAAGTCAATTGTTATTGCAGCACCCTCCACTGGTTCCTCTGCCTACTTTGCCTCTCTGAAAGATTAATCCTTGTGTATGTCATGTAAAAAGCAGATATTTATTCCCAGTTTAGAGGGGTGGCTCAGGCACCATGCAAATATTAGTGTTATTTTGAGGTTAGCTAGAAAAATGCAATAAAACCCATTTTGCTAAAAGTAATTATGACTCAGGACCCAAATTTTTGATCAAAGGCAGCATAATATGAGATACTTTAGATATTTAGTAAAAAAAGTTAGTTCAGCCTGAAGGAAGAAAAAGGTGGTGAAGAATGGTGCAGTGGAGAATGACAGAATAGAATCATAGAAGGGTTTGGGCTAAAAGGGACCTCAAGGATCATCTTGTTCCAACCCCCTGCCATTATCAAAGCAGGGACACCTCCCATTATCCCAGGTTGCTCCATGCCCCATCCAACCTGGCCTTGGACACTTCCAGGGACAAGGAATCCACAACTTCTCTGGACAATCTGAAATTTGGAGATTTCTTAGTCCTGTATCACTCTTGTAGCCAAATGCCTCTCTGGGTTAGAGATTTCTTTTGCCGTGGTGATGGATAAGGGAAATCGAACCACCTTCAAGAGATTAAGCTGCACTTTGTTGTGAAGCTTGGGAAGGAGAAAGTCAAAGTTAGCCCAGTTTCAGCCAGGGTCAGCCCTGGGCGTGGTGACCTTTCTGCTCTGACCACCATCCAGCTGAATGTTCAACTGCATTGACAGAATCTCAGGGGTGTTTACACGAGGAGCTATGAAAACAGTGTTGCTCCCGTAAATTTTCACACTTCCATTTGTTTTAAGAGTTAGAAAAAAATAAATCAACATTTCACAAATTCTTTCTCTCACAGACAGGTCCGCCAGAATGAAACAAGCAGTCCACAACTTTATTTTAAGCTGCTTTTCCTGTTTCCCACGCATTGCAGTCAGCAACCTTTGCCCAGGGCAGGGTGACTGTTGATTAATATGCAATACCCAAGTCCTGCCTGTAGTGGTAGGGATGCTCCAGCAAATAGGATGTTTGTTCCACTTGCAGGCCAAGGAAAACGGAATTTCTGGAATGATCTGGATAAAAAGTAACTGTTTCTTTTGGCAGTCTCGCTTGGACAGTCCCTAAGCTGTTGTGTGGTGGTTCTATTTACACCAGGAAAATCCAAGCAAACAGGCTGCCCTGGGCTATCAGGATGGCTTAAGTTTCCAACATATTTTTCCTGTGTATCAAAAGTTTGGATCTTTGCCATGTAATCATTTTACAGAACTGTGAGTGGAAAGCACTCCAGTTGTGGTCAGTCTGTTTTCTAAGCTCTCTAACTCCTGCTTTTCCAGGAATGGTCAGCATAGCCTCCTATCAAATAAATACCTCTAAATGTGTCATTTCTTGATTTAATTCTCTACAAACAACTGCCCCTCCTGGGCCACTTTTAGTGCTTGCAACACTGTTGTGTTCATTTAATTATAGGCTCCTGTACAGCTAGACAGCAAGGACAAGGCTCTATACCATAATGGCAGCCATGGTAAATGTGGGAGAAAACATGTTAATCGTTTTTTGAATTTCGGAGTATGTCAACAGGCACTCTGTGGTATCATATATGGGGATATTGTAGTTCCAGGAACCATCTCTGAGCTTTATTTACCAAAGAAATAGCAAAGGAGTTGTTCATGTTGCCCATAAACAGCTTTCCGGCGCTCCAGACAGATGTTTGTTCTTTCTGTTTACATCATGGGGAGAACAAAAATGAAAGTCTAACATGTAAATCCACAGATTTACATCCCTCTTGCTCCGTTCAGGCCTGGGCAGCTGGATGGGAGAGCACAGAGCAGCGCTTTGGATCTGTGCCTGGCTCTTCCCAGCTCTGCTGTCCAGCTAGGGATGACCTTGGCTGAGTCATGCTCCTCTGTGCCTCCATTTCCACGTGTGTGAAAAGCCAGCCTGTCATGATCCTGTTGGTTTTTTGTTTCTTCTTTTCAAAGTATTTTGACTCCTGCTGCTGAAAAGAGCCAGACGCTCCTCTCCGTGATTTACCCAGGTGCATGGGATAAAAGCAGGCTGCCTGGGAGGAACAGGCTCCCTTCTTTGGAGAGCACGGTGTTGCTGGAGGTGCATGACTGTCTGAAGTGTTTACATCCTGGGCTTCTAAAGTAATATCTGTAGGCCATCACTTTGGGTTGAAAATTGATTTTATTAGGTGAAAATGAAAATGAACTGAAGAAATGAACTGCGAGCCACATTGCTGGGCTAACAAAACACGTTACCCAGCCTGATGTGCCCGGATGCAATGAATACGCAGAGACCACCTACTTTGAACACTCCTCTGATTTTCCAGTTTCTTTAAAGTCTAATAATACTGGTGATGCAGGATGAAAGCAATTGTGAAAAGTGAAAAAGTCCTTGTTTGCCTATCCTGTCATCTGGGGTCTGTTTCACTGGAGCTGAAAATGAAGGTAACTTGCCTTAATGCTGCAGGACAGCTTTTAGTCTAATTGAACCATGCATCGGCCAGAACCCCGTATTGAGCCTTCAGTCTCGGGTTAATCCTTTTTATTGGCTTGGGTGCAGGTTATCATCCCTTCTTATCAAACAAGGACCCCTTTCTTCTCGCTCAGGATCAGAACTAAAAGCCAGTTGAGAAAGAAATGACAAATGCAAAGCTTTAAGCCTCCTCCCTTTCCCAAAACCCACCCTGTGGACCCACGAGGTGTTGTGTGACACACATGCTTCAGCTGGGAGGCTTGGGTGCATTTTTGTTGCTAGGAAGCTCCCTCCCCTTTCAGCTGTGATTTTTGGAGCTGCAGCTTCAAAGTGTGTGGACTTGGGTCAATTGTTTTGCCCAGCATTCTCTGAGCAGGATGTCAGATTAAATTTATGGGCAGTGCTCAGTATTTGAACACCTGCTTTAGCCTCCTCTGCTGGCACAGCTCTGAGCAGAGGTATGTCAAAGTCACCAACAGCCCGTGTGGAATGTGGGTCACTAATTTTTTTTTTTTAAGGAAAATAAAGAGGCCTTTGGGGAAAGAAAATGATAAACAGTTATTTTGTATCAGGGAGTTGGTCAGGCTCCTGGGTCACAATTGTCCTTCCTGACCTTAAACTCTGCTTAAAATAGCATGAGCAAAAAATCCCCCACATTTATTAGCAAACTATTTTACCATATTACAGGTCAAATCACCAGAAACAAAGAAAATGTTATACTCTGCATATTTTTCATACAGGCAAAGATTTTAAAATTAAATAGGAAATCCTTGAAAAAATTATCCTATGTATACTTCCAATTTATCCTCTACTGGGTTTTGAGAGTTACTTCTCAAAGTTACTTATTCTGGCATGGCATTGTTTAAAATTAGTATAAAACTACAGGAAAAAAAAAAATTCCCCCTCCATAATCAGTGTCTTGCTCATTTGAAACAGATTCTGCAGTGCGAGCAGTATTTTAAGAGGTTTTATGACAATGGACAGGAGGAGAAATTAGGTTTATTAAAGATATAGTAGGAGATGAAATAAAAGTAGATCTTTATAAGGCCAGGAACCTTGGTACTTCTGCATTTAGGTTTCTTGTGCTTTCCTATGAAACATCTGGTGTGTGGGTCTCAGAAACAGGATCTTGAACTAACTGAACCACGGGCTGATCCTGTTTGGCAGTGGAGTTCCCCCTTGTACAGCCCAAACTCCAGGAGCCAACAGCAACTGGAGGTGTATGGGAAGTGTACGACCCAGCAAGTTTTTGATGCCCCTGGAAGAATACAAGCCTTTATTTCTGGGATGCTCAGCCAAATTCTTCCCATCTTCTGCTGTCTTGCCTTCAAGATGCTTTTTCCACAGGGCCCCAAAAGGAGAGGTTGCAACATCTTAAAAAACTTCCTTTCCCTCCATATTGTTCTTTGGGAAAAGCATAGTGTGGCTGGAATGATTTTTTCATACAAACCAGCCCAATGCCTGCTGGCCTGGGTATCCAAAATATAGTTTTATTGTTGTGGAAATGCCTTAATGAGGAAGAAAAAAACCCTATTTAATAAAGTGCATCAAGTGCCCTTGGGAAAAATTAGCACACAATGACTTCTTGTGCCGCCAATTGAAACGGCAGATTGGAGTAGTGATAGGCTTTACAGGAAATATTAAAAAAGCACAGATGGCTCAAGTTTACATGTTTGCAGTGGAGCTGGAACAGCAGCTAAAACCTTCCAGTATAGTATAATTTACTAGAAGGTCACAGACCCAGTGGTTAAGAGTGAACCTGAAGACTATTGTAAACATACTGTTAGGGTTTGTAGACGTTTAATCCCGGCATTTTTAGTTCTTTTCTGCAGTATTAGAAGCAATTGGCTGCAGCATTAGTGAAAAGAGATACTTAAAGCATGGAAAAATGTGACATTCCACTGGCGAGTGTGGAGCTGAGCCTTTGCAGGGAGCTGGAAGAGGGTTATGCAATTGCTACTGTTACTATGTAATTAGAGGCTCTTTGGCACTAATCTATGGTTCGGCTGACAATGTGATTAAAAAAAAAATACTGAAAAATGTAAGTAGAAACAAGCTGCTTCAGCATTCACAAAAGTATCGGCTGTGCCCCCAGAGCCCTGCTCCACAGCTCTGAGGGAGGCTGGCCAGGGAAGGACACCCTGGGGATCCGGGTTTATGGCCTTGCTCTGCCACCAGCTTCCTCAAGCGCCTCAGTCAAGCCAGCTAGGATGGTTTCCTATTTAAGTAACTAATGAAATGTTAATCAATTAAAAAAAACTATTTTATTTTCTAAGTTCGTTGCATCTCTGGTGGGATCCAGTGGAAATGTGAGCACAGCAGAGAGCAGGGCGCTCTGCAGGGATTCTTCGAACTCCCTGGTCAGACTTCTCATCCTTTAACTGCAGTAAATGTCACTTCCTTCATTCTTCCTCCTCTACGTTCAGACTGTCCGATCTTCAGGATGCAAACTGTAACATTCCAAGCTCAGAAAATGGATTTTAGAAGGCCTGTTTCAGGCTGCAGTGTAAAATGATAAGCTGGGATCTCCAAATGGACTAACTGCCTTTAGTGACAGGTGTCCTTTAATGATGTGGTTTGTTCCCTGTGGAAATCAGCTTGGTCAATCAGCCTAATGACATTTTAATGTGGAATCATGTCCTGCCTCCCCTGCAGTTTGAGCTATTTTGTGTCCTTAAAATGATCCCCAGCCCATAGAAACAGGACAAGCAGCTAATCTGGCCCAGGCGCTGAGAGTAAATCTGAAGTGCCAAAAAGCCCTAAACAAAAGTATAACAAAATCTGGCTCATGTATTTCCCAGTTTTCAAAGCACTGGGGAAAACAGTTCAGTATTGTTATGCCCTTCCAACAGATGGGCTGATTGAAGCATGAAGAGGTGAAGTAGTTTGCCACAGAAGTGGTAAAGTTTGGATTCAGAGATGGGTGTCTTGATCTCCCAGTCCAGTGTTCCGTCCTTCAGTGCAGAACCACTGGGCTGTGCTCTGTGTAACCTCTGCATTTTCATGGATATGGTGGCTCACCTTGTGCAATTAAATGCCACTGATTCAAATGACATCATTCCAAGTGCTGTCAGCCCAGGAGCTGCTTTCTTATTGTTGTTTTTTTTCTTGCACATGTACATGCAAATGTGAATGGCGTTATTTTCATTTAACAAGCTCCTGTGATATCGTTGGAATCACTTGGTAGTTAAATCATGTTAAATTAAAACTGGCGGCTGCTGCTACCTCATCACAATCAGCAGTACAATAGGTACCTTATTAACTGAATATTTACTTTGCAGACATTTATCTGCCTCATCAGAAAGTTGACTTCACCTGGGAATGTTAAAATAGGTGAGTTGAAGCTGGAATTCTCGGCTAATCTGGTGCTGATCTAGATGGCAATATCTCCATGTGAATTTTACCAAATGAAACCCGCATGACTCACCCCAGAAAAATCTCAACCAATAACATGAGCTCATTAAACACAAATCAATCACCACAGCAGCTAAAACCACAATGTGGCAAGGAGTACTTAAAAAAAGGGAAAATTGGGTGAAAGTGCCCACCATACACAGCTTTTCACGCTGAGTCCAGTGCTGGTGATGGTTAGGCACTAGAGAAGATGGTGAGGACACAGCCTACAGCAAGTGTAGAGATTTTCTGAAAAACTCATGTTTTGTTCACTACACAACGTTTTCCAAATCCTTGCAGCAGAACTCACTTTAGGGGCCAGAAGCCTGTGAGGAAGCCTTGCAATTTAACATCTGGTGGCATTTTAAATCTCTCCACTTTTCCACTGGAGATAGGGCACGCCTGGAATATTATGTCGGGGCTGAGATCCACAGGAAGAGAGAAGTGGGGTGCAACACATTGTTAGCCTCACCCAGGTCAGAAAGGAGTCCAGTTCCAGGACCCTTGAGGTCAAGGGTCAAACACCCTCTGATTACTGCTGCAAGAGCAAGAATCTGTGATGATGCCCAGCACAGAAGGGAGAACTTCGAGTTGATCTCAGAGCTGCTTTGGCCTCATGCAGCCTTTCTGTGTCTGCCCTCAGCTTGTTCTGGGAATTCTGCCAACCAAAATTCCCTGCTCACTGTGTGAGGAGGTTTTAAACATCTCAGCCTAATCTAGGGGTGTACTTTGCCACCATTTCTAGCAGCCTTCTATGAATCCCAGGTTCAGGAGACATTTTCAGCTGAGTAGCTTGCAGTAGAATAGGACTTGCTCTCTGAAGGATCCCTTTGCCAGTGAGAAGGATCAGGCAGGCACTGGAGAATGCCACGAACCAAAGCCAAAGCCAAAGATTGCTGGATCAGCATCATCAGCCCTGGTGATTTTCACAGAATCACGGAGTGGATTGGGTTGGAAGGGACCTTAAAAATCATCTCATTCAACCACCTGATATGGGCAGGGACATCTCTCACTGTCCCAGGTTGCTCCAAGCCTCATCCATCCTGGTCTTGAATACTTACAGGGATAAGGAATCCACAGCTTCTCCAGGCAACCTGTGTCAGGGACTCACCACACTCACAGAGAAGAATTTCTTCCTAGTATCTAATGTAAGCCTGCTCTCATTTTGTCCACCATGTGTTTTTCAATATTCAATGAAAATTGAGTTTGAGTTGATCTGCGTGGGATTTATTTGGTTTCTGTTCGTGGGTGTATGTGAGGGAGAAGCAGCTCTGTGATCTGCTGCTATTCTTCTACTCACTTCCCTGTGGGGGAGGAAAGGTGGTGTCCCATGGGAGACAGTTCCCCTCACCAAGGTCTCCTTGTGTGTCCATTTCCCAGTTACTTACCAGTGGCTGATGTTCACAATATGCCTGAGGCTGGAGAGCTTCCACACTGAGGATGCAATCCCCATGGCTGCAAGAGAAGGAATACAGAGACAGGATTTATGTTCCATAACTCACAGGGAATGACAGATCTATCAATTGCAATGGGATCCAGACTGGATCATGCTGAGACCACTGTTAAGTGGTTGTGAATCAATGTATGTGACAATATCCCAGTTTTGCAGAGCTGCAGTTAAATGGCATGCACACACATCCATATTTTAATACGCAGACACACTTATGAAAGCCCATAACCCTCTTTTCCTGGTAGCAGCAGCTTTAGTTTATAGAAATAAGCTGAATAGACAGACCCTGTCCATCTCTAGATCCATATGTTTACATGGGCCAGAGTTCCCCATGATGTAAATCAGTGATAGCCATTAAATTCAGTGATGGATATGAGCTGAGGCTGGACCATTTCTATTTACAGCACAAGCCCTGCTGTGTTTTATGTTTTGATAAGAGTCTAAAATAAATTATAGGAGGGAAAATAGTTGAAGTTGCTCAGCAGAGAGAACTTCTTAGGCAGAAAATACCCATGTTAAAAGGGCTTTAATTCCTGACACGGAAGTGTAACAGGGAAGCACTGGGATTTGGAACTGACCTCAGCAAATTCAAATGAGAAGTAGAATATTGTGAAAGTATAGTGTTGGTTAGAGGGAGATAAAACAAACTGTCAAAGGGAAGAGCGGGCTCTCCATGGGAAATGTTTCTTCTTCAGAAATGAATTACATTTTTTTGGAAAATGCACTCAAGCCAAATGTAAGTTAGTGGCATACACATAGAAACTTGACCTATGTTAAACATGAGATCAGCACTAAACATTCTAAATCATCTTTTCTGACCCCTAGTCTGGCCCATGAAATCCTTCTGTGTGTTTACGTAAATCCTGGCACAATTACTTCTTGACCTCAGCTGTAACTTGGTGCTATAATAATTATTAATAACAGAAATAGGCTGTAATAAATTTGGAAAGTGAGTTTTTTCTCCATTTGTAAGAATGAAGAAAGAATTACTGGTGATAGTCATAGGTGTGAATTTAAAATGAGGTCATTAGCCTGCTTTATACACTGGTGAACAAGCACTTCATAAACAAAGGACACCAATTCAGCGTAATTTTGGAAGTGAAGGCAGAGAAATCCATTTGTGGTCACAACTTGAAAACAGTTATTTCTCACTAGGATTTAACACAGTTTAAAAGAACCTGTCTAAATTCAAATTAGACTTTCAGTCAGTATCCTCAAGTTGTCCCCTTGCAGACAAGTCCCTGGTCATGATACTCCTGCTTCTGCCTTCCGGAATCTCCACACCAAAGCTGTTTCCTCATTTCTTTCTGGTGATGATAACTGTGTCCTTTATCTCCAGATGACTCTTACACTAAATGCAGAATACATTAAATTGGATCCCTCTCAGTTTGGATGAAATTTATTACTTCAGGGCTTAATATTTCATCTTGGCTTGTGATTAGGAGGATGAATGCTGATAGAATGTTGTCTTAATTCTCCAGGAATGCTGGAGAGATAAATACAACGTCTTGCTGAGCATGGTTTAGACCACACCAGTTGTTGGTGCTACTTCATGTGAGTATCTTTTTAGAGAAGAAAATCTACTGCTGGAAGCTCCCTTGTTAAATTAGGGACAGAAGCATGGCAAAGGGAGAGAGGCACAGGGTGGGGAAAAATCCTGGCACTATGTGGTCTGTACCTTTGGAATTTACTGCAGATTTGCTCCGGTGTGGAATTAGTGTTTGCAGGCATAGCTTGGATGATTTAAGGTTTTTATATTGGTGTTTCAAGTCTAAATTCTCTTTCTGTCACAAACTTCCTGTGTGAAATAAGAAATGTTAATCCTGCCCAAACCCTGTTAAAATTCAGGAGAAATTGGCTGTCGCATCTCTGGATGCTGTTACCGGGTTTGGCCAGAGGAGACGATCTCCCACCACCTGTGCAGTGCCTAAAAGGTGAGAGTATAAAGAGAGGGACTCTCAGGTGACCTCTTTGTGCTTGTGGCTTTCACTAAGGACAGAATATCAGACTAAAATCCATGTCAATAAATGCATCACGTCAGGAAAGGAGAGGGCTTTGGTTTTCCCTTTTATTCAGCTAAGGCAATCTCCATACTGGCTTCAGAGAAATCCCACGGGGAACAAAATTGTTCCAGCGGTTGCAAACACGTGACACTGGTGGGCTGCCATATCTGTGAACTTCTGTGTGCTTATTAAGCAGCTCGGTGCTTTCAGCTCTCAGAAGGAAATCCTGCTACTCGTGTCTCCTGTAAAGATGTTGAAACATCCCCTTGAATATTCAATGATCAGCAAATATCATGTGTTGTTCCAGCCCCCAGTTTGTCCTGCATTATACTGCCTTGCTGGATTGTATTTCACTACTTCCTTTAAAAGAGGTCATATTAACTTGCCTCAAGAGACTGGAAAATTCAAGAATAAAATTCCTCTGAGACTGTTTAATGCAAAGGCACCATCTGTGGCTCACCAAATTCACCACTTGGGAATGCACAGCTGGGGGAGTCTCCTGGGTGCACATCCCTGCCTGTGCGCTCTGGCTGTGTGACTGCGCTCACAGGGACAGAATTGGGGCTTGGAGGGACTTGTGATGGGACTCGTTGCTGTGTTCCCATGTTGCTTCCACCTCCACATTTACTTTGAGGATCCACCGTGGTGCTCTGTTTCCCTATAAATGCCTCTATCCAGGGAATGATGATGAGGTTACAGGCATTAATGATCTCCCCTTGCAGTCCTCACTGAGGTCCCTACAGGTGCTGTACAAGTCTCTGCAACAACAGCCTTGGAGCCAAAGGGTGGGGTTTTCACCTTCATCTCATGATTGGAGAGGAGAAGTGCTTGCACCACCAAATCCCTAAGACACTCATAAATCTTTCTTTCCCAATAGACAAGGCAGATATACAGTGGGACAGGAAAACAAATGGAAAGGAGTGAAGGGATTTGCCTGCTGTCACAAAGCAGTTCTTGACACAGCCAAGCATGGGATTCAGGGGATTTTTTTAGCCTTTCTCCTGTGCAGTGGACATTTCCTCCACTCTACCACTGCCCTTTTATGGAAATGCTCCTGTAAAACCAAATTATTTAAAAGCTTTAATTCAAATACTGCTTCTTTCCAAGCACCAGGTGATGACTCAGAAGACTAGGCTGTCATTTCCATCCCTAAATCCTGCATGTTCTGGCAGTTCCAATATGAAAGACGATAGCTTGGGAAAAGTAGTTACAGTGATTCCCATTCTTGACCACTTTTCATCACGTTGGCTATCAGAGATGCTCTCATTAACCCTGGTTCAGCCTCAGAATATTCCCTGCTCTTTCTAACAGCATCTGGGGCTGCTGAAACTGCTTTGAAGGCATGATTGAGTTAAATCACCTATGAATCCTACTTGACACAGTATCTATTTCAAGGTAGGGAAGTACACACTTAACAAAATCGTTCAGAATCATTAGCTGGTGCTGGGAGAGAGGAAGAATTTCAATCAAAGCTTACAAGCATTTTGTCTTACATTAGCTTTTGACAAGACCCCAAGGGCCCAACTTTTGTCTTTTTAGTGTCAGAGACATCACACAGGACTCAGAAGTCAGGATGAAAAATTCACTTATAAGAGAGATTTCTCAGAAATCGTTGATGCAATTGAAGAGGTGGAATCGGAGACATTTAGTACAGGTAAGCAGTGGCTGGATGTGTAGCTCCAGGGAGGAAGATACTACTCTGTATACATTGCCATATATAAAGTAGACAGAATGTAGTTTTATCAGGAATTTGTAAGAGTTACCAGCTCTTGGTCATTGTGTCCTGGTGCTAAGTGCATTTAGAAACCTGCAACATATATTTTCACCATTAGTTCATTAATAGTTTAAGGCCATTGGATACTCCGCTTTGACCTAAACAGCAGCAGGGACTCTCCCAAGGCGATGGTGATGAAACCAGTAACTCCTCTTGAAAAGTGATCGTATTTTAAAAAGACCTGCGTTTTGTAAAGATATAATCAGAGGATTTGGCAACAGATCACTGTTTCTAGGTGTAGGATTTTGGGGTCAGCACCTTTGTTTTGGTATATTGTACCATGCTGAGCCCTCTGGTGGTGCTCAGCAAAAACACCCCATGTGTTTTCCTACAGCAGAGGCTGTAGCAATCAGCCAAACTCCTTGCTGGTGTAATGACCTTGGGGCTGTTCAGGATGCAGCAGGAATGAATTGTCTCTCTTTGACAGAAGTGAGTAACCAGCCCTCTTGTGTGCCTGGAAGCACCTGGGTGTGCTGTTCTGTCTGACTCAAACAATAGCTTGGACACAGGAAAGCTGTGCTGAGGGAGAGGAGACAAGACCCATCATTTCCCTTCTTCTCTTGATCTTCCTTGTTTGGTACATTTTAAAAACATCTTTGAAGAACTTTGCAGTTATCATACAGCTGTCATGAAGCTGCTCTGAAGTTCCTTCTTAGCTCTGAATATTCAATCTGCTGTCATTGCTTCACTGTCAGAGTGTGAAGGACCAAAGTAGATTAACTGTCCTTCTTTTTGGTAGGATATAGCTAAAAAAATCCTTATGTGGTACTGTCTGAGGATAGTTTCCTACGCCTTTCTTATGGTGTGGGACCAATTTAAGCATGACTGTTACAGATCAGTATGTACCAGTATCAATGTGTGAGCTGCAACGAAGTCTGAACATGCTGTTGCTGCTAAACTTGTTTGCCATAGAGAAAACTGGAAAGAAGGAAGTTGGAAGCAGAGATACAATAGGCTGGGGAATGCTGATGATGGAGAAGACATGATAAAAACTTACATCAATGTTTTTTGCATGCAGCTTTATGTTGAGTTTGCAGATTTGGAAGATTTGCTGATCATAATATTGTACTCTCCTGTCAAACAAGGGCAGGAGATTTGTCTTAATCTTTGCTTTGGTACCTAGGCCACCAAGCAGTGGCATCCAGTTCCTGCCTATTCTCTGCAGTGCCCAGAGCTCCTCCACTGATTTATTAACAACTATCAGTAAAACCTTTCTCTTCTCAGTGCCACATTTGATTATACTTACTAAGAATTTGGATTATGTGCCAGGCAAGCGGTTGATGTAAGACATTGCACCTGTCCACTTAGAAGGTTGATCTTATATTGGTCTTTACTTCAGGAAGTGGCTGCTACTAATAATTTATTGGGTGCTGACAGCCTGTTCTTCCCTGTCCAAAATACCTCCTCCCTCCAAAGACTGCGTACTGAGTAAGGCAGACAGTGCCCTATAAATCATGATCAAATACAGCCATGCTGCGGTGATTCAATATGTGATTCATTTAAGGTTGGAGGGCAGGAGGAGAGAGATGGGAAAAGATGGGATAAAAGCACTTTTCCTGAAGAATGTGAAGTGTAGATCACAGATTATTTTCAATTAGATTTGCTGGCGTGAGGCTTATGCATGCAGGCAGGAACTGGTCGTCATGTGAACTGTCTGCTTTATGCACAGGAGCAATGCTTAGATGTCCTTCTCAGGAGCTACTTAAAAAGCAGGACTGTTTATCTGTAAAGGGAAAAATTATACATGTTGCTCTGCTTTTCAGCCCTAAGGTTATGTCTCTTCTCACCAAGGTCTTGCTAAGCATTTGTTCTTGAATCAAAAGATACTTTCAATTGATGAAAGCAATTAAATGATTTGACAGTGCCTGTCTGTGTTAGGTCTGACTTTAAGGATTTTGGTGTCTCAGAAATTCTACACTGAAGGTTTCTGATGTGTGTCAAAGAACTTGATTTAAACTCTGATTCTGGGGCAGGGTGTGTGTGTAATGACACAGGAAAGGAAGTCTGTCTTTCAGTTCTGCTGTCTGAAGAGGTGTTCAGAAGATTCCACAGCTTTTGTCAGAGCTGCTTTCTTGTGTGAATGACTTAAAGGTTCAAAGAACTGCTTACACAGACCTATGTCTGAGTGCTTGCCCTCCCTTGGGAGCATCAGCCCAACCTCTGCTCATGGCGACTGAGTGATCCCCCTGGGAAGTACAGGAGTCCATGGGACCACTGGGAAAGAACCTGCAGAGCAAGGGAAGTACAAGGCTCCAAGTTTGGCCCAAACTTGTGTCCTGGGAATATTTTAACCCAAAGGTGTCGGGCTCTGGACAGATGGGACACAAGCTACAACGTTATCAAAGCCTGGGGCCTGCTCTGCTGTGGAAAGTTCTATTTTCCCACAGGGTAGGAGACCTTTACACACTATGCTGCCATTTACTGGGCCTAAAGTCTTTTAAGAGCATCAGTATGACTTGGGTGTCCCTAGATTCTGACATATGATAGTTGATATTACTGCCCTTGCTCCTCTGATGGACATTGTTGTCCTGAGACAGCAGGACCTGACCCACTTGGAATTGCCACTTTTTCCAACCATGACATGTAGTCTGCTGTCTTGGCTTATTTTTATGTGTCAGCCTGACAGTCAAGGATCAGGGTACCTTTGCTCTCTGCTAGCTTTTGTCTGAGCCCCACACTCATCCCCTTGCTTGTCTGTGGGACATTGAGGATTGTCACACAGCAGTGTCCCCATGGCAGCTGCTGGCTTGTTGATCATCCTGACTGATTGGGAATGGCAGCTCATCTGGATCCCACCAGGGCTCTGTGGGAGGCCCTTGGCCCCCTCTCCCTTCTGTGCAATCACTAGGGAGCCAGGGAGTGGATTCTTGCACCTCCAGGGCTATGGCCAGGCCACAGTTCTAGAGTCCAGAAATTCCCCTCTGCATTTGGGCCGTGCAGGTGCTGTGCAGATGCTGTGCTCAGCATGCCTGGATGGACAGGCAGAGCTTGTCCACAGGCTCTGCCAGGGCCCTTCTGTACAGGTGCCAAGCAGGAATCTGCATTTGTGCTTTGGTTTGGCTTGTGCTTGAGCTTTCAAAGGGAATCTTTCTACTTCCACACAGCAGTTCACATCACAGAGCAGTCCTGCATATAAACCATAACATTGCACATAAAGCTCTAAACATTGACAGGCATCCAGTTCATGGCTTAGAGCTGGAGTAGATCTCAACACTTTATTTTCCTAGATCCTCTTGCATCACTCTACAGTGTCTGCTGATGTCAGTGTAGGCTTAGGCTGGTCTTAAGGATAGCTTTGGGCTGCAGTAATCCATAAAACCTAAGGTTCTTTTGAAAACAGGGTCTGTTCTCAGATGTACTCCTGAGCAATGTTGCCTGCCATAAAACTGTGAGAAATCATCACAAAATTAGATAGTAAAAAGATAAAAAATTAAGAAGTTCCAAATTCTCCTTGCTAAATCGGGATACAGACCTGAATGACTCAGAAAGAGTGGATTCAGCCCTACCCTCTCTTGCACCATGTGTGGTATTTCACAGCAGCACATCCTTGGTGGTTCTCAGGTTACCAAACTGCCAAACAGTGGAAGCACCTTCCCCGGGCTTGGGGGGTACAACAGGTACATCCCTGCAGGGCCAGGGGAATCTCAGCTGGTATCAGGGAGGCTCTTCCTCCAGGGGCAGCATATCAAAACGTTGCCTTGACCACAGCACCATTTTGGGCTGGCAGATTCCTCTGTCCTTGAGAGGGCAACAAGACTTTAGGGAGGTCACCTGTCCCGAGCCGACCACCCTTGCCCAGAACGAGGGTCATCTTAGCCAGTCTTTCACAATAGGCAAATGCCCAGCACCCCAAACTCAGGCCTATGTCAATCATCTCTGGGGTGGAGGGAGCTGAGATTATTCTGTCAGGAGTTGACCAGACTTCCCTGCAGAACCGTGGGGAACCTGTGCAAAACAAACTGGCTGCCTTTGTGGCTGTGGATGGACAGGAATCCCCAGCGTGAATTATCTAAAGACTTCCAGCAAGGGAGCAGGCTCTTTCAAATTCCAGGCGCAAGAACAACTCTGAAATGTATCTTTTTCATCTGTGAGTCACTGGCACAGGGCAGCTTGGGTTCCTCTCCCATGTCCAATAGTGGGAAATTCTAGCAACCTGCCGAGTTTTGCAGCAAAGTAGGGAAAGGTCAGGCACTGCTTGTGTTCTGCACCTACACATACAACATGTAGTGACAGATCCCAGATGGAAATAGGAGCCTTGTGAATTCCCAGTGCTCAATATACTTGTCGATACACATTTATTCTCAGTAGACTTGGGATTATGGTCTAATTAGGATTTATTAGAAGGGAAATGATTTTCTTAACAGAAAATACAGTTTAAAGTGATGAGAGGTTTGTATAAACATACGTGCACACACAGAGGTTTGTATAAGATTATTACCCAAGTTCTTGCTGTAGAAGCCAATATGAATATTTTTTCTAGTGAATCAGACAAAGGAATGGATTATTTTTCTTTTTAATAATTAAAATATATTTCCAGTAAAATCGATTTGAATGTCATGGCATATGAGTATCAAGATAATGGCTGTTAGAAAACCAGGTGTTCTGTCTTCAGCCAGAGCCTCAAAATCTGCTTCAGGGACCGTTTTTTAGTCTTGTGAAGAACTGTTGAGATGGTGAGGCTGCTGGAGCAGCCCATCTGTAGCTCCAGGAGCATGGGATATGCTGTGCTTTGGAGCACTCCTGACCTTAGTATGACTTAAATGACTTCAAAAACTCATGAGGTGTCCCTGGACAGGTTTGTGCAGTGAGGTCTCTGTGTGCACAGAAGGTGGGACAGGTTTAGAAGCATTCCATACTCTTATCCTTCTGCATAACCATTCCTGACTCGTGATGTGGGTTTGCCCTTCAGCACCTAGTGAACCAGTGAGCGGGCAAAGCCAGACCGTTCCCATTGCTTTACCAGCCCTTCCCATGGACCTTTTGCACGTGGGAACAGCAGGGGAGATGGTTTGGAATGGGAGAAGGGGTGCGTCAGTAAGAATGGCTGCTCACAGTGTGTTCTACACAACAGAAATGCTTCTCCTCGNCTGTTCCTCTGCTAACAGATGAAACAGTGTGCAGGACTGTTCCTGCACCGGGAGCGTGACTGCCTGTGCTGCTGAGATGCTGGAACAGTCCCTGGCTAGGTTTTGGCTGCACCGCCCAGCGCCGCCCCGGGTCATTCTGGAGCAAGGGCTGGCAGCAGCCGTGTTCCCAGGGCTGTCCCCAGGGGCTGTTTGCATCCAGCCTCCCTGCTTTGAAGGGTAAGGGTGTTTACTGGCGGAGACTCCCACCGTTCCTTGCCAGCTGGCCTCTGTGCCCAGGAATGTTCCCAGGCACACTTCATTTACTTGTATAGATATAAGCTAATGTTACCAGCTATTGTCTGTCCCTGAATCACTCAGCACGGGGCTGGACTGGCTGGGTGCTGCACACAAAGCTTTTGCAGCAGTGCCTTCTGCTGCATGGGGTGTTTATGGTTTGTGTTGTACACATTTGAAACCGAGTCAGGTTGTCTTCACTGAGAACCCCAACACCACCAGCAGCTTTGTCCCAGGCATGTTCCTGTAAGGGCTCCAAGCAATGCTGCTTTTGGGACTTCAGCAATGAACCCACCCTTTATGGTCATGACTTTCAGTTCATCAGCAGTTCAGGTTGCCTTGCTGTGTGTTCTTATTTACTTCTCATTAACATTAAGTTTACTTTGGAATTGTTACTTTCAAAAGCAGGAATCCCAACCCAAATGAACTGAGTGGAAAACTCACGCTGACTCTATACAGATAGAATTTTGCTGTAATTTCCCGTCACAGAATCACAAAATGGTTTGGGTTGGAAGGGACATTAAAGATCATCTAATTCCAGCTCCATTGCCATGGGCAGGGACAACTTCCACTGTCCCACCTTGCTCAGAGCCCCATCCAGCCTGGCCTTGAACTCTGCCAGAGATGGGGGTGCCACAGCTTGTCAGGACAACCTGTGCCAGGGCCTCACCACCTTCACAGTCAAGAATTTCCTCCTAATATCCAATCTAACCCTAGCCCCTTTCAGTTTGAAGCCATCCCACCATGTCCTGTCACTTCAGGTCCTTGTAAAAAATCCTTCTCCGTCTTTCCTGTAGGCTCCTTTCAGAACTGAAGGCCACAAATAGGTGACGCACAGCCTTTTCTTCTCCAGGCTGAACAATCCCAATTCTCTCAGTCTTTCCTGATAGGAGAGGAGCTTCATCCCAGTGATCATCTTGGTGGCCTCCTCAGGACTCTCTCCAACAGAGGTTATATCCATCAACTAAATCCCCGTGTTCCTGGTTACTTTTTACTTTAGATGCAGTTCTTGAAGCCATTCTAGTTATTTTCTTCCAATATCTCTCATTCTTCCAAGTCCCAGTGTATGATTTTTCTCTTTGCTGTTCTCAGTTCTTTTCCTCTTCTCACCCCCAATCCATCTCTTTCTGTAAAAAATCTTTGAGCTTTTTTTGCTATAGTTACTGAAGCTGTATTTGCAGAAGTTTAGGGCAGCAGAGATCACAAAAAAAAAAATACCAGGTCTAGTGGAAAAATAGAAATTTTGCATGACAGCATCTCCTTTTGGATCAATAGCAGTGAGCCATATGCCAGGGTGTCTAGATGGGTATGACTTTTTCATTAGTGATCTGGAGGAAAATGGAATGTATTTTAGGATTGTCATCTGCATTCTATTCAAAGACCACAAGGATGCTTCAAAGACATGATTTACAGTAAGCTGTTAGTCAGAGCTGAGACAGTCACCATTTTGTGATGTGGGATTGATGCTGATATTTTGTATATTCTTTGTTAGGTGAACAAAGTAATTACACCTTACTGTTTGAGTTCTGTCTCTAACCCAAGGCAAACCAAACATTATGGCTTATTGTGGTATAATTGTTGGATTTAATTTTTGTAACCTGCACAGTGATGTCAGCTGCAGATAATGTTGGGGCAGCTTCTTCCCTCAAATGTGGTGGGTTATTTGGGGTAGTTGGAAATAATCACCAAGCCCTGTGCTCTCAGAAGAACTACTCATCTTGGTGCGGGTGACTGATGTGCAAATAACAGACCTGGAGTGATTTTGCAGGAAATAAAGGAGCAGGGAGCCATCCATGGTCTTTAATACTTTTATTTATATTAATGATAAGAGACTGTGGGTTTGAAGGCAAGGCTGCTGCCTGATTTCTCCTTGGGAGCTGAACATCTGAAATGCTTATGGTGATAAAACCTGTGATTGCTCCTTCTGAGCAAGTTTCACTTAGATCCAAGTAGTTCAGAACTGTTACATTGACCTTGTTTTAAATTCAGATGTTATATATATCTATGTATATATCTGTGTATAATATATATCTATATATGCCCATTTTGATCCAGTTTTATAGCCTGATTTGGTGGATACATTTCCTCAGTAGACAGAAGCAGTTTCAAAGCATGCTGCAATGTGCATCTCTCCTATCTCCTGAAGAGATGCATTTTATTCTCCTCTGGACCATCAGCTTCACAGCCAGATAAGCCACCTCTTTGAGCAGAAAAGACCAGTGACCTGAAGGAAAGTTTTACAGTTTAATGAAACAGTTAGAAAACAAATACTAAGTTCTTAATGAAAGAAATGAAAATGCAAAGCACACAGTAGTCTGTTCTTTATGATCCATGAATTCCTTTCTCTTGCCGCACAGAAAGCACACGTGTTCTGCAGTAGTTGGCCTGATCCTGTTGGCAGATTCAAATTTGATCCAATGTAATGGTGTAGGATCAGGGATTTGGGAAGGAAACTGGGAATACAAGAACTAGATGAGATCTGCTGAGAAGTAGATCCAGCCGTCTGCTATCTGCACATAAAATCACTTCCAACTTTTCAAACCTCCATCTCTGATGGATTTCCTTGTCCTCACAGCCCCCCTTGGCCAGCTTTTCTAGTGATTCAACTTCTCCTTTTTTGCCTAAATTGATTCACTGTAGATGCCGCTTTTCTTGAGCCAGTTGTTCTTAGCTCTCCTGCCATGCATCCCTCTGACCTACATGGTGACAGAGCAACATTCCCTCTGCCTCTCACTGTCAGCCATCACAGCCAAACCCTTCTGTCACGTGCCTGTGCTGCCCTGTCCCAGAATTCCTGCTTAGTACTGGAAGCCACACAAGGTAACACCAATGTTAGTCACACTTTGGAGACCACCCCAGCACGCTCCGGTGGTGACAGCAAATGTGACACGAGCTATATACCAAACAGATACCAAATACCAAATGCCAAACCAAACACCAACTCCATACTTCTGTAGATGGGCTTTTTGTATTCACCATCAACATTTCTTTAAGGCAGAATCTGTTGGTTTCTGTGGGCAAATTCATCACCAAACACAACAGGGTCATGAACACCAAAGGCTTTTAGAGAGAACTGTAATGTGAATAATTGTCATTACAGCAGCACTTCCAAAACAATAATTTCTAAATGATTTTAGAGTTTTGCTACATAAGTCACACAGTGCCCAGGTAGGCTCAAATCAAAGTATTTCGACCTTAGTACATTTGAGTTAAGCCTTTATTGATGGAAATTTTCATGGAACACGTTTTCTCATGGAAATTTAATTTTCTCCATTTAAAGCTATATTTCTTGCAGATGAAGTGAGTGTGCTTGTTCATTGTGAAGATAACAATACAGCCAATGAATTGCATATGCCTGAGTAAACTCTAAACACACAAGCCTAACATGGAATATAAATCTAAATGTCTTGCACATGCTATGCAAATTCAAGAGTCTTCAATAGGGCCCTGTTTCACCAAGGAGCTGATTCCAGAAAAGTTTGAAAAAGCAGTGGAATAACTTTAACATTATTAACCCACATAAAGACTCCTGAATATAGTACAAAATCACTCATGTTGATATTGGCTCCCCCCTGGAAAGAAAAAGAGATCAAAGTTTTTTTTTCCCCTGAAAATATTAGCCTTAAGTTTGTTTTCAGATCTTTAATGTAAAATTGCATTTACTTTCTATGTTTTCAAGACTGAGGCATTATTGTTACTCCAGTTCAGTAGGCTTTTTATAATCAGTTCTTATACTCACATTTATTTAGCTCTTTCTGAATGGCAAGGAGAGGATTTTCCCCACAAAAATGGAGGGTGCTTTCAAAGGTGAAAATACCTTAAAGAACTGCACTTTTATGATTATTCATAGATTTGTTTATAAGGCTAGAGCCCCACAGAGTATTCAGAAGTAGTTTAATGGGTGAGTTGACACTGACTCAACATAAATTGCTGCATCCTGATACTTTGTTCATTTTTTGCTCTAGCATATTGTACTTTTTAGTGCATTGTAGTATCGGGTTACTCAAACAAGATGAGAATGGTCATTTCAACAAGAGTAAGACTAAAGCTGGGGTTTTTTTGAAGAATATTGCGCATTGTCTTTTATTGTTACAATTTCAAAATGGTGCCTGTGTATTCTTGTCAAAAACCAGAGAATTATAATGCATTTTAATGGGATGTATTTGTTTAATATCTGCAGAGAAAAACCCAAAGTAACCTTCTGTAATGCATCTTGAGTTTCTGCTTTGTATCTTTGTTCATCACGGACCACCCTGACTCTGGGGTTTAATACTAAAACCCTACCAGTCAATGCACTGTTTCACTTCCAGACAGAGCCTTACATGGGTTGAGAGGGTGTGAAAAAACCCTTTTCCATTCCAGTTTTTCAATCTAGAATTTCTACCTCCTCCACCTCCCAGGAGTGACAATACCCTTGTCATAAACTGCTGATACTGCAAAAATCCAGGCACCCCAGGTTCTGGGTGACGCCAGCAATTCTGTTCACGCTGCTGAGAAGAAATGCTGTAAATTATCCTGGTTCCCCAGAGTCTTGGGACATAGCTGGAAAACCACTGCATGGTCCCTTCCTCACAAGGCTTGAGAACTGAGGAGAAGCGTCTCTGTCCAATCTTGGGCTCCTTTTTCCTGCTTAGAAGAACCAAAATAGCTGATGTAGAGGGAATGGTGAGAGCCAGGATGGCTTCTCTCTGTCCCTCAAAGTTAGGACCCTCTCCTGGAGTCCTGGTGTTAGAGGGGAGGTCTTGCCTGAGTGTGGAATGCAGCCCCAAATGAGTTCCTTACTCCAGGACGTTAATTGCTGTTGAGAATATTTACGAACGGGCTTATTTAATGAAGTGATTTGTTGATCCTAAGAAACTGCTTTATCTCATCAAGTCCACAGCACAGGAAATGTGAAGGTTTGGTCCCAGCAAAGCATGCTTGGCTTGAAGTAAAGAGTCACACTTTGGAAAAAAAGGAATAATGGAATGTTAAATTAGTAATGGCTTTTGCAGCTTGTTTGTAGTTTGATCTTTCTATGCTGTAAAAGTTATTTCAGTATTTAATTTCTGGGGCTTAATTTATGCCTTTGCTTGGGTTATTTTTTAAAGAATTTCTTCTGCTTGGAAGAGTTTGTTTCCTACAACAGAAGAACAGTATTACAATAGATGGTTTGCCTTTGGCTGCCAGAAGCCCCAGCTGTTGGTAGGAAGATATTCTGCACAAGTGTGTAAATAATGTTAAGACTGTCAGGCTTCCTTGAAACTCCATGAAAACACAGCTTACCTCTCCCAAGCCTCCAGTGCAGGAATATGATCCTCTGTGTGCCACCTTGGCTTTGATAGGTCTGTTCACACACTCCAGTCAGATAAATGCTCACGTGCTTGGCTGGATCACAGTCACACAGCTGTGTCTGCTGGGGGCTGCAGCTCCTGTAATCCTGCTCAAACAGTCTTTACGTGCAGGCTCTTGGCATTGCTCTAGATATGGACATGGGAAGTTGGAGCTCAGCGTGTGGTGCCAAGGCCTGGGAAGCCTATGCTGAGCCTTGGCCACACATCCTGGCCTCCAGGCTTGGTGAGGTTACATTGGCACAAGCTGTGGGCATAGCTTCCAGGTGCCCTCGGAGAGCTGGGAGTACAGGAGGATACTGCTGGGATAGTCACTTTGTACCCTGATGTGGGGGTAACAGACCTTATTGGGCACACAGAAGGGCAGAGGAAGAGTTCCACCTGCTGACAGGGTGCTGGTGTCTCCATGTGTTTGTCTCCTGCTTCAGACACCCCTGGATTTCTCCACAAGTGAGCTTGTTAGGATGCATTCCTTGTTCTGTACAAGGGAAGCTGATGTGTGGAGACCTGAAATGATTGGGACACGGTCAGGAATGCTAGAGCTGAAGACCGAATCCAAGTCTCTTGAAACCATGCCAGTACTTCAGCAACAGGGCCACCATTCCTTTGGAGAATATTTTCCTTTGACTCTAGCAGCTTTTGCAGCTGGCTGGCTTTGTAGAACAGATCCAAGGCTCACTGAAGTCAGTGGGAGTCCACTTACTGATTTCCAACAAGCTTTGGATCAGTCCCATTAGGAGCATTTTTCCTATACACTAGAAAGAACATGCTCCCTTTACCTGTCCCAGTTGTGTAGGGAAGCTGAAGGGCTGGAGATTAGGGTTGTTTGTTTTACCTTGTAAGGACCCCTGGCAACTCTTAAAAAACACTGATAGAAACCAAGGTTATTGCTCCCATCTCCCCACTGGAAATTTCTGCTCCCTCAGAGCACAGCTACATAAACAGCTGATTTGGCATTTAGCACAAGGGAAGGAATGGAAATGCCTGGCAGGGTGGTGGAAATGAGTTATTGGAGATGATGGAAGAAGGGCCAGAACCTTGAAGGAGTGCTACTGGTGGTGGAAGAAGCTGTGCTGGATGTTGAATCCACTGTTTCTATGGCTCTTTGAACAGATGGGAACTAGTAGATGTGGGTGGGAAGGAATCTCTTCAACTGCTAGTAAAATATATGGTCAGTGTGATCACTGATCACCCAGATACACAACAGCTGTAAGTGAAGATTCCCTTTAGTTCCCCAGGGTCAGCACTATCCTCTGACATTGCCCCAGACTGCAAAAATGTTGGATGGGGATTCACTGCTGTTTTTACATTCCCATATTCCTCCACCTGAGCTAATACCATATTTTCTCAGCAGACTTGTCCCTGCTCATGAGGAAGTTGATCCTGTTTATGAAAGCAGTGCCCTCTGTGGCATGGTTTCCCGAGGTTTCCTCTGTGAGGGAGGGAGAAGGCTGAGCAGAGCTGAACACCATCCTGATGTGCACCAAAACCCACCAAAACTTCACTTGTATTTCTGTTGACTGTGTCTGGCTTTTTTTTCTCAACCAAAGACCATTGAAACAGTCACTTAGATGAGGCTGTCTACTGCAACTGCAGTAGACATTAGCATTATTTAAAATTATACACATGGTCTCAAACCAAAAAGTGCTCCAGGCAGGTTTTCTGCCTGTTTGCTGGTCCTGTTGAGGACCCTGAGTCTGGATTCCTCACAGCTCTCATTAGATCCTTAGTTAATTTTTCAAGTTGGAGACCTATTTCCTCTGTGGGCCTGGGAGCCCTCAGTAATTAGTGAAGAAAAAATAGTTACTTCTCAAAAGCAATTCAGATATTTAGATGGGATGTAAGTACCTAAAGTCTTTATAGTAATTTTTACTGAATGTAAAGGGACTTCAGGATAGGGAAACTCCTAGTTTAAGCAGTTTAGCAAAGTTAGATGAGATGGATCTGTGTGCTGGTGACAAGTGATTTCTCATGGACGTCACTAGACTTTCATGGAGCTACTTAACTACAGATATGTTTTTTAATAAGGAAAAGAGAAACCTGTGGGAAAACAAAGTATATCAATAATCACACATACTTACATTTGGCAATAAAGTTTTTGGAAAAAAAGTCAGTACAGCAGCTTGTTGCCTTTGAAACATAATGCTATTAAAATGTTCAACATGAAGTTTCTATTTTTAAAACAGCAGTTGAAAGAAATGCACGAGATTAATAAGAAGCTAAATTGAAACCATGTTTGTTCATAGGTAACACAGACAAACACCAAGTTAATGGGGAGGGCTCTGTGTGTGCTCCAGTTTGGGCCACTGCTTGTTTGGTTTTTATTTTGTCTTCCTTAGGGCGCAGAAGGGGGTAGAAATACCAGCCTGTTAAATCTCTTATTTCCTTTCTTAGGCTGTTGTTCAGTTGAGTTTATTAAGCCTTCTGAAACAGCAGCTTATGGCAAGTTAAGACATCATCTGCCACCCCAATACATAGGGAGTCGCTGATACAAACTGTTCTCCAGCAGAAATGGACAACATGTCTGCCCCCCAAAAAGCCTTAAACACAAACAAAGGGATATGTGGCAATCATGTTGGAAATGAAGTTTTGAGCATTGAGCTACTGGCCTGGAAAGGGGAAACCACCTGACACAGGTGTCCAAGAGAGCTGCAGATCTCTGTCTCTGCTGTTGGTGCAGATGCAGCTGAGAATGAATCATTCTTGTCCAGCTAAAAAGCAGGAGAGAGGAGCTGCACCTTCAGGGAAGTGTGTACAAATGCAAATAGGATTTTGCTCCAAGGTGACCACAGTCTCATGTTAATTGCAGCTGCCAGCCCAGAGGATTTGATGAACTCGAGTTCTTCATATTAGATAAAAAAGGGATATTGAGCAGGGAAGTAGGTTGGTGAAGAGTGTTGGTAGGTTGGACCCTGGAGAAGAGCTTTGGTTTCATTGGCACTGTTGTGGCCATTTACAGGATGTCAAATCTGTCCCACTGACTGCAGTGGATTTAGGATGACACTTGCCAGCAGCACAACAGTTCCACATGGCTTTTATTTTCTCCCAGATTATTAATTTTGTTTTAAAGTCTAAAAGGAACTGTCTGGGTGGCAGTAACAGAAGAATGAGCACTGGAGGACCTTGTTAGTAGCATAAAGGAGAATATGCAGATAGAGGCTTGGTTCAAGAATTGTTGGCAGCAGCAGTAAATGTTACCAGCAGGCACTGCATGGAGCTGTGTATGGAATAACCTGTTGTAAATAAACAGCACACAATGTCCAGAGAACATTTACATAAAGGAGATGTCTGTAAAATATTAAAGGAGTAAATGTAGAAAACAACTAAGAACTAGTTGGAACTGAATGACAAGATAAAGCCAGGAGAATTTCTGCCCCAAGGCACTCTCAGTTAGCTCCAGCAGTCTCTCTCCATGCTGATATGACCTCCAGACATGTTTCCCAAAACCAAGTTTCTGGCTATTCCTCTGAGGATGTTTGATTTTCAGTTGAACCCTGCATGTCTCATAACAAGCTCCAGGTCTGTTTTGTGGTCACGGTTTGTGTTCTATAAATCTTATTTCTTAGATAATGGGGATTGGGATAGAGTCAGTGATGAGAACCTTGGGGCAGGCCACAGATATATGGGGAGGGATCTGCTAGTGTTTCACGAGAGAACATTAAAATCTTTCCAGTTTACTGCTATGATTGCTCTGATTTTATATGTGAAAAAGTTAAATAGGTTGCAAAGCTTCAATAACTTAATCTCTGCAAAATATCCACACGAATGACAGGAACACAGGTGCAAACTGCCTGATGGCAGCATTGCTAAATAATTTTTTTTTTATGGTCAGAGCTGTCCAGTATTAAAGAAAAATAAACAAAAAACTCAGAATTTTGAATGTTGGATGAAGAAACCCATTTTTTTTCTCACTGAGCAGATACCCCCTTTTCACAGACATTGACTTACTTAAGCACTTTGGAGTATCAAAGTTATTGTTTAAGTGTTACATGTTGTTGGTAGAATTGGTTGGAAAGTAGAACTTTCTCTATTTAAAACAAAATTTGAAGTTTTAATATGAGTTTGTACACCCCATTGGGAGATCAGGTACTCAATGAGGTTGGAGTGAGTTGGGCACTTGCTGTGTAGGGAATATTCTGAGAAGTTTTACTTTGGAAGTGTCAAAACATTTTGATTCTGAAATTTGAAAATATGACATTTGATAGCAGTGATTTGCTATTATCATATTGTAAAGTGTAACAGTGTAAGCTTGCTGGGGTGTAACAGTCTGCACACATGGTATGTATTAACATTTGTTTTCATGTAACATATGTATGAGTTGAAACAATGAAATACAGTGATATGGTGAGAATAAAACATGTGAGTCAGGATTAACTTGGAAAGTTAAAACATTCAGCCATAAAACAATTTGGTTTCACAAAAAACGGTCTTTATTATGTAAAAACTACTACATCAAACTGCTCCTAGCTTTCAACCAAGTTTCATTATTATAAGTGAAACCAGTGATGCCCAACAATTTCCATTGTGGCAGCCTCTGATGCTGTTAAACTTTTACCATGCATGCTGAAATCATCCACGCTGAGGGCTGCTGCAGGCTGGGCTCCCCTGGAAATGATTGGCAGAAATGCTTCCTCAGTTTCTGAGGCTGAGCACAGGGAAGAATACATGATTTTGCTTACATTAAAACACTGCAGCTGTTTCAGAGAAAAGTATTAAAAAGGGTACTGGGGTGGATTTTTTTTGCCTCCCAAGTGTCTGCCCTTTGGTTTGGCCAAGGTGTGAACTCGTGTCATGTTCATACATTCTCTATGTTGCTCAGGAGCTCTGTCAGCTCAAGGAGGGATTGGTGGAACCAGGGACTCGTGTCTGTTTTTTCATTTCACATTTGCTGCTCAAATATGTGGGCAAGGTTTGGAAGGAACAGTAGCTTCAAGTACTTTGTGTTCTTGATTGATCTAATTAGGTAATTGTTCCTTTCTACTAAGGGAAAACCAGCTGATTTGCAGAGAAGTCAGTTTGGTACATGGAACATCTGCTATTCTTCCTCCTCTGCCTTCAACCTCAAGTCCATGTTTTGAGGCAGGCGCGGTGAGACGATGCTCTCCTCCGTGCCAAAGCAGAGCCTGCAGTGCCAGAGATCTAATCAGGTGGTGACACCAAGGACTGGCAGGGATGCTTGTGAACATGGAAAAAGTAGTTCTCCTGGCTCTCCTAGACACATGGCTGGCCAGAAGCGAGGTTTCAATTATAAGCAGGGCTAAAGTACATTTGTGTTAATGACAAATCCGTCAGCCGAGGTGCAGATACTCCAAGAATACATGTGATGGGATTATGTGCATGTTGCTAATTCATTTGATATAGCTGCTCACTTGAATTTGGTTAATTAAGATGGATGATCCCTTTTGGCTGGGAAGTAGCATCACTGAACCCAAACTGAATTATTAAAATATCTGCTAGAAGTGTAAGATGTTGTGGTTCTTGGGCTGCCAGGTGTCAGGAATCATCTCAGAGCACCTGGCTGGGGTCTGTGAGGGAAGGGTGGCTGGCAAGGGGCAGGCTGTCACCGTAACATGGAACAGGGTGACTTGTCAGCCCTGCTGCGTGAAAACCTTCCGGACCCATTTTGAGGGGATCTCTCAGTGTTTTGGAGCAGCAGCTCCGCCGTTCCCTGCCCGACTCTGGATGCCTAGGCATAAGTCTCTTTGCGAGGAGAGGAGGGGGCTCTCCGAGGCTCTGAGAAGAGATGGGGGCTCCTCCCTGAGGCTGTGAGGGGAGGAAGGTACGGCCCAGGCTGTGAGGGGAGGATGGGGCTGCCTGGGCTGTGGGGGAGAAGGGGCTCCCTGAGGCTGTGAGAAGAGGAGGGAGCCCTCTGAAGAGTGTCAAGAGAGACTGGGGGCTCCTCCCCGAGGCTGTGAGGAGAGGAGGGGGCTCTCCGAAGCTCTGAGGGGAGGCAGGAGCTGCTCCCGCCGGCCACAGCCGGCTCCAGCAGCCCCACCCCAGAGCGCACCTGAGTGCCGCACGTGCACTGAACTAACAATGTCTGAAGGATTTGTAATGAACTGCCGCTTTTTTTTTTTAATTGAACTCCTCTCTTTCAAAAAGGTAATGATATTTTGTTTGATTTATTTCTATTGATAATTTTTACTTCAACTGGCATCAATAGTCAGATACTCGCTATGAGTTCTTTTTCCTGAAATCTAATTTCTTCCACCCAGAGTGTCTTGAGGGAATCTCAATGCCATCCAAACACGAGCTCCTATCTATAACTCAGCTTCCTGAAGGAAGGACAAGCTCAGTTCTCATTTGTTTGCACACATCAGAGCTAACTTTCTCCTTTGGGCTCCTACATTGTCCCAAGGGACCTGCCACTCCTGTCCAGGCCCTCCATGTGGTGTGGAATGTAACCTAGTGTCCAGGGCAGGCTGCTAATTACAGCTTTAATTTTATTGTGCTTAGGAGGAGACAGATATCCAGCCTTCCCGTATTTATAAGTACGGATCTGAAGAAAGGCAGATAAGGTGTGCTGACAGATGGGACAGCCCAATGGCAAATTGCCCATCAGGTGAGTAAAACCTGCGACTGATGAGCCCCATGAAAGGGTGACTGCTACTAGAACAATACATGTGGATAGATAAAACTGTATCTACATATATATAACACACACGTGTATGTGATGTTAACAGCATCAGCTCCCAAAGGGTTTAGAAAGGAAGAAAATGTGTGTTTTATATTATTCCTGTGTATACACTTTCTTACCTAATACATTCTTCATTTCCTCTGGGGCCTTCTTAAAGAAGTTGCTAATGTATAAGCAGTGCAACTTATAAGAAACCAATGGGAATCTAAATAGTGTCTCGCAATGCCTAATTTTGGTGATAAGTTAAAAACCCCTGCACTTTGTGTCTCAGAAATGACCTATTATTTTACAAGAAATGAACTATTATTGTGCAATAAGAAAATAAAAGCAAGGGTCTGCTCTTAGCAGTAAATACTGCAAGAATTATTTTAATTTTGAAAATGGTAAGCTGTGGTTCTGTTAGCTGCAAATTGCTGCAGCTCCATAGCTCGGAAAGGGAGAACAGCTGATTTATATCAGTTGAAAATCTCTCTTGGAGTTCTTGATGTTTTATTCAGAATTCTTGGATCACAGTACATTAGAAACCACTGTGGTAGATTTACCATAAATATTCAGGTTCTGTGGTGCATTATTCCGTGAATAATCCCAATTATTTCAGAGGCTTAAAAGTACTCAAGAAGACAGATTCCCCTGGAAAGAGGAAATGCTGATCAGCCTTGGACTATGGTTCTGGGGAGTGTCAGCACAGCCTGCTTTCCAGTGTGGTGCTGAACTGAGTGCTGTAGCACCCGCTCTGCACCTTGTTCTGTGTGCTATTGTTCACCAGTGTTGGGTTCAATACAGCACCTCTTGGGATGGGCAGGAGCCTTTCCATTGACTTCATCAGGCATTGGGTGTTCAGGGATCTTGAATGAGATCAAATGGCAGCTATTAACTAGCCTGGCCTTCTTCCAGCTTTAGTTATTGCCTGTGGTGCTTATACAACCTGTTTGGTACCGAATTTTCTCTCATTTCATAAAACAGAGAATGACTCAGCCATGCTATACCACTTGGTATTTTTTGTATAATGTCACTTACCTTTGTATTCAAAGGAGCTAAATCCAATAGCCATCCAGTTATTGACCCTTTCTATGTGAGTTTGTGTGTACAAAGGCTGCCTGTTACCTTTATATGACTGACCAAAATTATTATGAAAGTTCAAGTCCTTGTTCATACTCTCTTGAAATGCTCATTTTTCAAAACTGGGACAGACGTTTGGTGCTGTTGGAAGAAAAGCCTGGAACAACGGTAAGGTTGAATTTTGGTACTGATGACATTTCAGAAATGGAGCTGGTTGAAATATTTCCAATTTTAAGATGCTGCTGGCCTCTTTAAATACAAATTTTGGTCAAAGGAAAAAAGTAATAAAGGAAAGAATTGCAAAAAATATTTCCATTAAGTAGTTTACACATTTCTGTAAGCAAGATTTGAAGGGGGGAGGCACAGTTGATCAGGAGCAACCAAGTGTCACAAGCACATGAGTTTGGTATTGTAGATACTGAGTGTGTTTCTGCACTGGTGACTGAAGAAGGCAAGACATCCACCATCTGAAGTCTGGTAGCTCTCATCACACCAGGACTTTGCTCCCATTTCTCTCCATTTCTGCCAGCAGTTTGTCCTGCTTGCTGAGTTTTTTTCCCTCAGGTTATTTGAGGGAAACAGGTGTTTCCCGGGAAGCCTGAGTGCTCAAAGCTCTAATCGCTGTCTCTGGCAAATGGATCCTTTGTGCTGTCTGGAGGATTAATAAAGGGTTAGGTGCTTAAAAAAATAAACAGTGAGTGCAAACAGTGGGAAGCAGTAAAGCTGCGTGTGGCTGATGAGCGAGGTGATGTCATTTCTTTAGCAGAGGCGATACAGTAGTCAGGGATGCCATGAGGGGAAGGCTCCTTTGAAGGAAACGGGAGTGATGAGGCAAACCGCAGGGAACTGTTAGTGGCTAGTGGAAAAAGGTTGTTGGGTTTGAAGCCTCGGAGCTCAGGTGCAGTGCAAGAGAATAGGGGCTCATTGTTAAGGCAAGGATCAGCACTCCCTTTTGTTCTGTCCCCTGCCCCCCTCCTCCTCTGGCACTACAATAATAATACCTTGTCACTCTTAAGACATGCTGGCACAGATCGTGTTCACTGATGGATGTTCACTCAATGGATGTACTAAAATGGTTTGTTTCTGTTGATGTATGTCTTTGTAGGCTCCTCTAATGGGAGTGTAAATAAATGAACCCTTCAGCAGGGATTTGTTTCACTGCAGTCCAGTTTAACCTCTGAGTGCCTCGCTGCCATGAGTCACTCCAAATGCTTTACTGCCTCTCATTGCTTCTGCTTTTTTCTGGAGTTTCATGAATTCCATTTGCTGTCCATGTGCACCGGCAACTTGCTATATGTGGATGCAATTAATTTTTTAAAAGGAGTATTTAGTAAAGCGAGGCTGAGAAATTAGGATGAGCAGTCAAGAAAGGTAAGGGCCTAATGTCCACTGAGAGAGTTAAAAAGATTTCCCATTATTTCATCTAGGGGTGATCACAAGCTCTTGAGATTAATTTCTTTGAAGTTGTGTGCAAGACCTGGTTTGGATGAGGTTGTGGATCATAGAACTGGAACTTTGTTTCTGTGGTCAGTTCTCACAAGTACATAAATACTACAGTGGTACTTTTCCTCAAGACAATGGAACTCCAAGACATCTTCAGAAAACACCCAGAATGAGTGTATTATAGTGATAAACCAAAAAATAGCTTTTACAGAGAAGGGAGGCTCTAATGTATCCTTCTTTGGAGATTTTTTTCACCATAAATATGTGGGAATGAGAGTTTTGAAAGAAGGTCAGCATAGTTTTCACAACTCTGTTCTAGAGTTTGAAGTGCTCATACTTGGCACAGTTCACCTAGCCTGGAAGTGCCATCATCCATTATCCTGCATTTAGAGAACCATTTAATGATCATTGACCAAACCCCACTTTTTCAAGTCTCCACTTAAAAAGACTTCTCCAGAGAAACCAACAGCAAGGAGCTTCTGGTGAAGATGGAAATGGAAGGTAACAGGCCTAGTGATGACAGAGAAATTTCAATTGTTCATGGAAAAATGACAAAACTGGTTGCAGTTTTCCCTCCATTTCCATTATCAGATGAATCAGTCATGGAATAGGATATGCTTGCACAGAGAGAGAATGTCACATGGCTACAGAAATGCTCACCAAGTGCAGACATCTGATATGATCCATGTAACCTCCTAACAAGTTGTGTGTTGGGACAACATCCTGTCATATCATACATCTGCAGCAAAGACAATTAAAAGCAGCTTTCTCCCATTTCAGTCTCTGGCATGTAGGAGATGCAAATGCCAGATTTTGCCAGGAGACCCAACTATTGACAGAGATCAGCCCTTCCTGAAATGCTTTTGCTAATTCTTGTCTATTCTATCTGGAGTTTTTAATGCAAATGTACTCACTGAGGGAGAAAATTCTCTTTTTCAACTATGCCATTTATTTTTCAGCCTATATGTTTGCTGTTCCTGTTAATAAAGTGCTATTTAAAAGCTGCATTCTAGACTGGGGAACACTGTCCCTCCACCCCTTCTCTTATGTATTTCTTGTAGTGAAAATGTAAAAACTTTATTGGAAGATTGGCCTTTAAGACACTGCAAGAGAGCATCCAGTATCTCCATATCATTCCTTCATTATTTCTGGTTGCAGCATATTACATGCAGCACCAGATGTGAGTAAGAAGAAGGAGGGGTGCAAAAGAGAACTTCAAATGACTGTGATGAATAGTTGAAAGTGAACAGAGGGGCTTTTAAGGCTCCTTTAAAGAATGCCTAATGCTCTGCTTCCCTAAGCAGCAGGCTACTGATGATGGAAAAGTCACAGACATACCTGCAGAGATTTGAGAAGCTCTTGTTTCAGTAGGTCTTTATGGCAGCTAAAAAAATAGAATTCCTGTGCTCCTGCCAACTAGGTTGGTGTGTCCAGCTTGCTTTTCTCCTTTCCAGTTTGCTCTGTTGGGACAATGTGCAATGACTTGGACAGTGCTGAACTCCAAACCACCGCTATCCTTATTTAGCCACACCTCCCAAGACCAAGACCTACTTGTGTCTCTGGTACTTTTCCATACTTGAGCAGTGCCATCTCGAGGACTGCTGTTTCCTGGCTGCATTTCTGGTTCTGATGGTGGCATAAAATGCCACGCTCTGCAAATCCTGATTCTTCTTTGCCTTATTAAAATAAGTGGTGACATTTTCTTAGACATACACAACCTGCACTTCCCTAATGGCACCCTGGAAATCCAACATTAGTATAAATCAGGAATGAGGAGCCTTATGTCCTCTTCCTGCATCATCCTGTTTTATAACAAGCTTTCTAAAATCTGAATTCAGGCTAAAAATTACTGGCTTTACCATCCAACAAATTCCTTGATTAATTTTTTGTTTCCTTTTTTGGTAGCATGATTTGAAAAATACAGCACAAATGTCACAGATGCAAAGGGTTTTTTCAGAGGAGTTCTTGAAGCTTTTAATTGAGTCTGTTGTTTGAGCACAGCTAAAATTGTGTAGAGTGGAATCAAACAGCCTTTGTGCACTCGGGGCTCTGTGGGATCATGTCTCTGGGGCGATGCAATATGTGGATGCCAGCGTTCAGCTGGCACTGAGCTACTGCTTCATTCTGTCCCCCCATGGGCTTTTCCCCTTGTGCCACTTCCTCTGTCTCCATGGTGGTGGGTGTGCTTCAGGATGAGCCCTGAGCGTGGCTGGATCCTGGAGGTGAGGGGGAAGGGGATGAGGGGCAGCCTGTGGGTGTTCCAGGGAGCGGGCAGCAAGGGATGTAAAATACGGTGGGTACAACCACCCCGAGTAGCAGTGCTGCCTTAACTGAGCACTTCCTTGGCTTGTGCTCATTGCACTGATAGAAACGTGCCTCAAAGAGCTCCAGCTCCTCAGTTAACACCGTTCTTGTGAAGGTGAATTCATTGCCAGAGCAGGCCACACCTCTTCGCACAGGACTTTAGGAAAGGGTAAAGCAAATAAGCGCCGTGCTGCTGAAATCAGAGCGATGGCTGACGGAGCCCCGATGGGGAGAACGGCCAAACAGCCTGAATGGAATGTCAGTAAGCGTGGAAGTTAAAAATACACTTCTCAGACCTTGAGGACACTCTGGGGACTAAGAAGCTATATTGATACTAGACTTCAAAAGTTCCAAATAAACAGCAGGATTTTCTCAATGCACAGAAGTGCATACTTGTGATGTCAGAGCAATGTTATTTCTGCACTGCAGATCTCAAGGCACATGCCTTAAAAGCCAGTCCAGATAAGTTGCAACTTACTTAATTTACATTTATAATTGCTCTTATTTTGTTTTCGTGTATCTTAGAAACCTAGATTCATACTGTGAATCCCAAATTTACATCTTTCTGAAGAGAATGTTACTGCCTTTAGGGTAGAGAGCACGTCTTGTGTGAGAGCAAGTGATCTTTCAGAGGATTAACATTCATTCTATGCTAGATGACCTTGGACAATGAAAGTAGGAATGATTACATTGATTTGCTTTGAGAGATACTTATCCACAGATAAGAGTGAGCCTCTAAAGCCAGACATTTCCTTAATGCTCCTCATTCTAAGTGTTCAGAAGACGAACATGTCCCTTGTCCCAGTTCAGGTGACTTCCCACTTCTCAAATGCTGGGCAGGCTTTGTCTTTTTCCTACAGAAAAATGAGAACTGTAGATGCCATTACCTGGATGGAAATTGCTGGAAATAGCTGTAATTCTGTTTTTTTTCATCTGTCTTACACCCAGGAGTTGCTTTTGTGGATGTATTTTAACTCACTTAGATTTGTCTAGGATAACTTGGAAAGATTGTAGTGTATGGAGAAAATATTTTATATTTGTGTCTTTTTGGTCTAATAGCAAAGCTCAGAGAGAACCAAAGGCATGACAAATACCATAAAAGAAAATCAAATGTACAGATTTTTTAATAGTAGACAGAGTCTGCAGAATAATTTTCCATGATATAAAATCCTCGAATAAGGGTTGTAGGCTGAATTAATCAATTAGTCTAGCCTGTGTGTAGATCAGAGTGGTGAATTATAACAGTACTCTCAAAAGTAAAAACCCCAAGCACTGATCTAGAGGAAACTGATGAGCTTGCGTATTTGTGATAAATGCCAATGTCTTGACAAGGAGCTAAGTCACATGTGTTTTAGGAGTTTGTGAGAGTGGCAGTTGGCTGCTGCTGGAAGAACAACCACACTTGTGGCAGCAGAGTTTAGGCACAGGTTGATCTGAATTAAAATAGCAATCTGCATGGCTTCATGCAAAGGCTTAATTCTGAGAAAATGACACTTCTGTTCTAGACATGCAGGGAGCAGCATTCTCCTTGTGTGATTGTTTCAGTGTAGAAGGGAACAGCCATGTCTAAGGGAGAAGGAGTACAATTCCATTTCAATACATTTTATGTTAGAGGACACCCCACTCCCCAGAGCATGAAGAAAAGGGCCCTCTATAACCTGATGTGCATTTTTAATACAACCAAACTCTTTGCATGAGGACAAAGCTCAGAAATATTGCTGAGTTTTTCTCTATGCATCCTCCCCTGCAAACTCCCTTAGTTAATCTCATCTCTGTGGTCAGTAGGATGTGGGGGCTCTGGAGTGCTCTGTAGCACTAAGGGGAGCTGCTTTTAGAGCTGGATTTGAGCTCTATTATTGAGAACTCGTTGGAGGGCTGGGCATTACAAAGTGGGACACTTGAAAGCCAGGTGCTGGGGAGAGGGAACGTGCTGCATGAGCAAGAAGTGAGATTATAAATTAGAGTTCAGCTCAGCACGTTTGGAGTCACAGAAATAGCTTAGGGGTTTGTAAAAGAATACCCTCAAGGATTCCGAATTACAGCCAAAGAGGAGGGAAAACATAATGCTTTAGTACCGTGTGATTTATGCACCAAATAAGTTTGAATTAGTCACTAATGCGAAGTGGGTTTGGAAAGATTAATAACTCTTACCCAGCACTTATTGTATGATGATCAGCCATAAATCTTCTTTGAACGAAACAGGAAGTAGCCAAATGCTTTCTCTCTGGAGATGGGCAGTGCTTGGGCTGTTGTTCAAGGGCTGCCCACTTGGAATTCTGTTTTTTATTTGGGGTGAGGCTATGGATTGCTCATGGCAACTTGGGCATTTCCAGTTGGCTCAGAAGATACGTGCTGCAGATGGGCCTGGAAAGGGATGAGGTAACTGTGTGGGACTGGGAACTCCCATTTGCCTGGCTCATAGCAGTGTACAATTCTCTCATTGAAATGGGCACTTTTGCCCAGGGAGGGCATAGAAAAGGTGTGAAAACACTGTAAGTTGCAAACACAACATTGTTGCTGTTCATGGCCTGACTATTTTGGTCCTGAATGACTTTTAAGATTTTTTTCCTACTTGTTGTGGTTGTTTGAAGTGGAAAACTTTCCATTAAGGCTAAAATCCTGTTCTAGTTGATGCTTTGCTGGTTTGTATTTGTGCCAAAAGCAGTATGACTTTTGATTTCTTCTGAGCATCTGTCAGCTGGTGACCCACCACACCTTCTCTTGTGTGGCCTATATAAACCAGTGCCGACTGAAGCTTCAAAGAGTGACTTCCCGCCCTGTAAGACTCTACCTCACACTTATTTCCAATAAACTGCCATCCTCTCAATTTTCCACAAGCAACATGTAATTGAGCAGTAACCTCAGTGTATGAAAATCTGTGTGGCAGATGAAAAAAACATCATTAGACCAGAGGCAGCTGGAGTGCAGTCATGGAGTGTAAAGAGCTCAGCTCCCATAGAATCTCTTTCATGGATATTTAGAATTTAGGACAAAAACCCCTGTTTGATGGAGGTGAAATTCTTATCAACCCAGGGAAGAGAGAGAGCTGTTTGAGGAAACAAATGTTGAGGAGGACTGCTAGGTCAGCCAAGTGTGAGCTCCCTGTAATTCCATCTGAACAGCCAAATTTGCTTAGGTTGTTGAGGATGGTGTGTCCCAGAAGATGCAGAGTCAGTATGACACAGGGAGTCCTCTGCATGGCAGAACAGGCTGCTGCTGTGTCATAAAAAGATATCATTTGTTTCATGCAGCCTTTATTGAGTGTTTGGCATTGTTTTGTTACCTGGACTTACTCAGCTGATGTTTAAAGCAGCTTTTTGCTGCAAACTTGCTGGACAAGATGTAATTGTTCTGCAAAAAACATCCTGGTGGGCTGAAGACAAGACAGTGAGGGACCTACACTCAGCACTTGTTCTACAAGTCCATCCTTAGAAATGTCCAAGCCTTCCCTTCCCTGAGAGTGTACCAAGGAGGCTGTTGTGGTTGCTGGGAAGCCAGGAGTGGGGATTAGAAGTGATACCTGCACTTTTCAGCTTAGCTGAGCAGGCCTAGAGAGCCAAAGTAGTTCCTAAACCAAGAGTCACATGTGAGCCACCATAGCTGTTGCTCAGAGAAGTTGTTCCATGTGGCTCTTTTCCCTTTTCCAATGTGGGAACAATGTCTGCTTGCTTCCAAGAGGATCTTGGAACAAGCTGGAATATCCACATGAAAAATCAAGCTAGAATCCTCTTAGTTTAGTCATACCTTTTCCAAGCTGATGTGGAAGTACTTGCAAAGCTCTTCAGTGAATCTTTTCAAGAGTAGGCTCCTGGCAATACTTTTGGGAATAATGATTGTGGAACCAGAACCATAAAAGGCATTAAAATACTCTTCCTAAGCACACCTCCCCTGTGCACATCTGTGGAATGTGATTTTGAAATGCCTCAAATTCACACTCACACAGGATCTGTCACTGTTCCCTGTGACCTTGATCAGGAGCATTTCTCTTAATGCCTGTTACGCTTCCAGATAAGCAGAGCACCTCCCATTGACCCAGGCAGGTCATTATCCTCTTCCCCTTTATCTGGAATCCTTCAGCCAATTAATCACACACTGCTCTGCAATCTTGAGGCTCAATTATGCTTGGACAAGTGTTGCTCAGCTGTTCCTCCTGCTACAGATGTGACATATCCTGAGATTAGCTCGATTCACCGAAGTCACTGATTCCGTATCAGGCGCTAGGAAAAGCAGGGCTGTCTGGGAGGGAAGTGACACCATCTTGGAAGCATTTTATCACAGAGTAAGTGGAGATGTCTAAAAAATCCTGCTTGCCACCACCACATCACAGCAAGTCCTTCTCACTGGCTGTTGCCTCTCAGCCTGAGACAATTTACCAGTATTTTCTAGATGGAGATGTCAGCAGACTAATAAACTGTTAGTAGTGCACCGATGACAGACAGTAGCTAGTTCTCCTTTGGGATCATAGATAGCTTAACTTGGAATCCCTGTGAGAAACCTATTTTCTCCTCTTTTGTGAAAACCTGTTTCATGAACATCAAATAGCTTCTGGTGTTTATTTTTATTTTCCTATTGTTACCATTTGCTTGGGATACTCCATTGTGGATGTATGTGTGTGAAATAGTTTGGTGTTATTTTTGATTAGTCTAAAGATTCTGCCTTAGGTTTTTTGTTTTACTCGTTGGTTGTCTGGGTTTTTTTCAGTATCTGTGGCTAGACACACTTAATTGTTTTAAAGGGCCTGGGTCAGAGTAAATTATGTGGCCCCCAGAAGTACTATGGGACACCCACTGAAACTATGAAAAAGATGTGCCTAATCTTGGCCGTGTGATTCTGTGTTTGTGACGTTGTTCTTCGTAATCATTTTCAGCTACACAGCAGCTCAGGCAAACATTTAGTACAGATACTTGCAATTCTATAAAATTGTGTTATTCTCTTAAAAAAATGGCCCTCTGATTTCATAAGCAGACCTTGTTAAAAAAAATTTCTAAGTTTTGAATATTTAATTGTGGTTCCTCCTGTTTTTATTTTTCAAAATCTCATTTTTGAACAAGATAAGCAGATGTTGAATATGTAATTGTTTACTACAGAAAATCATAAACCCTGCAGAATAACTACCCTTTATCATGTTCAGGCTTCAAATAAATTCTCTTAGAAACCCCTATGGAATGAAGGCATTTGTATTTCCTCTGTGGATGGTGCCACAGAGAGTCAGTGAGCAAATAGAATCTGCTTCTGCACCCTGCCCCTGCCTGGGGGCTCTTTGCACACTGGTGTGAATGCAGGACACACAGGCAACTTAAATAGGATTTGGGGCTGTGGAAGAACAACTGGATTTAGCTGGGGCTGAGGCAGCTGTGAACGCACAGCAGGACTGTGCGTGAGCTCACAGGGCTGAGCTGGAAAACTTCTGTCTTAAAACACCCAGATATTCTGCCCCTGGTTTTCTGCAGACAGAGCCATTTCTGGGACTCCTCTCACTGGTCTCTCAATTTGCAGTCTAGACCAAGCCTGTGTGTGGGTCAGATATTGCACCAATATTGTGCCAGATATTGCAGCCTTTCTTTGTAACAAGGTCACCAGTCAAGGGAAAAGTGATTTGGACTTGTGTTGTCCAAGGCTGGCACAGCTAAACTCCATTTTGAATGGCCTTTATCAGTCAGATTTTCATATACAGCTTCTCACTGACTGGTCGGTTCAGCTTATGGATGAGTCCAACTGCGCCAAGACGATGGAAAAGGATTTTTACTTCCAAGAGTGTCTTGCAATCTAAGTGTGGGGCTACAGGAGTGTGATGTGATAGATTTGTTGCTGAAAAAGTTATTTGCCTCTTCTTATCAACAAGATACAGAAAATGGAGACCATGTAAACGTGTGTAGAAAGGATATTTCACTTGAAACTTGTTGCATTTTATTTTAATTATAAAAATTTTGAGATAATGCTTGGGCTTTGCTGATTGTTCAAGAGCAAATATGACAGATGTATCTATTTTTTATGATGCAGCTATTTGATTTATAACACTTCCATTATTTTGGCTGTCCACACAGTAGAGAATATAAAGTGCCTCTGTTTCTGCAGCTCAGAGCTCTCCAACATTTTAAAATTAATTAAAGGGAACCTTAAACTCAAACACATCTCAAAAAACCCAAATAGAGGTGGTCTCATCTTTAAGATGAAAAAGAGGATTAGAACTGGAGGAAACTGAAGTTATTTTGGTGTTTTATAAATAATTTTCCAATTTCCTATCACTTACCACTTCATCTCTTGTGGGGTTACTGCTGGATTCTGCTACTCTTTTTTTCCAGACTTTCTGCTTTCTGTGTTGATCAGCCACAGGAATGGAAAAGAAGCTGGAAAGATGAAAGGAGCTACAGACTCCTAAAGAAGGCATAGGAATTTTCTAGGGATGCAGGTAAGAGCAGGGAATGTAGCTCAGCTGGGGGAAGCTAATTTGCCATCGAGTCCCGATAGGAACCAGGCAGAGCTAAGAACAGAGCAGGTAGGACATCTGGCCTCTGATTAGGAAAGTAAAGAACATAATTTTTTAATCAAATCCTGAACTTCTCAACCTCTTTGGCTAGGAATTAAAATATTTAACATGGAATCTGAAAGGGGGTTATGTAGTGTTGTCTCTTCGGTGTTGGATCTCCAGTGCTGTATCTGTTGCTCTGCTTGGGGTCTTGGCAAAATGAAGAAATGCTGAATAAAGTTTATTTCCTCTGTGGCCAGATTTTATCAGTGTAAAAGCATGTCCTTTTATTTTATTACCATATGTTCTAAAAGGATCTCCTCCTGCTCAGAAAAAGTTACATGTTGTTCTTGTTTTCAATGTGTTTCACTAGTTTTAAAATACAACTTAAAAATACAACTTCACTTATGGTCCTAGCTGTAAAAACACCAACACCATCTACCTTTCAAAAGTAGGGTTGTGGAGGTGCAGAAGTATCTAGAAAGCCCCAGGACCATCCTGTAGATCAGGATCAAACCCCATGTTTCTCTGCAGAACCCAAGAAGCATCACCTTTTTTGGGGACACTTAAGATTTCGATGAATTGGCCCAGGAAAATATTTGCGTTCAGACTCTCCTTATCTAACAGGTGTGACTGTATGTGATTTAGCACAGGGTCTTTACTGAATTAGGAAAAGAGAGACAAACCACGTGGTGTCTGGTAAGTATACTGCAATAAGGTGAAAATATTTCATTCAAACATAAAACCAAAACTGAGAACCTGACCTTAGAATGAGTTACGGTGGCAAAACACTACTGGAAGGTGAGATGAGATGGGGCCCTAAACTCAGAGTACCTACAGAAGTGGCTGTCAGTTTTAGGAAAATTGAATCCTGTAAGTGGTCCTGTAAATATCTGTTCTGTTTTCTTCTGTGAAAACTTCTCATTCCTAAGTCCTTCTTTTCTTTCCCTTTTTTCCCTGGAAAAATGATGGGCTCAGTTGGTAGTGATTTGTCCTTTGCCTTTCCCAAGTTCCATGGTTCTGGATGGATGTGGTGCAGATTTCATGAGATTTTAGATTAAGGTCCTGTGAGCAGATGCCAGCATGTGTGTAAGCACTGCTGTATGCTTTTCTCCTCCTCTCATTTATTACCTTGCAGAATCTGAATGCAGAGGAAATTAGAGATTCAGATTTGTACTTCTCAAAGAAAAAAAAAAAAAAAAAAGGGAAAAATAGTGAAAGAAAAAAGAAAAAGAAAGGGGGAAGGATCCCACCAAAATTGCTTTGTGATTCACTGTGGGGTCATGACCCCATCCCGCTGAGACTTCTGTTCCAAAGTAGTAACTTGGTAGCTGGAGTTTTTTAAAGTGGTTGTTGATTGGCTTAGCTGGAAGAAAATCACATTTCCCTGAAACTCTTAGGGATACTTTAAATGGGTGGATTATCCAGCTGCCTGATTAGAAGTTTGGGTTATGTAAACACGGAATGTTTAGATTTAGGCTTTTCAGTTGAAGTCCAGGCAGCTGTTTGCACTTAACTCCATCAAGAAGCCTAGTTAATCAAAGAGCAGGAAGGATTTTTTACCTTCTTAAACCTGTGTCATTATTTCTGCTGTCCAAACCCTTTGGAGTTAGGCTTCTTGCAATGTAGAACAAGGTCTTTTGGATGTTCTGCTGAGGAAACATGAAAGAATGGATGGGGTTTGTGTTAGTGAGATGTGGTGCCTTGTGGATTTTTCGCTTTTGCTGTGACATAATCATTTTTCCATTAGTTGAAGTCAAACTTGACTTTTTGAGTCTTGCAGAGAGTAGAAGGTGCAGGCAGATCCACCTCAAGGCTCTGGCTCTGTCCTACATATGTAGCAAGTCCAACCATGAGAATCTATGGAACCTGTTTACACTGGATTTATTTTAGGGCATTCTTGACAGTGTGAATAGATAGCAGAGTAACCAACTAGCTTAACACTTCAGGATCCAAGCAATGAAAGAGTCTTTGTTAGCAAAGAAACAGAGCCTTTCTTCTCCAGGAAAAGAAAAAAAAGGAAATAAGGAAAAGAAATCCAAAAAGTTTGATTTATTATTCTGTGTTCTGTTTTATCCACTACCATTTCGGAAATGTAAAATTTCGGGAACTCTTTTTAAAAAAACTCTTTTTAAAGCAGCTTCTCTCAATAGCTGTCTCTTTACATTCCCCTTCTGAATGTTGCAATTATAAGTTTATTAATTGTTGATTTCTATTTCTGACACCTTTCTTCATTTTCTAAATCTAGAGGTAGCCAGATGTAAACAGGGAGCACTTTAATGTGCATCTATAGCTTGCATACGTGTGATAAGCTGAAATTAATTTCTGATTGCTTGATATAAGTAAGATGTGCTGCCTTTTCTGTATGCTCACAGTTGTACTGTGTGCTGCCAAAACCTAAATATAATATAGTACAAAATTTTAAATTACTAAACATGTTTAGCAGTGAGAAGCAAAGCATATTAAAATACTTTATTTTTTCTAAAATGGCCTTGGCCAAATCTTTGAAATTTCCAGCTATTTTATGGTCCTGAACATTGACAGTATCACCAGGGAGCTCTGGTAATGCTGTTAACACACAAGTGATGCTCCTGAAGCCACCAAGGGCCCAGCTGTGATCTTTTATTTTTTCACTCAGAGAACTGTGGTTTCATGGAGCAGGCATTTCCCTGTCAGTTTACTGGATAATAAATCCAAGCCCCACAATTCTAGCCTGAATTAGTAATCAGTGTCATATTGTAATTACAGAAAATATATTCAAGAATGTTGTTGCTAAATATTGATTTGCTTTTAATCTATAAAATAAACCTTAATTCATATTTTGTAATATACATGGCTTTCCCTGTAATTACATCTAATGTTTATGATGTTAACAAAAAAAAAGGTCTGTCAAATAATCCTGAAGAAACCCTGATTTCTATCCCTGTTTGGTGCCTGGGGACCTGTAAGAACTGGAATAAAACCCCACAAACAATAAGTGGAATGGAAATACAATAGGCAGCAAAGGACTCTGGTGAAAAAATAGTTTGTTTGTGCTGACGTTTCATTGTGTCATCTGATACTGAGCTATTGATCAATATTTGCAGGCAATTTAAAGTGATCAGATGGTCCTAGCAGGAAGACCCGACAGTTGAATGATCCCTTACATTTTCCTTCCATTTTTTCACATCACTCCAAAGGTTCGTTTTCGTGTTCTGATCTAAGTTGGCAGTTGGATATCAGACTGTAGGCATATTGACTGAAGTAAGAGTGAGTTTTTGTCGTTATTGTTCATACTGGTTATTTTCCAATAGATAGCTCTCCATTTTCCAATAGAGATCCAGTTATCTGGGTGGAATATAATAATACTGCCTCAATCTTTCATGCTTTGACATAGATTTAGGCCTGAGCTTTTCTGATTGCCTCTCCTGCTTGGCAAGCCTTGCCTAGGGAAAGGAACAGGCAGTATTTCAGATCCCTGCTCCCAGGTGATTCTGGGCTATTCACCATTTCCAGATGTGCAGGTGTTCCTTCTGTAAAGAATAAGGTAGAATGATTTTATAAGGTACCAGAGGCAAGACTATTTACAAGGGCCTGGAGTGGCAGGACAAGAGGGAATGGATTCAAGAGAATAGGTTTAAAATGGATATTAGGAAAAGAATCTTCCCTGTGAGGGTAGGGAGGTACTGGAACCAGAGAAGTTGTGGCTGCCCCATCCCTGGATGTGTTCAAGGCCAGGTTGGATGTGCCTTGGAGCAGAATGCTCTGGTGGAAAGTATCCCTGCCCATGGTAGGGATTTTGGAACAAGATGATCTTTGACATGCCCTTCCAACCCAAACTGTTCTGTGATTCTATGACACTGCCTGGTCTCTTGGAAATGCTTCCACCTTCTACCCAGCAGCATATACTATGTCACTATTGCCCCATGTGCAAAACATGTCTGAAGCAGCCTCAATTAAGCAGCAGGCTAGGATGCATTTTTCAGCTTGTAACACACTTCAGCCTCCCAGAAATGGGAACTCAGAATTGTTCTTGCATGGCTCCTTTTTGTTGGGAACATCTCTCTCTGTTGTTTACCAGCCAGGTGACTCCGATTTCCAAATGCAGGAGGTGCCTGGTCACTTGGGTCCCTGGGGTCATTATTTCCTTTCAGACTTGCTCCCTAGGCTTTAGCTGGAAATATATGGGCTGAGGAATGATCTCACTGACATTCTCTCCTTTCTCTCCAACTTTTGGGACAGTTGCTTAGCAGCCACCCAGTGGGGAATGGTAGTGAGACATGGCCACTGCCTCTCTGCAGTCAGGCTGTGGCCAATAAGTAATGTCACGCTTGCCAAGATAAGGGCAATAAAATCTCATGCTTGAGGGCATAAGACAGTCATTATGGAAGTCAAGCTGGAATCCCTCCCCAAACGTGCTCCAGCAGTACACAGCTACCTCAGCCAGCAGTGCTTGTGAGTCTCCCATAGAGCAACCTCTCTGTGCAAGGAAGGGCCCCTCACAGAGTCTGTTCCCCAGTTCTGCACCCTGAATCCTCCATGTAGCTCTTCCAGGGCTTACTTGTGCACAGAAGTAAAGTTAGAAAAGCTGGGGGTTAGCTGTGCTGTGGCTCTGTGCTGGTATCTATTTACCATGGACATGTGGGGGTTTCCTCCTTCCCTTGGGACACATGGCTACAACTGAAGTGATTTCTGCAAAATTCCTGCTTTTGTGTTGCAGATGCAAGGGAGGAAGTGTGAGTTTAAACCAGCTGTGTTTTCACCTCTGTTCTAGGCTCTGCTTTACATCTAGGCTTGGTGGAAAAGAAATATGTGCCAGGGAGAAAGTCTGGAGGTGTAAATCATCATCTGATATAAATGGGCATCGTTCCATTGGTCTCAATGCAATGACACTGGCCTCTGCCAGCTCAGAAGTCTCTGTGGTGGGCAGAGAAGCTGGAGAAAAGCGACTCTGGGTCACATTCATTCATTTGTTTTAGCTTGGGAAATAATGGAATATTTTCTCGAGCAACTTGAGTGCAGAAAAGGACCTGAGTGCCTGTAGCCTCTGGTTGGGAGTGTAGGCTCCCTGAGAGCGCCATGGGAGCTGGGCAGAGGAAGTGTCCAGCCTGGCCTTTTGCAAAGTGCCTCCTTCCATGGGCACTGGGAGACAGGAGCCTACAGGAAATAAGGCGTCTTAGTGGCCTTTTGATAAAAGAAATGAATGTGAAATGGTGCTTCCCTTTTAGACACGACACTCTGAGGTCTGGTGAATGCTGTGATTCATCACAGAATTACTGAGCAGCACCAGTAAAGGAGAATCTCTAATTATGATTCAGTAGGAAAATATACAGTGGTAGATAACCCACGTAACTCTGCTGTCTGTGTGTGTGGTGCAGCAGCGTAGTTCAGTGTCCCGAGCTCTCATATGGAATATCTGCATGTTAGATTGGATTGGGTTTTCCCAGTTCTCTTCCTGCAGTAAGCTTAAGAGCTATGTGAACTTCCCTCTTCTGAAGGGAGAGGAGCTGCCATGCCCCATCGACATGACAGACTTCAGTGGGAATTGGGGATCAGTTGCTAGAGTGGAGGTTCTCAACCCTGAGCAGTTGATCTTTTTCTCCTAAACACTGTTGTATTTTATTTGCTCATTCACCTGCCACATTCATTGATTTTGCTCAATTTTGGGGATAAATATGTGTAAGAATGGCAAAATTGTTTAGACTAATTAGACTAAAATAATGAGTGTTATGCAAAGATTATTCTTATTTTTTATTACAAATATTGAATCCTTAGATAGTCCAACATTGAAACACAAGCAGGGAATATACTATTTATACATTTTTATATATATATATATATACCATTTGTCAATAGTTCTTGATAAATTAACTGAAAGGAAATAAAAAGGTTCTTCAACAGACCCCCTTTAACAGAAATGACAATCATCCATGTTCATAGAAGTAAACCAAACCCAAAAGCTTTTACGTTTCCTTTTCCTCCCAGGAGTTACATTATCTGTGTTCCAATATTTCTACAGTAATAAGATAACTCTAGCACTCTGTAAGCTAACTTTAATCTTGCGGAAAAAAAAAAATCATAAAATCTAAAAGCAACTCAAAGCAAATATAAAACAAATACAGTATTGTTACCATTATTTGGAAATAAGCTCTCAGGTTTAAAACAAAAATAAAAATCTGTGAATCTATTTCTTCCTAATTTGCAGTAGGAAACAAAGTTTGCCATCTTCCCCCTTCCCCCTCTACCTTCTGCAGTGTTTATTTGTTCCCTGTGATGTGAAATCTGACTGCTAGGCCACACCCCAGCCTTCAGCTGAGGATTTTTACCTCTTGGATGACATAAGGCACAACTTTGTGTGGATCTAGGGGGAGTTTAGAGTGGCAAGAATTATTTACACCAACATGATGTTCTGCCTCACAAACTGTTACAGCACAAAAGCCAGTGAGACACAGTGGCACAGCATAAGAAGTTTTATTTGCCACTCAGAGTGACTACCATTGCTGAAAACGCCCCGATTTCCTGGTTACTTCATGAAGGGTTAGCAAACTGACCTCTGTTTACTCTTTTTTTTTATCCTTCAGTTCTTTAGGATGGTGAGGTCATTTCTGTTAAAATCAAACTCCAGCAGCAGAGCAGAGCAGACTGGGAAGTTTTGTGGAGCTGAGAGTGCCTCTATTCCCACTTACAAAGAGCAGCATCCGTGCAGCAGCAATGAGGAGCTCTAATGGAATGGGCCACGTTGTGCAAGTTTGGTCAGACAAGTGTGGCCCAGCATTTTCTTACCGGCATTACCTGTTTCCGGTAAATATCACTCTAGTGTTTCAAAGCGCAGAAATAAGGGATTGGGGTACTACAAGATGCTCAGCTCCTGAAATCTCCCAGAGTTAAGGTGATGAGGTATTTTCATTAACTGGTTGTTCAACCTGCCTAGTCCTTCCTGGCTCCTCTCTTTAGCTGTAGAAAAAAAGAAGCCTGGCTCTTTTTTAGAGTAGTTATTTTTTTTCAGTAAATTCACCCATACCAATAAATCCAAAAAAGCTGATTCAGTGTCAAGTGTCCACACCATTCTGCCAATGTACACAGTGTATTTACTCTGGGGCAGCCTGCTAATAGCAAATAATTCCATCCCCTCATTTTACCCATGGCAAGACTCAGAAGATAACCAGCTGTTAGCAAAGGAGCCATGGAGAGGGAGGCAGCCCCGGGTGCTCAGGATATAAAGATGAGTGTGTTAGCGCAGGGGGGCAGGCAGCTCTTTGCGCTGCTCGCTACCTTGCGTTTTCAGCACCAGAGCTTGGCCCTGACTGCCTCCAATTCTGACAGCCAATTCCTGACCTTTCACTCTCTTATGATCACTGCTGGTTTGTGCAAGAAACTCAGTCTCCTTTCATGTCCAAAAAATTTTAAGTAAATACTCTTGTTAGTATGATTGCCTCTACAGTATTGGCTTCTAAGAACCAAGAAAAATCTCACATCACCACTGTGTACAATTACATCATCTCAACATCTCAGCTGCCAACTCTCACTCCTTGCTGGAGAGTCATTATTTCTGCTTTAAAGAGATGGAGTGACCTCATGAGCTTCTGAAGAAAGCCCACAGCTGACTGCCTGCCATACCGACAGAATAAAGTGGTCAGATGGGACTTGGGTTGATTAATGCTTCAATACAGAAGCACCTGTGCTTATGGCAAGAGATCAGGTCCTCTCCACTGGAGCAGATCCTAAATCTGCGCTAGTCTTCTGTGTCCTTTTAAAAGTGTGTAGGCTGAGAATGGAAAAGAATAACTGTTGTTCACAGCTAATCTGGAATGTGTTTGGATTAAAAAAGAAAATCTGGCATCAGTTCAAGCTTCATTTTTAACGGAAACAAATCTAAATGTAACTGAAAACAAGAGCATGCAGAAAAACTACCAACCTGATTCTTATTTACATTGCAGACTCCTTGCACCGCTCCAGCAATGTGAAATTGGAGCATGGTTCAGTTATTTTTGCACTTCCATGATGGTCCTATTTATTGACATGGAGCTCAGAAATATTTATACGAGTGCAGGATTTGTCTTTCAGAGCAGTGGAAAGTCAGCACTTGACTTTCCTATGACTGCTGGGCACTGTGCTTTGACTTATTTAGGGTATCCAGCTGGACTGTTGAGGGGAAAATTAGGGTCTGGACAATGGTAGGTCAGAGGTTCAATAATGAAATGTGAAGTGCCTCATCAGTGGGTCATTTGTGTGAATCAAGTAGGCTTTGGTTATTGGCTGGAAGCAAGAGGCCTTTCAAGTCCAGGTAAAAGCAAATGGTCTCTGGGCTGTATCCTTGGCCAGATGATCTCATCCCAACTGGCAGCGTTTGACAGCCCCACCTCTGCTTGATGCTGTAGCTCTCACTGAGTAACCGAAAGGTGCTACAAGATAATGAAGTACCCTTGTGTCCTTATGGGAGAAGATCTGCAGATCAAGGTACTCAGCGTCCCTAGTGGGACAGTGCATGGAAAAGCTTCCTTTGCTGTTACCTTTTCTGTGCCCATTCCGAGGATAAACAGGCACCATCAGGCTCCTGGGTGACTGAATGCTGCCTGCTGAAAGCTTTAAACTGGCTTAACCTTTACTAAAGGCATGGTAGAAAATGGAGAGGCAAAATGAGCAAGTGAAGGAGTGCTCAGGGAGAAACACAGCCATCACGAAGGCAGCAGGAAAAGAAGGGATTGATTATGCAGCTGCCAGAGGGCCCTGCCAACCTGCAGTACAAGGGGAAGGACCCGAGATGTGACAGCCCTTTCTTGGGGCGGTGACGCCGTGTGTAAGGGAGGTGCTTTCTGCAGGGGGCTGAGCACGGGCAGTTTCCTTCTCCTGCTGTGCTAGTCCTGATCTGCAGCCCAGGCTGTGATTCTGCCGCGCCCCAGGTTCTCTCAGTCTGCTGCCTACCACTGTCTGGGACACATGCAGTTCCTCAGTGTTCAAGTTGTAACAGAATAAACCAGGCCTGCATCTGCCATACATTTCTTTTTTCATGTTTTATCAGTTGTCATGGACTTAATGCATGAACTCTGGGACTTACAGGAGAATTTAACTTTCCAGTTTTAAATGAATGTAGAGAAAACCTGGAAAACACCAGATGTTTTAAAACTTACTCAGAATTAAATAAAAAGACACAAAGTCAATGTCTTAAAAAGTCCTGAGCACTCTTTAAGGAATGTTGGAGAGGAAAAAGGATGGAGATGTTCAGATTATTGCCAACACAAAGTACTTGACGCCATTATGCAACATCTAACACAGCAGAGCCTTGCTCAAGTGTTTTTTCACATTTTCTCTTCACTTTTCTACTGCAGCACAAATATTTGAATTAGTGCAGCACAAAGGAGGTCAAAAGCAAGAACAAGTTCATACCTTCCGGCCAAGCCAAGAATGTTTTCAAGCTCTCCCCCTCCCCAAAGGAGCCAAACCACGAGCAAATCACAGCTTCAAACATGTTTGACTAAAGCAACAGTTTTATGAATCAATATTAAAAATAGACTGTAAGTATTGGACTTAAAAAAAAATTAATCCTGCTGCCCTGAATTTCCTGTCACTCTTGGATGTTGTATTAAATTTTGATATGAAATGTATTTTCCTGAATTGGAATTTGTCCTTAAATTACTTTGGAACAATGAACTCTTTCAAGAAAAATAACTGCTTCCTTATCACCAGAATTAATGCTGTGGTTTTTTCTAAGTGAGTTTCCATAGCTTATCAAATCCTTTCGTTCCTCTTAGTTGGAGGGGAACTGAAAAATGTCTATCAGTTAATTCTTTTCAATTTCATGATTTTAAATCAGGTAATATTCCACATTTTACTTTGTTCAAAGTGGCTACAGGCCACTATTCATTCTTGTTCTCCCTTGTAATATCTTTAACCCAGAGAAACTCAATCTCTTTTTTTTCACTCATTTTACAGCTTCTTTGACTATGGAACCATATTAATACCAGGCCATTTGTACCTATGTTCTTTTGCAGCCAGTTTGGCTCTGTAGGATCCCAGCGTGGTTGTGGCATGACTGTGTTTGCCACTGAAGCACTGCCACCTGTGGGTGAATCCCAGCCCTGATTCCCCACGGCAGGTGGAGCGGGAGGGCAAGATTCTGAGAGAGTGATAAAAATGTCTGTTCTGCACCAATTCAAAACTCAGCCATGCTTACTTGGGAGTGTCACATTGATTTTGTGTGCAAAAGGGACATTTCAACCCTTTGGCCCTCAGGCTGATGTTGCATCAGTGCTACTAAGATTAGTTCAAGCTAAAAGAGTAGTGTAGCAGACTGTCCAGATGGAAGATATCCCCAGTGGCCTTGGCTTCTGGCATGCCTTGAAGGTCAGAGCTCGAGGGCCTTTTCATACGGACACAGTACATTACACGTGTTCCTGGTGGTGCCTTGCAGAGGACAGAGCTGGGGTCTGCGACCTTGCCACAAGAGCACCAGGTAATTTCTGCAGGGCTGGTAAGAAGACAAATGGTTCCTGTACACTTGATCCAAATCCAATGGCAATCAACAGAACTTTGAATCTTTTCTTTGGTGAGCTCTGGAAGTTCTCCCAAACCTTGACTCCCAAATAACACTAAATTTCCTGAGTTCAAACCAGTCCCAGAGCTTAATCAAATTAACCATTTGATCCCACAAGAAATCTGGGAGTGTGGTGTAAGACACAGAGCTGCCCTGCTTGACACTCGTGGTGCTGAAGACATATCACAGAGCGTGGTCCCTGTTCACTGCTGGGTGAAGTGTCAGTGGATTTCAAAGGCTCTTCCTATCAGATTTCAGAGAGGAGGATGAGCAAGGGATGAGTGTGAAACAGGCAGAACTTTGATAGATGGGAGACATCAGTGTATAGAGCTCAAGGAACAGCACTGGTCATGCTGTCTTGCTTTTAAAGGCACATAGTTTTATTTGTGAAGCCGTGGTTTCTTGTGATGGGCAGAATGGCTGATTAGAGGAATATGAAAATCTGATGATGAGGAGTCACCTAATTTTGAAGATGTCTGTATTTAAACTCTGTGAAATCCTTGGGAGTGTCAATGAGGCAAGAAAATCAGCATGTGAAGTTTAGGTGAACTGCACAATTTGTAGTTCAGGTAATCATTTAAGCACAATTTTATTGGCTTCAGGAACTGCAGGAATATATCCAAAAGTAGTTGTTTCTTCTCCTGGAGCTAACAGCTATGAATGGTAGCAATTGTGTCATTATATATTGTTCATTATTTCTGGACCCTGAGAAATACAGGTATGCCATCAGAGTGAATATGTATAATTCTATACAATAATATGTTCTTTGTACTTTCAGTTATGCAACAAAATTTTGGTTTTCCTTAACACTGTTGAAGTATGTGCCCGAATAAGATGTCATTTCTAAAGCTGAAAGCAGATATCTACAGCAAGTATTTAAAAAGAAAAATTGGACTTCCTAATTTGTATAAAAGGGAAACCCATTAAAAGGATACAAAGGATAATGCTCAGATTATTTTTCAAACAATGGACAACTTGCATAATCCCATTATGAACAGTATACATTTCACAGCCCATCTGGCAGACAATAAACTTTGGGTCTCTGTGGGCTTGAAATGCTGGGTATTGTACTGCCAAAAAAAAAAGCTCTGCACATTTGGCATTGGGTAGAAAAGCAGTCACAGCATGTCTCACCCCAAACATCCATTATGTTTGTTAGTTTTATGCTTTCTGCAAAATAATGTGTATTTAGTAACTGCTAAGCAGACCTATGTGAGTACTCAGCGTTGAGTACCTGCTGCTGAAGTGGCAGGATCTTGCCATGCTGGACAGCCACAAAGGCACTGTATAGAACAGGCTAATGAATTTGCTCTTTCTGGAGTTGTCTGAGCACTCCTAAAGAGATTTTATTCAGAAGAGCCAGTCAGTCAAGGGAAATGCAGAAGCTGGAGTCATCAGAATATGGCTCCCTACTTTGTGCAATATTTTGATTTCCTTAAAAACACACATGCAGTGTTGCTATTTGATCTCAGTTTAAGCATTGGAAGTCTTGCGTATCACATTATTGAATGCTGCCATCTTCCAAGAGCTCAGGGCTGTAACCTCCTGGAAGTTCAGCATTAGTTCACATCACCTGAGGATGTGACACAAGGTAACTGTGCACACCAGCAACTGGCTTTCCAAAACGTCTGAATCATGTTGGGGACAGGCTTTGCTGCTACTTTTGATGTGAGGAATGGAAGGTGTGACCCTTTCCAGCACCCATTACCGGACAGGGTGTGCCATGTAGTCAGTGCTGGTGGTACATGTGAGTATCAGGCTTCATTTCTGGACCCATATTCCTTACGCCACGAGCAAAGAGGAAGTATCTGCAAACATGTTATTTCCACACCTTGGTGAGTTGGAAAACCTGGGGCTTAGCTGAAGAGTTCATGAAAGTAGCAGGCAAACTGAATGTTGTCATGTTGATGGGCTTTTTTTCCCATATCTTGACTCATTCAACTCCTGGGGGTGTGTGCCGACCAGCAGAACAGAGAGTGCCAAAAAGCAACACATTTCTACACTCAGCTGCCTCAACGTTATGATTAACATTGCCTGTTGTGGCATCCTTGCAGTTAGATCAGATTACTGGGTTTTACCGATTCCATACTTGTTCTCATAGTGGAAAAAGTAAATTTGAAGTGGATTAAAACCCCCTGTCTTTTGTTCCCTTCTGATTTCATTCTCTTTAAATATTTATGAGTGCTGCAGCCCCACAGTAGCTGAGCCTTCATGACTGCAGCCCCGTGGTATTCCTGTGAGGCAGAGAATTACCACTGCATTTTGTAGCTGGAGAGTTAAGGCAGAGCAAGGCTCTCTGTGACCTGTTCAGGATTACTCAGGTACCCTGAGATAGAATCAAACCCCACATTTGCATGTCCCGACTCCTGTTTCACTCATCGACTCGGCTGTCCTGAGGTGCCCTTCCTTTTCTGCCCATCTGGGCAGTGCTAGAAGGGCTTCCTGTGGCAAACAAAAGCTAATGAAGCTCAGTAGCTGCATGTGGGTATTATTTGCTTGAGGTGAGAGGAGAGTTTTTCAAATGTCTGAAACTGGCACACTGATGAAAACAAGCAAGATTATTTTATGACTAGGAAAGTATTTAAATCTTTGCTTTCGTGGAGGAGTTTCAAAGGATTGTCATGAAAGCGTAGGAAGCATGGTTTCCTGCTTCTGTAATTTTGTTGTTCTTTATAGTTGATTAGAAGTTGAAGAGAGATCTGAGAAGCTCGTTGGAGCTTCCTTTTTGTGGAGATCCACAGCTGATTGCTTGTAGGACATCCATTTGCAGCTGCATTCTCAGCAATGTTGCTGTTGAGAGGCCGACAGGCTTTTGTGAGATTTAACTCTCTGAAAATCTCAAGTGTCATTTTGCAAGATCTGCGATGTTCAAACTCTCTTTTATCATGGCACCTTTGATCTGCAGCTTGTGCCTTCAGCACACAGTCAGGTTGGACTTTTAGTACTATTACTTTATATTTTCTGTGTCCCATGCAAAACCCTGCACTGAGCTTGGCACTTCCGTCAACACAGATGTCAGCGACAGACCTGGGAGCAAGATTAGAATATGGGCTTTGGGTTGGGATAGTCACACTTTGAGTAGAAGTTAAGTCATTCCAACCTGGCTTGTCCTTCTCTGTCTTTTTACGACTCTTCATCTAAAGGAAAGGCCAAATCCCTGGAGACTCCCTGAGTGAGAGCTGTGTGGTGATATAGGATCAGTAGGATACTGATACTGCTTTGTACTGTGGCTGCTCACGTGTAGACCCAACTGACTCAGATCCTGCTCACCAAAGGTAGTGAGGATATATCCTAAACTCCCATCTTCAGCAGAAGCTGGAGTCTGTGCTCCTGGAAATACAAAGGTATCTCATATTTGAGAAAAATCCATCTGATTTCAGCAAGTCAATAGGTGGGAAAAACCTTCCATAAATGCTCAAATGAAAAACAGAGGGATTTTTACTCTTCCAGATCAGTGATGTCTTTGACTGCAAGCCTGAGCATTAGAAGTCATAAGCAGCTACCAGAGTCCCCTATTAAATGCTGAGTAGCTGATGGTCTCTCAGATGTCATTGTATCCAGAGGACATTAATTCTGCCTCTAGATTGTGAAAAAGCACCTCCCCTTTCCTCAGTGTTTGAATTGTTTGTTACAAAAATATGCAAAAGGCTGTTTTCTCTAGTTTGCTGATAAATCCATTTTTCTTCATGTCAAGAGACAGAAAATGAGGATGACAAATGCTGCCTCCCAGGAGCTCATATGCAAATGCTTTCCCATTTGATTTAGGGAGAGTTTCACATATGGAAAAGCTGCTGAGTGCACAGCTTCTGCTAGCTCAGGAAAGGTAGCAGCCTTTAAACAGAATTAAGGGAAGTGGCCTTAAAAGACATTATGTGGTCTTGTGACTGGAGAAAAGCAACTGATCTTTCTAAATTGTTCTTTTAATTCAAATCCACTGAAGAAATGGAGTGGCTCTTGCTGACATTTTTCTCTGAATCTTGTCCACATGAATGAGGGAAGCTTTATTGTGCAAGAGTGTCCTGGCTGTACAAATCACATATGCAAAATGAGTCCTTCTGCTTTGCATCTTCCGAAGGGCTGAGCCATCAGGTTGTCTGGTCCCAGCTGGCAGGGGGAGTCCCCCAGGAGCTGCTCATCAGACAGATGTCCTCGCTCTGCCAGTAGCCACTAATCTGACTTTGGGTGTTCTCCTGCAGTATTCCCCAGGAGTCAGCGTGGTTAGCAATGATTTCCACAAAAGGAGAAATCCTAGGATCTAGAACAGTGGTTTTCAACTTGCCACCCACGTTATCCTGGGGAAGAGGCTCTTTGAAGCTGACAAAACTCACAGAATTCCCCTGTGAGATCTTTGCTCTGGGCTCGCTGCTGCCAAATGTTTCATGAGTTCTTTGCCTTGCTGCATCTGCTGCTCCTTGTGCATACAGACTGAGCTCTGCAGGTAGGGGTACAGTGCCCTGGTCCTGCGTGGTCCCCCTAGGGCCCACCACAGTATAAATCACTTCAGCTGTAACTGTTGGGAATGATTGTGGGTGAGGATGCACAAACAACCAGCAGAATCCAGCTGGCTCCTTTACACACATGTGTGTTCTCCAGAGCGGTAGAAATTAAGCAATTGAAGCTGCAGATGCTTATGAAGACTTTGATTACCCACAGGAAGCACTAGATCTATAGAATAAATCAGTGTAGTAATTTCTTTTCAGACTAAAAGGGATATTGAAGTCAGGAACGAACTTGCAGTTGTTGGGAATATTCTGTGAATGGGTAAGCGGTGTTGTTTTTGGCAATAGTTATAGACATCTTAGGATGGTAACTGCAGGATCACTGATAATACCCAGTGTATACACTAATGAGCATTCCTGCTCATTACTAGCAGGGATTTGGATCACTGCTTTTTTCTCAGAAAGTGATTATTCCAAACAACAGAAGATTTTGAAATATGTCACCTCAGCATGCTGTGTTTATCTCAGGAAATAGTATGTTTGATCATTCTACTGAAAATAGCAGTGAGTTGTTCAGCAACATGTGGTTCAAAGGTCGAGCATACGGCAAGTACCACCTTTTTTAATGCAGCCTTTGAGATTTCACTGTGGCTGGTAAGAAAATGGGAAAGTACAAGCAGGAGATGACTAAGGCAGCAGATAACTTAAAAAGGCCTTTAGCTGGAAATGGCGCAGCTGGCAGGTACATGTTGTACCTTATAGGTGTTTTCAACCCTGCCCAAGGTCTGCCTGGCATTAGTTTCAAACTCCAACCATGTCATTATGGTGGGGGATCTGATACGCAAGAACAATGTTTTAAAAGGCACCTTCCTTTTATTTTTTAAAGTGACTTAGAGATGCAGGTATTTCAGTCTGATTGGCAAGATGTATGGTCCCATGGAAAGGAGATTAGACCTTCTTTTTGAGAGGTGTTTTTTCAAAAGAATGAGACATTTACTTGAAGTTAAAATCTTTTGGAATAATGAGTCAGTTTGGATGTTGGGGGCTTTTTAAAATTTATTTTTAAAGAAAACTCAGTTATGCCAGCTACAAACATTACAATTGATTTGTTGAAGATGGAGGAGGAGATGGAAGGATATTTGAGTGCTATTTTTCATTTGGTTTTGGGACTGGCTTAAGGGCTGAGTGTACTGAAGGTGTTGCTTGAAGTATATCAAGAAAGTTAATCTAGGCCAGAGGGAGCTATTCTTCATCTGGTTCTTCTGGTCAGGCACTTCTCAAATGCCTTTGCTTTTGCTTACCTGTCAGAGTGAGGACTGAGCTTGGATCGTGACCCTAATGTATAAAGAGACAATCATCCAATGCATGGCTGCTGGGATACTTTTTCTTTCATTTGTTTGTTTGTTTGTTTGGGTGAGTTTTGTTTGTTTATTTTTTGGTTTTGCTTGAGAGAGGAATCAGCTTGGTTTGGGTTTTTATGTGTCTCATTCTTGGTGCAATGGAGGGGTTTGTGCCTGCAGAACAGCGCTGACAGATTGGTACCTGCAATCATTTGATGACCTTTTGCTTCCCTTTTGACATGCGTACGCTTGCAGAAAATTCAGTTTGAAATAAAATGTATCTCACTGCTAAGCATTTGAATTATTTAGTAAACATTTTTCCACATGTGCCTAAAGGCAAGCCTGAACAATACAGTGCAAAACAGGGCCTTCTTTGTTTCTTATTAAAACATATTAAGCCAAGGTCTATTCTGGGCTTTACCACTTTTCCGTTTTACTTGATTAAAAAATCTTTGGAAGGAATCATGCTACATTGTGCACTGTTCTGGCTCTCCCTTTGGAGAGGCTGCACAGGGTTCCTCTTTTGAAGGGACCAGGGTTTTTAATGCTCCAGCTCACACAGTGCATCAGAGGAGAGCAGGCATCTTCTCCCACAGGTCAGCAAGGGAATCTGGACAAACCTGTGCTTTGCTTTTGACTTTACTCTTGCCTGAGGTTCAGAGTCCTTCTGTGCATCCTCCAAAAATGAGACATGCAAATGTACTGGCCCAGTCTGGTCATTTGTCTTGTGGAGCTTTCCCAGCTCAGTCACCAAAGTGTTTTTGCACTGAAAACCCCCCACACTTTCCACTGTCATGCCTGGGAACTAAAATCTGTAAGCATTCAGCGTCAAAGGTTTTAAGGTACAATTGAATTTCCTACCCTTCTTACAGTACCTTCATATTCCACTGGCTATAAATAATCCCTTCTGCACAATCCTGTGAAGATTATCACCTTGTTCTCTTAATTTCATGTTGCCAGCATCCCCCACAAATACTAATTACTGTTTCTTTAACAGATGGCCACACTGAGTACACATTCAATTAAACTTCAGGCATTTTTTCTTCAAGTTTTCATTTAGTTATGCCCCAGAGATGGACATGACTCCAAGTGCTGCTGGCCAAGGGTACGTGGTATAGTGACCTTTATCCAACTGCTCTTCTGGTTATCACATGGCTGTTACTGACTCATGTCTAGCATAAACAATGAGTGAGGAAAATAATTGTAACCATGGTGAAGAAAAAAAAGAAAATATTAATAACCAGAAAATGTGAGGTGAAAGACCAGAATATTTCTGTTTGGAAAAGCTGCCATAGGACCTGGCTTTAAACTTCTTTCTTTAAGCTTCTTTAAACCTGGCTTCTATTTGGACCGATCCTCTGTGGTCTCCTCCCTTAAAGATGATAGATATATGACATTTGAAATGTAATTCACTTAAGGAGTTTGGCTTAGATGAACACCAAAGAACAAAATCCAACTCCCATGGAACATTGCAAAGGCATGCAAAAAATGTCTTTGTGCATGGCTGGAATACTTAAATATTTTGAACAATCAGTTTCTTCAGGGAAAAAAAGGATCCTTTTCATGCAGAATGGGCACTTTTCAGAAGAATTGTGTTACAAAAAACCCCATTCTCCATCAAAACATCTGCAATTCATTTCCAGACCACTATTTATAATGATAGCTAATTTGATTCATATTTTCCTCTTTCTCTTCACAAGCTGTGTGTGAAAAGATGGTGATTTTCACATATGGCTTTACATGTCAGCTATGCTTGTCAAACAGTCCTTGCCTATAGATCATTAACTGCCAGTTTGTTGAAAAGATTCAAGATCCAAAATTTAATTGGTGTTGAGTTGCTGTGACATGGTATAGATGGTGGGATTTTCAAAATAGCTGGTTAATCTACCTTTATTGCTACTGAAGTCAGAAATTATGTCTGGAAAGGAAGATGAGGCTGCCTTGGAGACAAAGGTACAGTTTCTGCCAGCAAATATGAAAAGACTGGAGCTGTTCAGAGCAGTAGTAAATAGTAGAGCCTGGCTTTCAAAAGATCTCAACACCAAGCTCACTTCAGAAAAGCAGTGCTGAGTTCTGCCCTCCCTGGTGAGAATACTGGGTGGCGAAGAATGGTTGGGTGTGCTTGGCATATTTGAATATCTGGGCATTCCATTGGTCTACCAGCCAGGGATTGGGATGCATGTGAGAATGTCCTCCAGTGGGGACACTGAACTATTTCAAAACCAGTCTTTTGGTGCTCACTGGTGGCTGTGTTTACAGGACTGGGATTTTAAAAAAGCACCCCTAGAGCTCAAAGGTGCAAATTCAATTGAAAATTGATAGCCTGTGTTCCTAATTCGACAGAGAACATTTTATGTTTGGAGAAGTCAATATCTGTAAACTTCTGGCTCTAAGATACCTCTGAAATTTGTACCCTAAATGACTTGGGAGAGAACAAGTGGCATTGATTTTGGTGAGGGAGATGTCGGCATTTATGGAAGAGTTCTGGAGTTCTCTCGGGCATGCCCAGCCCAGCACGTGCACAGGGAGAGGGAAGGACAGGGCTTTCCCACACCACCTTCATGGCCAGAACCAGGTAGGTGTTTACCTCTGGCCATGGGAGCGCCCTCAGTTAAATCTTGCTCCATGTTCAGCTGATGATGGAGTTGGGATGCGGGGTTCAAGGGACAGCTGCCCCTTGAGTACCTCTGAGCCCTGTCATGGAGGGCAGCTCTGAGCACAGGATCTGGGCAGGCTGTTGTGTGTCCCTTGTGTCACCCAACTCAGTGGGGGATCACCCTGCCAGGGCGTAGCCTGTGCCTGCCCACACTGAGAGGGATCCTGGGGACTTTCCTGGTGAAAACGAGGGGCTGCTAAAGTCAGGATCTGGGAATGCCTGTCTGACTAGTAGAATTAGGACTGACTCCAGAAGGGGGGTTTTGTTCTTAACTTCCTCTTGAAAATGGGACTTTGACTCCTGAGTGTATAACGAGCTTTCAAAAACATGAGCTTTAACCCTTTTGAAAATCCCAGCCTTGATCCCCACCACCAATAATTTGCATTGGTACCATGTGAATAAAATTAGCCCAGTATGTTTTCTGGCATCACTTGCTTACTTGGAAAGTCTGACTATCTCGTCCTTCTGTGTCTGAATTATCTTTTACTCTTGTCTTCAAGCCATCTGGGGCAAATGGGATTTAATCCTATGCAGACCTTTGGAGTTGGGGAGTTTTTTTCCCCTCTTTTTTTCCTCTCTCTGCTTATTGTTTTGTCATTTATTTATTTATTTGTTTGTTTATTTTTATTATTATCAGACCTGAGGCATTTGGCTCACAGCCCAGGGTGAATAAAGGGAAATAAGGAGGAGAGAGGAGGAGTCTGACTGAGGTGAGAAAACCTGAGAAAATGATGAGGCAAAGGACAGAAAGTTGGCTGCCGTGGAGGTGGAGGAGTAGTAACAGTGTACAGAGGGTGTGATGGCACAGGCTGAAGGTTGTGTTTTATCCTGGGATTTGGTGGAGGAGAAGAAAAAGCCAGAGCATATTAGGCCGCAGGTTCTGGTGAGGTCTGACACATCCTTGCGAAGAAATAACTGAGTAATGTTCTACCCTCTCTTCTTGCATTGTTATGAGGATGACTTAACAAGGAGGTGGAAATTAGTGAGGAGGAACATAGGAAAAAGGAATGGGCAAATGTGGGAAAAGAAGAAAGGATAGGCTGCTAGGCTGAACAAGGAAAGAGGTAAAATAAACAGAAAGGTAGAGGAAAGTGTCACAACAGCAGAAAGTTTAAATGGAATGTAAATTCCTTGATATTCCAACCTTTCCCATATGGAGGAAAACTCCCAGAGAGAACTGATGAAATCCCTGATTGAGTGGCTGAGCTCTTTCCTTGTAAAGGGAGATACCAATTTTTAAATTTGGGATTTATACTTTAGGGTCTTTTTTAAGGAGAAGGAGTAGATTTTGAGAGCTGCTTGTGGTCTAGAAGGGGAACAAATTGTGGCATAATTAGGGACAAGAAGAAAAGGCAAAGGCTTTCCTGTTGTTTTTGTCACCTGAACGTGGTGGGGAAAAATAGGGCTGATAGGTATTGCCATAAAAAAATGCAGATGTGTTCTTGATTTGGATTTTTTTTAACCTGTGCTAGATAATTCAGATTAAACCAGAGCAATTTGAGACCCATCACTGTTATTTTAAGTGGAATTGTCCATCCCAATTAAAAGCACAGATTTTTAGCCTTGCCCTGTGTTAAGCAGCTGTAGCTGTGTCCATGCTGGCTCTGGTAAGATCCTCTGTGCAGTCACCATTGGGAGGGTTTGGCTGTCCTGGCAGCTTTCAACTCTTGTGCCTGGCTGTGCTGCCCTAGGAACAGAGGGAACTAGAGAGATCACTGGAGTTGTCCAGGATCAGACAGGGAATTTTGCACAGACAGGACTGGAGGCCTCTTGAACTACAACCCAGTGCACGGGTTTGGATAAGCACAGATTTAATGTTGGGTTTCTGTTGAGAATATGCACAATTATGAACACTGAGCTTCTTTCCCAGGAGCAGTTCTTAGTACTTATTTAAAATGTACCATTTCTACCAATATTCCTGCCAGAAAATTAATTTGGTAAAATATTAGTTGAAAGCAAATACGGAAAGGGGGCTGGCACAGGGTTGAAGCAAATGAATGTTAAGGATTCAAATGAATATGAAATCTCTTTTGCAATAGTACATTCCTGTCTCTAATTATGGCTCTGGGTGAGTAGATGACTGTAAAGATGCTCCTGGAAGGTGTACATACAGCAATCAGTGTGATAGCAGCCTTGCAGCTCCAAGTGGGTGGATGACTTGAGCACTATGGTAATGACATGTGGAGCCTTCCCTGTCTTGGAGACAAATTCCAACTGAGCTCCTATCAATAGTGGGGTGAGCATTATTGCCTGTGAAGAAGCTCTGCAACACAGAGACATCCAGAGGCTGGGTCTGTTGGCACATGCCGGGCACAGATCTGCCAGGTCCAGGAGCAGCCCAAGGCAGGAGGCCAGGCCTGAGGAATTGGAGTCCCTGGGCCAAAGGCTCTGGCAGGGATACTGGTGTGGATGGGAGCTGCAGTGAGAAGGGCGTGACCACCCATTCCAACCAGCTCCAGAGATCTCTTGGTTGCATTCACCTAAAGGCAGATGTGCTCTTTTAGGTACCTGAAGCAAACAGAAGATTTTGGGCTAAAATAAAGTATTTTGAGCTGTAATGGCCTGTGTAATGCATGACCAGCCAGAGGGATCTGAGGGCTGTGGGAAGCCTGTCTGGGACGGGCTGACCTGCCTGTAGCAGAGCTGTGCTGGTTCCCAGCAGCTGGACTCCAGTGCTGTGTCCACAGGCTCCTGCCCAGCGCTTGGAGCCAGCTGCATGGGGTAGGGTAAAATTTATCAGGAAAACAGCCTCCACCATGATTTTTTTTCCTTTTCCCTGTGTCTCTTGCTCCTTTGTTACTCATCTAAATGGCCTTTTGTTTTATTATAGGTGACTTTTGTTTTGTCTTCCTCATACCATTATCTTTCTTCAGCCTCTTTCACTTTCCCCTCCTTGCTTCCCTGCTGTCCCCATTCCTTTCGTTCCCTTCTTCCACAGTTTATGCCAGTAGATGGTGGTATTCAGCAAGTTCCAGGAGTGCCAGCATCGCTCCCTTTGTCTCTACTGTCTGGCCAGCTCGGCAGCAGGGAGAGCTGCTCGTGTGCCAGAGTTTATCTGTGCTAGAGTGACTGTCACAGTGGTGACCTGCATGAACAAGAAGCACAAGTTCTGCTAAATTACTCCTTATTTTCCTGCTTGTTAAGTCAGTGAAAGAGCTGTCAGATTGACAAAGAGTCATAAATGTCACCAGGGTCATCAATTATTTGTTGTGATGTATGGGATTTGGGAGAACTTTGTGTACACATTTCTGTGGGATTACTCAACCAGCTGGCAGAGGCTGTGTTGGTTTTGTAGCCTGCTGTTTGATAAAAAAATAGGGCTGGAAATCACAGAAACATAGAATGGCTTGGGTTGGAAGGAACCTCAAAGATCATCTAGTTTCAACCCCTTCTGCTGTCCCAGGTTGCTCAGTTCCATCCAACCTGGCCTTAAACACTTCCAGGGATGGGTCAGCCACAGCTTCTCTGGACAACCTGGGCCAGAGTCTCACCACCCTCACAGGGAAACATTTCTCCCTAATTTCTAATCTAGACCTACCCTCTTTCATCTGTAAGCCATTCATGCTTGTCTTTGTCACTCCAAGTCCTTGTAAGTCTCACTTCATATTTCTCATAGGCTCCCTTCAGATACTGGAAGGTCACAATTAGGTCACCCTTGAGCCTTCTCTTTTCCAGGTGGAACAAACCCACTTCTCTCAGCCTTTCTGGATAGGAGACCTGCTTCATCTCTCTAATCATCTTGGTGGCCTGCTCTGGGCTCACTCCAACAGCTCCATGTCCTTCCTGTGCTGAGGACTCCAGAACTGGATGCAGCACTGCAGGTGGCGTCTCATGAGAGCAGGGGGCAGAATCCCCTCCTTGGTCTGTTGCTCAGGCTGCTTTAGATGCGGCTCAGGGAATGTGGGAAATTATTTCTGGATAAGACTATCACTGGTTGCAGGTCTTGGGTCTGGATGGCCAATACAGGATAATTGGATTATGAAACCTCAGACCCCTTTAAACTCTCTTGTGTCAGGCACCAAAGAACTGAAGTTCATGGTACTTCAGCAAGTGAGCTCTCAGCAAGCCTCACCTCTGCTTAAGGGCAGGATTTGCAGCAGGAGGTTGGCTGTGGGTTTTCCTCTTAGCATGGAAGGGACTGTGCATGCTTTGCACCCTGTGTGATGCCACCAGGGAAGAGCCTTATTCCAATACAAGGGCTCACTGCTCTGCAGGTGAAGCTGTGGGTGCTTCTCCACACCTGCATCTGTTTTTATTAATTCATGTGGTGTCCATATTACTCCTTGGAAATTATTTTCATACCAGGACCCTGGTGCTTACTTCTGTAAATGGAAGGCTGCACAGAAGTTACAGAAATTGGATGGAAATTCTGCTAAGGATTAAAGCAAAGATGTTCAAATTTGGGAGTAGATGTAGAGTGCAAAATTCCTTTTGAAAAAGGAGGGGCAGCAGTACAGTCAGCACGTGTGCTGTCAGTTCTTGTTCTGCTCTATGTTGCTTCCTATAAGATCTAATCAGCACTGGCCAAAGCTTTTTTAGAAAAAGAAATTCTTTGAGTGTGAAACTCTTCTTGCCTTGCTTCTAACATCCCTCTATAGTTCTCTTTTGTGTTCTTTCAATCCCAAGCCCCCTTCGGGCATGCTTGAGTGGGAATAGTGTTTATTCTTTCTCTGAGTTTGGAATTTGAACTCTCTTCCTATGGAGAGGTTGACTCCAATGGCAGATCTGAAACAAATTTGCTATGGAAGGCATAATTAGTCAGTTAAGAGTAGCCAGAAAATAAGAACTAAAATGTTGTAGTGTGAAGCTTTGCTTAAGCTGAAAAATTACTGATTCATCTATAGCAAAACCCGTGGAGAAGTCTGAAGCAGTGTGCTGGGTTGGGCGTCGCTTTTAAAAGATTTTGCAGGTCTCTGGTATTCAAGAGTTGCTTAGAACTTGCTTCATACAAGAAGTTGTTTTAAACAGCTTTACCTGATGAAAAAAATACTTTGCAGACCTAAAGCAAGAGTCACTTGACCTTAGAAACCTTAAACAGAACCCTCAGAAACCTCGTGTGTCACTGTTGGAGTTGCTGTGGTTTCGATGCCCCAGCCTGTCACTGGGAATACCCTTATCTCTTGGTAGTAATGCACCTCAGCAATGCATCTTGTCCCAGGAAGTGTCTCTCTTCCTTTTTCAGTTGCAGCACCCTATTGTTTCTTGTTCTAGCAAGGAGTGTTTCATAGCCAATGTGTCTCCTTCCCATTCTTTCTCCCCTTTGTCATTCCCTGGGGCTTAACCAGCCCGGTTGATAAACGTTCATCAGCATGCTGTGGATTACCTCATCTGAAGATAAGAACTCAATATACAATTACAGTTCTATTTTCAAATAACAGTTGGCCAGGCTGTAATGCCTTTCCTCTTCCTAAGAGAATATTTGATCTGAGCTCCAGAGTGAAGTCCAATGGATTTTGATTCATTATTATTTTTTAGTAGTTCCCTTCTTTAATTTTCATCTACTTTTTATGGATATATTCCAAAGATTGCTGTCCCATGTCTGAAAATCTTTGAATAAAAAAGTGTGTTCTGAGATGAATGATATCCATGTCTCCTAAATGCTAGCAATGCTACTAATGCTGTTTTGTCTCCACATGTATTAACAGGACTGCCTTAGAGATGCGTTTTCCACACAAGAAAAACACTATTCAAAAACCCTTTCCTCCTCTATTTTTCATGTATGTTTTATCCAGATTTCTTCTGTAAGGAGGTTGCAATAAGAATCAAAAGCAAGAACTATTATAAAGGGAAATTTCAACATCTGAAATAGTGTTTAATTTTTAAATTCAAAGATACTTTTTGATCCACAATCACAGTGTTTAGTTTGGGATTTTCATTGAAACTGAGTTTTCAATGAAAACTCCTGATTTTTGCCAACAGTTTTATTGTGTTATGTGAAGACACCAAATTCCTTCAACAGAAGTCTTGCCCAGTCCTAATCAACAGAAAAACTGCCTGATCCTGCAGAAGTCCCCTTCAATTATTGGAAAGCCATAATGAGCTCTAGACTTACTTCCCTCCATGTAACCCTGGCCCCCATTGCTGCTGCTCTCCCAAATCATCCTGCTGACACCAAACCCTCCTCAATGTGGGGCTGAAATTGCCAGTGCATGATAATGTGTTTGTACCAGCAATGTCTGCCGGCTTGGGGTTCATTTGCAGAGAAATGTCTCAGGCCAACTGAGAAACATTCCACTAGTCCTAAACCCAGTTCCTTGCGGGAGAGAGCTGTAGTGTGGTACATTTTGAACCTGTTTGCCCGCTGAAATGCTGCTCTCCACTCTGCTCAATCCAGCTGACCCCACTGGGGAAACACGTGCGATGGACACTGGTCCTCTCCCTTGTTCTCAGCCCTGTGTTTAGACGGGTTGTCCATGTAAATAATAACGTTTCTAATGGGGTGTTAATTTTAGGATTCCTGGCTAATTGCCAGGTAGACATTGATTGACTTTACAGGGTAAAATACAGCTCACTTCAGTCACTAGCGCAGCCAACTAGTCTTGCTAACCCAAAACATTAAGAAGCCATGAGTCAAGCTTCTCAAATCACGCCACTGCTTGAAAATTATGAGATTCTGTAAACCTTCTGGGGAGTTTATTTCACTGGGGATTGTTCATATTTCTATACTTCATTATCTGCAGCTGAGGGAATTAGAATTTGACTATTTGGGGTTTTTTTCTAATAGCTGCTCTGATCATTGCCCCCAGTATTGTCACATGTACTAGTATTCAAGCATCTTCATCGAAGGTCTTAAAAATAAGATTGGCAGAGGGCTTCAATTTTAACTCCCAAACTTGAGCATAACTTACTGAAAATTTTAAAGACAGGCATAAGGGGTAATTCAGAAGATACTTGATCCAGCCATTTCCAGGTTATGGGACTGACAATTCATTATCATTCCTAGGCTCACATGGCATGAGATGACATCTCCAAAAGGATGTCTGGTTAGTCCTGCACTCATGTAATATTCCAAACTCTTGGAATTTGGATTTTGGTGGGCACTGGGTGAGGAGTAGCATGTGGTGACATCCATAGGAGAGAACATCCTGTTGTATAATAGGCACTACCATGTCCCTTCTTAAAGGGATTTTTGCTTTACTCACAGGGTCTTTTTCCCAGGGTCTTTTATCCATATAGATATTTCAGAAGGTGTTCTGCTTGAAAGGCAGTTTTTATAGTAAGGAGGTACTAATGCAGGGTAGAATGGAAGGCCATGCCATTATTTTCTCTTTTTGTTGCTGGCTATTTAAATAAAAGGGATTTCCTTTTCAGAAATTATCATTGTTTGATAGTTACGAAAAGCTGAATAGTGCTGGGATAAATCTCTTCTTCAGTCCCTGTTTTCTCCATTGTGCATCTTTGTGCACACCAACCAACCAAAGCTGCAGGGTCTCTTTCCAGTTTGAAGAGGGCAAAGGAGAAAGTACTTTATTCCTGCTGTCTGTGACTTCTTGGTAAAATGCCAGTTTTGAAGAGTCCCAGACTTGCTCTGGGAACTCCTCTGGTAACCAAAGATGTAGAAGTGGTTTCTCTTGTATTCCAGGACTCTCCAGGTGTGTGCAAAGGATAAAACAGGCAGTGATGCTGACAAGATATTTCTGCCAGCTCCTGTCCTTTCATGTGCAGCTGGTAAGGAACCTCCTTTGTAAAGTTTTTTTACTAGGAGAAAGTAAGTCTCTCCCAAGGATCAGTGCCACCACAGGGAAAGGAAATGGCTCATTAAATGGGACATCTCACATCTCCATCTCTTTCATCCCCTACCAGAAGCTCTACTTCAGCACCCAAAGTATCCTCTAATGCAGCGTGTACTGTCTTGTACAAGGCTTCCCTAGATACTGTAACATGCAAGAGAAGCTTCAAGGTCTGTAGACTGAAGTCAAGATTACAGTTGGGGGTGGATTTCATATCCCAAACCCTCTGTGCTTGTGCATAAGAGTCCCTGACATTTTGGTATCAAAGCTTTGTAAAGGAAAAAAACAGTAGGAATGCTTTTTCTCAAGTCAGCCCCTGATAAAAACTCTGCAATTCTATCAACATCAATCGCATGTCCAAAGACAAAACATCAAATTGTTCCTTTGGTCTTCCTTATTTGAGTTTTACTTTTTCCTGTTGTAAAAAAAAAAAAAAAAATTATCAGCAGGACATTACTGCATTTAAAAACACAGAAAATGTTTTTGTTTCTTTTAACCTTTTAGTAGAAAATATTTCTCACTTTCCTTCTAGTTGTGATGAGCGTCTCATCTGCACTTGTCAGATGTTACTCAGATCTAATCTGAGCAGGCACAAGGAGATGCTTGAAGCCGTCACAACAACAGATACATCTGAAAAGCACTCCCTGAACAAACTCTGTGCAAGTTGGCAGTGGGGGAAGGGAAAGTAAAACTTAATTTTAAGCTGTTTGGGAGAGGCACTGTCATTATGTGCTGTATGCATTAAATGCAAACACAGAACAGGTTCAGGTCTGTGGCTGCTGCTCTTAGGTGTGACAGCAGTACAAATGAAATAATGAGATCAGGTCATTAACCCTGCAGTAAATGCCTGTTTCATTTGCCAGGTAGGAGCACTCAGGGACCTCAGCTAAAATTGGCACCTTATTGTGCTAAGCACATACAGACACCTAATTAAAGACAGTCCCTCTCAATGTTTTTGGTGAAGATGGGCAAGACAGATAAAGGATGGGAGCATAATCATCTCTGTTCCACAGACAGGGAGCTGAGGGACCCTGCCATGGGTTTGCTGTGCTATCCTGGAGAATTGCTGTGGACAGCAGGGTCTTACAGCCCTGCTCTGTGCTTCAGCCACAAGCCCATCCTTCCCCTGCAAAAGGATGCACCGAGTTTCTTCTTGCTTAAATAGAAACCTCAATTTACATGTTCCTTGTTCCTCTTTTAAAAAAAGCTCCCTGACCGTTTTGGTTTCTCTCATCCTCTGAGTGTGTTAGTCATCATTTAAAATACACACAATGATTAAAATGAGTCTGATCATGTTCTAGTACAATATTTCAGGGTGGCTACTTGGTGTGACTTGCATGAGGACATGAAATGCCAGAAGGACCAGTGCAATCAACAGCAAACCTCTGTGCCAGAATGAGTGGGTGGGGTCATGTGCTGTATACAAGGGATTCATAAGTGTTTACTATAATTTGCTGCCTGATTATATTTGACCTCTGTGGGTTGGCACATGTACTGATTTATTGCATTCATGCTATCTTAATTCCTAAGGACACAGCTGACAGCTTTTTGAAATGAAAAGTGACTTATTTTCCTCAATTACTTAAGTGCAGAGGCTCAGGCACACAGGCAGTTGTATTTTTCTAACAAGAGAATATATGATTTGTACAGCCAGTTACACTTGTTTGTGGTTCTCTGGACTCTGGGTATGTGCAGAGGCAGGCATTCAGAGCTGGCTCATAGGGATATGTTTACTAAGACTTAGCAAACTTTTCCTTCTCCCACTGCTGGTCCTGCTTACAAAATATTGCTCTTCCGAGTCTCAGCTGGAATTGGAAGGCAAAAGGAGGAAAGTCTCTCAAAGGTTGCTCCCAGTGTTTTTCTAGCCCAGCTGGATGCAGGTATTATTGGAGACCTCATGAGAAGGATTATTCCAACAAAATTTTCACCCTGGCCTCATGGTCTAAGGCATGCAAACAACTTTTAAATAAGTATCCAAACTTACACTTGCTTAGCCAGAGTGAGACACTGAGGCTTTTGAGGCAGCCCTGCTAACACACTCATTGTTAGACCATTTTGAATGTGTGACACCAAGCAGTTATGTAGCAGATCAGCAGAGATTCATTGGATTTAAGTTTTTCATAGTTCTCGTGTTGAAAATGCCTCTGAATAACCAGGTCCGACATTAGGAAATCTGGTTTTCTGTCAGCTATAGCTCTGCCTTGACTTTTGCAAATTTGGGGAAAGATAATGAGAAGCTGTTTGTGATTTTAAGTTCTCTGTCTGGAACTTGAGACTTACTCAAAGTCTCCACCTTTTAGAGGCCCTCTCAGTGTAGCCTGTAAAACTGAAGACTCCAAATTGTTCTTACCTCTTAGTTACTGCTACACTTCTGTGTGCAGAAAAGGTACATAACCGTGTCTATGGATCTGAATTTGCAGGTGCTCTAGCTGTGCTACATCACAGTTACACACTTAGGGACTTACAGCCTTTATTCTTATTTCACATTAGTTGTGCTCATACACGACTCAGCTGCTGCTGGTGGCATTTGTCTTCATATCAGGTAGCAGCACAATGGAGGGATTTTCAGCATCTGATTCCAGCATCCCAAAAATCCTCTGCAGGATCCAAGACCAGTAAAATATTCACATCTCTTCTGAAAGCGGAAACAAGTTGTAAACTCTGAACTGCTATAAGAAAGGTGGTAATTAATTTTCTTTAAATCTCCATGATAGTTCCTCTCATTCTCATCCCTGGATTTAAAATACATTTTGGAAACAGCAACTTCATACAGTTGTCTTTTTCTCCCTTTAACAGATCACTTCTTTAGAAAGCAGCTGAAATAAGTCCAGGCTATTCCAGTCCTAAGTCTGCCTTCTTTTCCAGAGTGTAAGGATGAAAGGGGTAGACTGAATTATCACTGTGTGTGAGCTGCTATCAAACCCACAGCTGCCATCGGACAAACCAGGCAGGCTGCAGGCAGGCAGGACCCCTCAGTCCAGCCTTCCAGCCCCCCTTGCTGCTCAGGCCACTCATGCTGCTCCTGAGAGGGCAGCACAGAGAGGGGGACAGTTCCCTGCTCACCCACTGTGCCCCTACAGTGCTACTGGAGGTGTGATTGCAGTGCAGATAACCAAATAACAACCAGCTTTAATCTTCCCCGGGTTTGGGGCAGGCTGGACAAGCCTGCCTGGGATGCCACCTGCATATTCAACAGCTGGTGCCTGAACAGGGTGTTCTCCACTGCTTAAGGTACCCAAGGGAGCAGGATTGAAGGTGGTCAGTGTGTTGCTGACATGCCTTTGACTGCTAGGCTGCTGCAAATTAAGGTGTTGGCAGTTCTCTGTCCTGAATTACTGCGGAGATGCTCCTATTTCTGTCCAAATCTCAAGTCCCATTGCTCTCACTGCTGTGAGTCTTGAAGGACTGGCAGTTAGAATGTGCAGGACATCTCTCTGTACAGGCAAAGTTGGATCGGACAGGGGAATGACTTCTTAATGGTCATGCCAGAAGGCCAAAGTGATCTGGAAACAGACCAAATTGCCAATCCAGATCTGTAATAACAACAAGAAGTCATTTTCCCTAGGTCAGGATCTGTTTATAGATCTGTGTAACAAAAGGATATTAAATACATAAGACGTGATCACAGAGGATAGAAAGGCAGGGGAGATGCAAAAAAACACTGCAAACTTGAGACAACAAGGGAGAGAAAACTGAAGCTGTTGAGATGTAAACGTGGATGACGTGTACTCAGGTACGCCTGGCACAAGGAGCTGTCTCTGGGACTGTACAGTACCAGCGGAAGAAGGGAAGTATAAGGAGCACAAAGCTTTCAAACAGGCCCCTGCAACAAGTCAGAACTAACTCCTGGAGTGAGATTGGAGGGAAATCAGCTTTGTAGATACCTAGAGAACCAGTTAGTGAGAAGTTGTGTAATTAAACCCCGAGTCCAATGGCAGCAGAGTCCTGCATGAAATCATGATTCTGCTGAAATCAGTGGCAAAAATCCCAGTGATGTCAGTGCACCCGCTCCTGGCATTTCCCCACAGCAATCTCTGCTGCTTCTGCTCATGAGCTCCAGAACTGTTATGTGGTGCTATGTCTGCATGAAGAGCAAAGGGCAGTAATAGGTAGATGTGCACCAAAAGCACTTTTTCAGCATGTGGCTCTTTGATTAGGTGTGTTTCTTGGAAGAGTTTTCTTTGGGAAGTGCCACTGTCACATCAAAATATGTGAAATCTCGGAGAACTGTAACTTTTCAGCTGAAGAAGGTGTCCATCCTGGAAAATGTCATTCATCCCAAGTACTTGATGGGACACCAAAGACACAATCTTGAGTCCCAATATTGAGGGACTGGCTGGAATACTGCAGTGATGTTCTACCTCTATGTCAAATTTCACAGCACAAACCCTCATTCTGTTTTGTGAGCAAGGGAGAAGCTGAACTCGGGGCCCGCTTAGACGAAACCCTGTTTGTCCAGCCGCTGCATAGGAAAAACCAGCTCCTTCCCAGGATAAGCCAGCATCTTGCCACCTCTCAGAAGGTGCATTGTCACCTCTCCAAGGGTAACAGCACCTCAGGCTGAGGCCCTGGATGCAGGAATTGGACCGGGACCGACTGTGGTAGTCAGTAGAGGGGGGCAGAGAGCCGCACATGGAGCGGAGCCTGCGCTGGGCTTTGCAGCTCGGGGAGCAAATGCATGAGAAGTGACGTTTTGTGCCGTGCTTTTACAGTGCACTGGAGTGCTGGTTAGTGAGCAGAGACCCTGCATGCTTGGATGGAGGGAGAATAATAGTTCAACAAAGGAGCATTGTTGGATAAGTCTTACTTAAAACGAAGGCTGGTTTTGCAAACTAAATTCAAAGCCATGACAGGCAAGGCTTCATTTTATCTGCTGCTAAAAGGAAGATGCTTAAGGGCCTGTCTCCAAAGGGAAAATAAATGCTCATTTAATTGCATCTTTTCTGGTGAAGGGAGAGTTCATTATTATTAGTATTTATTATTATTATTATTGTTAGACATATTAGAAAGAGCTGTGTGCTGTAATATCCTTCACTGCAACCACATTGATTTGCACTAACTGCGAATGCAGTATAATAGTAACATGAGGCACACAGGACTCGTTTGGCCTGTCCTGGTTGTTCCTTCATTACAAATGTATAAAATAAGAGGTACAGCACCTGTGGAGATTCCCAGCACCTCCTGCTATGCTGAGGCAGGGGATGCACTGCATGAAAGCAGTAACCAAATCCTGTGAGTGTGTTTACATTTTGAACTTACCAAATCTTCCCAAGTGGAATGCAGGGTCCGGTTTCAGCCAAGGAACTGTTAGCAGTGAGTGAGAGTTAATGGATCAATCTGCTGTCTCTTGTCAGTGCTTTTACTGTTGACTTCTGGAATGTGTTTGATGAAAAGAAAGCAACTTCTTGAGACAGAAGATAGAGATGTAGCATGTTAAGGTTGGGACCTACATGAACAATAAAGCAATGTTATCAGTGCTTCGCTTCCCCCGTGCTGCTTGCCAAAACTGACAATAGAATAGCAGCAAAGCATTTCTTTTTTTAACTACCAGAACTGTTTGCTAACCATTTGCTCTGATTCTCTTTGCAGACACAGTCAGACATTGTGATGGTGTTATAAGTGAAAGGTGCCTGATATTTTATCTGGAACATGTTGCACAGCCCCTTTCTGTCTTTCTGTGGCCAGTGAAAGCTGAACTAAAATGGAATTTGTAGGACTGTTCAGCTGAACCAAACCTGTTGGCCTCCTGTGCTTCATATACTGCCCACCAGCAGAATTCCCGTGCACCATGTGAACCTTATGGGATGACCCAAACTGCAGTGTGATTTTGGGGCATGTGGGTTGCACCCACCCAGCAGAATGGAGTGTTGTGTGAGGGACCCAGGCTAGCTCCTGGGAATGCTGTGCTGAGGGCTATCCACAATCAGATGTATTCCACTCTCCAGCACCAGGATATTGCTCCTCTCCCAGAGCCAGGCTGTTCGGAGTCAGCTCAGCACTATGGATACCCCCGTGCTGTGTAGACATAACCACAGAGGCTAAAGCCCAGATCCATGGTGGTATTTAGGCTTTTAACTCTCACTGAAATGAGCAGGAGTTAAAAGCCTAAATACCTTTGGGGATTTGGGCCTAAGTGGCTTACAGAAAGCCTGTGGCACAGCAGAGGCTCAGAGATTTTGACTCAGAGGCCAGTGCCTCCAATATGAAATCATTCTTCCTCTCTACATCTGGTAGCAGTTTGCATTCACATTTCCCAGCTCAGGCCATCGAAAATATGCCCATGCTTAGGACAGGAGGTGAAGAATAATTTAAGTAATTGAAACTACAGCAGGAATGTGGTCCTGTCAGAGGGCTGTTGCCTGATCTGGAATTTAACCAGACAAGTAGGGATTGGGGAAACTGCATGCCAGCTCCTGCCTTTCAGGTGCATGGAAGGCAGTCAGTTTCTCTGGAAGAAGGGCTATAAATAATTGAGCTTATGTGTCTGTTGAAAAGGAAGCCATATTGCTGGGAATGAAAGCAGGAGATGTGCCAAACACTTGCCTTGTTATCCACATGACTGTTTATCAGTTATAACTAGAGCTGAGCCAGTAATTCTTAATGGGCAATTCATATGATGAATATCTCCCCCTTACACTATGTTTGAATGGTGTATGAACCAGCCATTACTTTCAAATATTTATTTACTAGTCACAATTATTTGTTTAATACTGTGAATAATTCATGGTTTGTGTAATGTTTTCAGGCAGTTCTCTGAAAGTAGCCAATACCCAGGCTATTTTCATTGGACAGGGAAGTAAATGTCGCCTTTTTCTGATTACGCCAGTGTTAACTGAGGATAACTTGAAGTCAAAAGGCTGGATCCCTCACTGATGTAATTTGGCATGGCTCCATTTTTTTCCCCATTGATTTCAAATGAGCAGTGTTAATTCGCACCAACTTACTTGAAGGCCCTGAAAAGAAGAATTGTACGAAGGAAGAATGACTCCCCCACCATATTGTCCCAGGACTGGCTAAATGTACTGCATTTCACAGTCACGTCTTTTCATTAGCATTCTCATATGTATAAATTCAAAATTCACATTTAAAAATATCATTTTGTATTAATATCTCAGTTGCCTATTACTGAGTAGCTTGGCAGTGAATTATGCTTGTGTGATTGCACACACGAAGTGATGCTTTTTGCAGAAATAGTCCAAGTTCAGTTTTTATTTTCAGGGAAGGGGGGAAATTGTTTTGAGGACAAATCTGTGGCTTGTGTTGAGGTTAACCTGAAAAACTTCCTTGTTCAGTGTGCAGGACTTTTCAGTTCCAGTATTACTTTTACCATTACAAAATCTTCCCTTATATAAGTCTCACTGACGTCAGTGGAGCTTTGCCACTTGTATTTGCCTTATCAGATTTCCAATCCTTAAAGCTATTTTAGAAGACGTTTTTAACCACCTTCTCTGTGGTACCCAGCTAATGATGGGAAAAGTAGAGCAAGGGATTGTGATTGTGTCTCTCTGATTCTTGCACCAGTTGCCTGTGGTCTCCAAGGGGTGTCTGCCAGATATGGAATATTTTGTTTGTCTCCTGTATCTGTCCCTTTCTGTTCCAGTTCCCTCCATTACAAAAGCAAATTATATGTAGTGATACCACAAGAGAACCAGGTTGGAATGAAGGGCTTGGTCCCTAAAAGCTGATTTGTAGGTAGTTTCTGTTTCTAGATTTGCAGAGCTGCACACCAGGTTTGCACTCGACACTGCTAAAAATTTTCCAGCTAAATCTCTAAACACCTGTGTTTTTCTTCGTCATTTCTTATCTAGCTGTGCAGAAAAAATTGCAAATGCTGCCACTCAGATTGTCACCATGATGTGGCCACAGTCATGGCTGCAGGATCCTTGTGTTCACAGCAAAGGGATTGTTAACAGGACTTCACAGGGAGAAGTCCTGTGCTTTTCTTTCTTCTCTTTCATTCTTGCTCTTCACTATTTCCTCTCCAAAGATGCTATGGCTCCTAGAAATTCAAAACCATAAAGAAAAAAATCATGTTTCAGAAAGATCTTGCTGGAGTAGCACAACTAATTTGAGTGTTAAAGAATCTACTCAGACTAAATGTCCAGGTGCACGTCATTGCTCACTACATGTAATTTACTAATGAGTGGATCCAGACTAACAAACTGAGGATCCAGCATGCCCTCTGGCTGCCTATAAAAATGAGGAAAGATAATGAAGTGGTGTGAATCAGGGCCTTTCTGTAGCAGTGAGGCATGAAAAAACTGGAACACAACAGCTTTTGCTGTTAGGTACCAAACACAATCTCAACATTTCTGTACCCAAGCTCAGGGGCAAATCCATTCCACAAACCTTGAAAAACATGCATGGATGGCTATTTAATATTTTTCATGTCCCAGGTTTCATGTTTCTGGATGTCTACATTGTGAAATCTGTCTATGTTTGGGTTTTGACCATACAAAGGTAAGTGTGATTCTCAGAGAGGCACAGCTCCTGACCTTTCTTTAATTACAAGCAAATGCAGGGGTTGATGGATATTGCCATACTGTTGGTCTCCTCTGTTGAGTGAACATTAGTGAATGGCCTTCTGAAAAACAGTGGGGTCTTTGTACCACAGCCTGCAGCTCACCAGGAACACACCTGACTACACCAAGCTCTTTTTAAGCAGAGTCCTGCACAGTGTCAAAGGAAAATGTTTTATTGTAAGTGTAGGGAAGAGCCGATGCATAGAAGAAAGGTCAAAGACTAAGAGAATCAATTGACCGGCTAAAACAGAGTATCTTTGGGGATTCTTGGCAGAAAACCTCTTTGTCTTCCAACCGCTGTGATGGTGCAACCTTCAGTCAGAAAGGACGGCTGTGACCTAAAAGATATGGCACCCTTTGTATCAAATCCTTCCAGCCAGCTCAAAGGCAGTGATTCTTCCTCCCCATAGTGTCATTGCAGCTGTGTCCTGGACTGTGAGCCCTGCAAACACTTGGTTTCCCTTTGTGTTTGTTCTTGTATGACTCCCTCCTCTGAGACACAGTCCTCAGAGCTGCAGGATTGTCAGATTGTCCCTGTTGGCACAAGCAGTGCCAGAGCCAGAGAGCTCACCCAGGCCACACAGGGGAGCTGGCTGCCCGCGTGGTGGTGCAGTCACACCGTGTGCCACTGGCTGGGGACACTGTGTCCACCCCTGTAGAGCTGCAGCAGGGTCCTGTCATGTTTAGCAGGACAGACACCTGTCCATGCCCCATATGGAGGTGCCTCTAAGGGGACGTTGGCATTAGAATTTCATTTGACATAACAGTGTGCTTCTGAAATGTTGCCCAGAACACCCCCTGAACTGCACATTTATATCACAGAGCACTCATGGAGGACATCAACAAGATTCCTCTGGGATGGCTTCAGGGTTGCACCCAGCCTGGACAGCTCATGCTGGTTGCTGCAGCTATTAGGCTGCAGCTCTGAAGGAAAGCAGGGAATGGAAATGCCCTGTGTGGATGTCAGGTCCTTGGCACCAACCATTTCTCTCTGTGTATCCGTGTTCCTCTTGTTTTGCACTGCTTGCTGTTACAGATGTGGTCAGAGATACTGCAAGTCCCACCCAGGCACACTGACCTTCCTTCCCTTCCCCTCCCCATGCTGTTCATTTCTGACGTGTATGTAAGACTTTGGGAAATCAGGTTTCCTTTGGTGAGACTCTCCATGTGCTTGCAGTGATTTCTTTATGCTACACCTTGGAGAATTGGGACTGGCAGGTCGGATAAGGCAGCTGCAAAGCTTCAGGCTGTGTAAGGGGCAAAGGGTGAATTTACTTCTGTCCCCTATCTGATCACATCTCATGATAGTCCCCTTCCCCTTGCTTGCACTCACATAGTTACCAGCCCTTGCTCTTTCGTGCTGCCTCTGGAGGCTGGCACTGTTGGAGCATGTAGTGCTTCCCTATGGACCCTCTGGCGCAAAGATAGGGAGAAACACTGAAATTAAATGTAGGTGGGGTAGCAATGATAATTATGTTGGATCATAACTTCCACTGATCTAATTAATGCCACCTAAGTTGTGGCTTGTGCAACTGCTTTGATTTATTGGTGATATCCACTGTTGGCATAGTGATGTTTTTGCTGAGGGCCCATGGCTCTGATACAAGGAGTGATAGAAGTTGGATTTCGTGAACACAGTGTAGTACAGTTACAGTTGGAAAGGTGCCTGTTCGTGATGCTCTTTACAGACACTGGAAATTGGGGATCCAGATAGGATTAATCAAATAGGCTGTCTGGCCCTATTAATTTGCTTCCAGCCCAAATCCCTCACACTGCTCTTAAAATGGCGTTTTCCTACTGAATGTGGCAGAACAAGCCCTAGGTGTTTCTAGCATTAAGTGACAGTAAAAGATGACTCTCACCTAAGTTCCAGTTTATGTATTTGTTTTATTGCTCAGGATATGTCTGGATTTTACAGCTGAGTATGTCAGGAATTTAGTTACAAGTCAAAACCGCTTTATAATGCGTGGCTATAAAGATCAAAGGTTGCAAAACCAACCTTGGAGAGCCAGGTCCTGCTCTTCCAAGGCTCATCAATCATGACTTAGTTCTGGCCCATCTCACATGATCTTACATTATGTATTGTCATTTGGAAAAATGTTTGTCCATAGCATTAGACCAGAGACTCCAACCACTCTTAGGCTAAGTATTGCCATCGGTTCCTGACAGCACTTTCCTGCTTTTTATTTACCTTGTATCTCTTGTTCCTCCTCTGATTTTTTTTTCTTTATCTCAAAGTCAATAATTTTCAGTATGTGCTTCTGCTAGTGGCACACTGGGAATTCTCAGTTCTTCCAGCTGGAAAAAATCAAGATCAATATTAGATCAAGATAAAGATCTGGTTCCCCCTGGCTATTTGCTGAAGACCATTACATTTGTACTTACTGAAGTTCAGTGACATTCTGCCAACTCATGAAGCCAAAATAATGCAGGAGAAACCAAAATAAAGGTTTTATCAGTGAGTCTGACCATAGTCTCCTATCAGACAGGTCACTGAGGGAAGAGTGAACTAGACTCTTTCTGCACCACTGCTGTCAGTCTGTGCTGGGGCACTGGAGAACTCACATTAGTTTTAGTTTTCTATCTTTGCTTTTCTTTCAGTTGTGAATCCCTCAAGTAAGGGCCAGACCTTTATATATTGGGGCATCCACAGTCTTAGGAGACTCTTTTCACTGTAGTAGAATTTTTTTTTTTTGTGCAATTTATTGTCCCAATTTTGCCTGGGAAAACTGGAATGCTTATTGTAAGTTTTTCTATTAAAGATTCCTTGGTGGGAGATACAGCAAAACACCTGGTGGGCACTGGGATCACTGGCAATTCTGGGTTTTAGGTCTTCCTAAGTTAATGTATCCCCAAGATATGAATTCTGTCAAAAAGTTTAAGAAAAATACTTTTGTCTCAACTAAAATCTGTAGTGCTATCTGAACCAAAATATTTAATTTATTATTTTTAAAAACTGTTTAGCAGGTCCTCAGATGAAAAAATTAAGAATTTCTCCAGTGATATCTCAATTAGATATTTTAATAAAAATGAGCATCTATATATTAGGTCTAACATTCAAATATAACAGATGTTAACTTTGGGTTTTAGTTTTGTTTGCATGATAAAAAGGTGATAGAATTTGAGAAAGTCAGGATAAAATGTACTTTAGTATTTTTGTGACCTAAAAGTTTTCCCTACTTCTGTTCCTGAATGAACTTTTTTGTGGAACCCCAAGGAGTCAATTGAGTATATAGTCAATTGTCATTTAAATCGCAGGGTTAGAAATGAGAATCAATCCAAATGTCTGTTCAAATAACTCGTTTTTTTCCTTTCTGAAGTGGCTGTTTCTGCAGACCCAGCCCAGTTTTTTCACCCCATACCGCCCATTGCTCCCAAGGATTCCTGGGAAGAATAATGAGGAATGTAATTTGCTTCTTATTGTGGCTGTCACTATCATGGCTGGAGGGTCAGAGTCCCATTTGACAGTGAAAAGCCAGATTCTAAGAAGTGATTGCTGAGTCTAGGTATTTTTTTTTTACTGCCTTGTCTTTGGATTTGTGAGAAAAACTTAAAGGATTGAGCATTAATTTTTGAAGGTGCCTGAGAAAAGTCTCAGGCAGAACTGCTTCCTGTTCTACTTTGTGCCTTTGAGGGTGCAAGAAAGTTGCATCAAAAGAGAAAGCAGCAAAAAAACCAAAACCCAAACCAAAACAGGGAAGCACAGTTGCATTATCATTCTGAAGAAACATTTTTATGCAAATGCACGTAACAGTTAAAATAAAGCTCATGTTCTGTTGCCTTTGACTTTTGTAACTGCTGGGGTGTGACAGGATTCAAACTTTTCATGGCATGCCAAAAATATTTCTTAACATAAAGGTACTTTGCCTAGCTAATGTAATTATGTCCATTACTCACAGGGATTCCGTCTTGTCCTGGACTTTGTCTTATTCCCATATTTACTGCTAGGAGGAGACGGAGCCAGGGTTGATACCGGTATTCTGGTGTTTCTTGCTACTGCTGCTCACCCCTGGAGAGCCTGCCTCTGGTTTCACAGGGAAGGAGGACAAGAATCTGGCTTGCTCGAGGGTTGGGAATGACAGGAGTTCCTGGGGTGGGCTAGAGCTGGAGGTTGAGGGAGGATTTGGGCTGGTGGCTGCTGCAGACCTGAGGCAGAGGCTGGGCGAATCATGCTGGATGGATCCCCTATGGGCCCACGAGCTGTATTTCCAGCTGGAAGGATCCCTGTGGATGAACTGAGTCAACACCAACTTCGGCTGGGGGTCTGGCTTGTGTAGGTTTGTGCAGGTCCTCAGGAATAGCCATGGCAGGGTCTGGAATTGGTGAGGGGATAAGCCTATGTTTGGCAGCAGTGGGACCTTCTGCTTGGATTTTCACCTAAAGCCGGTTGGGCTTCCAGTTAGAATTTGACTGCTTGGCTGCTTTTGTTGAGGGTTAGGTTGTGTAGTATTGGATGGGAATTTCAGGGACATGCAGCAAAAAGTCCTTTAACCTTCAAAAGGGCAAAGTTTCCCCCTGTTGGTGCCAATCACTTCTGAGGCAACCATTTCTCCATCCTCTCGAGGCAGAGCCCGGAAGTCTGGGTCACACATCCCCCCGTGAGCACAGGACCACGTGGATGCACCGCTCCCAGCCCGCCTGGGTAGGGGTATGGCAGCTGCAGACACCCAGAGCCTTGAGTTGATTCGATCTGTACCTGCTTCTGTAACTACACCTGGCTTCCTCTGACCCAAATTACCTAACTCAGCTGGAATTTCCTTCCTCATATTCCTGCCCTTACATCTCTGCACTCACCTGCTGTATTTAACAGGCTGCAGTGGGGGGGTGGGGAAACCGTGCGCTAACGCTGAGCCCACCTTTGCCCTTCTCCCCGCCTGGCTTGGAGACACACTGTGTAAATGGAATTTTTAACATCAAAAGTTTCAATTACAGCAGGAAATGTCAGGCCGACAGAGTGCGACTGTTCCAGGTTTCCCATAAGGAATACTCCCACCCCTACTATTTACCCATATGGAAAAAACAACCTCCGATGGTATTTTTTTAAGTTCTCAGGTAAACGGAGCTGAATGGTATCATCACATACACGGCAGGCTTTCTGCAGCAGATGAAAAAGTGTAAATCATAGCATAGGGTCCAGAGCCTTTACAGTGCCTTTTTCATGGAAGAAAATCCTGGGATAGAGGCTAAATAGGATGGGGGCGGTTTGAGAGCCAGCTTAACCCCCAGCAAGTCAGAGTCCCAGGGAAAGAGGAGCAGCATGGAAACATTGATCTTGGAGCAGGAGATCCTACAGAAGGCAGCAAACATCATGCTGGAGAACATGGGTTATGGGAGAGCCTTCCAAGAGACACGAGGTCAGTGCAATGACCAGCAGAGCTGTGCACCTTCCAGAAGAGCCTGGCTCTGCCTTCTTGGTGCTACCTCAGGAATAAGGTCTCTTATTCATCTTTTCTTCTAGAGGCTGAACAAATCTAATTCTCTCAGCCCTCCCTTTGTCACTGTGAGCTCCAAGTCCTGCTCATCTTCGTTGCTTTCTCCTTAATCCATCAAGAAAAATGTATCTGCAACATGTTTTGCACGTCACTAGACTCAGCTTTTATTGGAAGAAATGTAAGGCTTTTACTGTGGTCTCAGAGATTCCCACTGCTCTTGGCCTTGCTCCAGAGCACAGAAAATACGCAGCTGAGATGGGTGATACAGCTTCCTCATTTCCTGCACTCCTGCAGGGACTCATCATTTGCCTCTAGCAGGAACAGGTCACGCTTTTAATGACAGTGTTCAACCCGTGGGATCATCTTGGACATACTGGTTCCTGGAATTGCAACTGGGGCTTCCAAAAAAGCCTGGAGAACTTCAGCGGTCAAATTAAATCAGTGAATGTAGCAAGGAATTTGGCACTTAGGTCACCTGGCTCTTCAGGATAATTCAGTGTCTCCCAAAAGCAGGCTCGGTCAGAGTATTGTCCAGTAGAAAAGTTGTTGCTGTTGAGTGTTCAGAAGTGTTTAGGATTTCCAAATGGCTCAGCAAACTGCTTCCTAATGGGAAGTGTCTGCCTTCATATGTGCTGAGTGCTCAGATTGCTACTCATCCACAGGAGGGAGATTTTGTGGGAGGTGAGTTGGTAACGTCATGTGAAACCTCCTTGTGTTTCTCTACAGGAGAGCACAAAATCAGCACAGTACAATGTGTTGTGCAGACGTGAGGCTACAGTGCTTCTGGTTAGGGCAAGTGGCAATACAAGCATTTAATTTGGTAGAAAATGGTGGGGTTTCAAATGTGTTTTTATTTGATAGGAAGATGAAATGTTTCTTGAAATGAAAATGAAATGCATGGAGAACATTTTAAAAAACAGCCTTTGATTTGTTGGTTAAGGTATTCACCTAGTCAGAGGGAGCTGAGCACTGAACTTGCTGCCCTTGATCAAATAGAGCAGGAATTTTTTCCCTGTGTCCTGTGAGTGAGCGTGGGGGGTAGTGAAGAGAGCTCTGTCCTCAGCAGGACCCAGGGATTTTTGGGATGGGTTGCAGCACTACTTGGGGGGATGAAAAGGGAACAGAGCTATGTGTCAGGAAGCAGATCCAGCCATGGGTTCATCCATGGGCACCATCCTTGGCCACTCAGCTCAGCTCTAGCCCACGTGACGCTGGGTAGACCCTCTAGTATAAACAGAGGAGCAGGAAGAAGGATGAGAGATAGGGTGGGAGAAGGCATCCTCTGAAATCTTTATCTCCAAATAGAAGTTTAATAGATGTCAAGGGTGCTTGTTTGTCTTTTCTTTTTTGAAGAAGCTTATTAGCTATGGGAAAAAATGTAGCGCTGTTCCCCATGATGTAAATCTGTAGAGATTTAAATTGATGGAAGAAATTTGCAGCTTGTGTAAACAGGCATGGCTCTGTGAAGTCACAACAAATTATACCAGCTGAGGATACAGCCCATCATTTTTAATAGTTTTGTTCTTCCACACAAGAGAGGGCAAGGAAATGGGGGATGTAAGGGAGAAAATGAAGGAAAACACACAGCATGGGATTTAAAAAGTCCTGGCCATCACTTTTCTCAGCCTCTGCATGGAAAACATCTTAACATCTGCATGTCACAGAGCGCTTTGATGTCTGCCTAACAAATCTGGGCTCTCCTACCCTCTGAATGGCCCATTCACAGGGCGCTGCTTCCCTGGGAATGGCACCTGCAAACAGGTGAGCTGAGTACAGCTGAGAGCAGCTGAGCATACACACCTGCTGATCCCAGTGAGTTCATTCTGCTGGTCTGGAAATATATAAAACATGGAAAGTGTCACAATTATTGTTCCTTTGTAGATACTAAAGTTTAGAAGCTGCCTCCAATGACTGACGTATAGTAGTAGAATGTGATCTTTCCATGGAAAGTTGATGGCTTCTACAAGATAAGCCTTGTGTGGGTAAAATAAATAACATCTTTCTCTTTGGGCTAATGCAGGATGTTTGGTCATGCATTAGAACTGTGCAGCTTTCTAATTTCACAGGTCTGCTGGGTGAAGCACTGAGCAGGACTGCAGGAGACCAGCAGAGATGTTTGCAAAGATTTCAGTTGGGCTTTATGTCTCTCCCTGTAGGAACCTGGCTGACCAGTTCTGTGCCAAGCCTTTGTGCTGGAGCAGCACCTCCTGTGCCTGTGGTGGTCTTCATGCTCTTGTTGCTTTTGGAGGTGCAGGAACAGCATCAGGTTCCCTGTCCTAGGCTCAGTCATAAAATGCAGCTCAGAACAAGGCAAAACAGGAGGGCAGGAGCTAAAGGATGCACACAAGACCAGTCGCGTGTGAAAAAACAACTGCGCTTTTCCTTTGTTGCAGCCACGCAGCATCTGAGCACTCACCTGGGATGGAATTCCTTGGGATGTAGGTGGACAGGGACAGCTGATGAGAAGCTAAATGGCCTTTGCAGCTGCCTGGGAGTGATACTGATCTCATCCTAAGGGAGGTATCTGCTTTAGGCCAGGTGATTTTCTGACCACAAATGCCTACTCACTCCATTAACTCTGGTGGGAGGTGAATGTGGCTGAGCAGGTGTAGATAGCAGATTGTTGGGATTTGGGTTAAAAAAATACCCCATCCTTTGCTGCAAGGCAAGTGGTGGTGAGGCTGGCTCCTAGGGAACAACAGCAGGTCACTGAGAATGGGGTCAGTCAGACAAACCTGCCTGAAGGCCTCTGACCTCCCTTCAGCCCAGCAAGAAACAGAGTGCTGCCTTTGGAAATCTGGCCCTGAAATAATCAGTTATCTTTCACCAGCTACCAAGCCAGGCAAGGTGTGACTTTGTTTCTAGGTTGTCTTTGGAGACAGTTGTGTTGGAAAAAGCAAAGACAGCATTTTGTGCGGCAGGAAGTGGCCAACACTGGACAATTTGTGAAAAGTCCTGTTTTCTGAGCCTGGCCAAACCCAGTCTCTCCAGTGGAGGCAAACTCAGTGATGACATCAGTGATGATGTACGTTAGATGTCAGTAAAGCAACTGAGCGCCTTGGATTGACTTGCCTTTTCCCTTGAAAAAGAATGTTCCCTTTCGATCTGATCCACAGATCCTTTGCCCTCGATGTGTGGGTCTGTGCACCTTGCTTCTTCCACAGGCAGACATCAGTGGAAGCTCCACTTTGGGACATGAGCAATACACATAGTAATGAGATGCATCACACAGATAAGGGCTCTGGACTCATTGTGGAGGAAAATTCCCCATCCTGCTCCTAGCCCACTGTTTAATTTTGTGGTACATAGCAGGAGAGGATGGTTCTGTGATTTAGCCTCCTCTGAGATCACAAAGTTCTCTCTATGGCGATACTTGCCATACTAATATGAGTCATTTATGGAGTTCAATTAGTAATTTATGAAACAAATTAGCATGATATTAAAGGCCTGATACAGTTATGTACTTCTGAAGTGATCTGATGAAGGACTTGCAATGCAAACTATTGTATCTGATAATAATAAAGCAAACTGATTCATTCAAAAGAAAATATTCATTCTGAGGTTAGCATCCTCTGCCAGGAATGTGGCATTGGAGCAGGACTAGCACAATGCCAGTGAGCAAAGGAGAAGGGATTTTTAATGGGAATGCCAATAGCTTGTATGTTGCCTTAGGGATCTAGGAGTTGAGGTCACTCTTTTTGTGTACCTGTGAAATCCTGCAGAAGTCTTAAGGTTACACCTGGACTGCAGTTGGGCCAGAGGATCCCAGAGCTCATCAGTGCAGCTGGGTTGGCTTTAAATTCCAGATTTTGGATGCCAGGTGCACTTATATCATCACACAAAGGAATGCCTGTGTTGTTCAGTGGACATTCCCACTGCTCTTGGTGTACACTCCCACTATGAGCCCTCCTTAGACTGAGTTTGGAGAGGGACAATGAATATATAGGAGTGGAGGAGAGAAGAGAGGTGCAGTTGATGTCCCAGTACATGTGGCCAAGGCGTTCCTACCTCAGGCAGCCTGACTAAGTTATGAGTCTGGTGTGCACTCCAGTTGGAGACAGACCTCCAAAAAAGGTCCTGTGCTCATCTCTTTCTCTGTGCAATGCTGAGACTTAGGGCCCAAGCAGCAGCCAGGCTAGCAGCCAGAAATATGGACAAAAGGTGGGTAAGTCACAGGGTTGGGCACACTTGAACTGGATCCCACTCGCTACACAGTGATGTGGGAATAGTCTTGGATTATATTTTGAAACTATTTAGCCCTGACCCGCATCGCAGTAAAGCCAATGTGATGTTGTCAGTGACTAAAATGGGCTCTGGAGCAGGCCTGCAATGTTACCAGTGCCTTCAAATGCTTCCTTCACCTGTAGGATGAAAGTCCTCCTCCCGAGTCAATGGGCCTCCTTACTTCTCCCTCCCCTCTCACTTTCCATGGGCCCCTTGCATGGGAAACAGCCTTATTCATCTTTGTATTTCCATGTCTCTGAATCAGGCAGGTTCTGGGTATATTCCACATAGAAGCCTGTTATCTTTTCAAATGGCAAAAAAGAGGGGATTTTTCCATAGTCACATACTTTTTCCACAGAAATGTATTCATGAGAGTTAAACTTGCCCAAACTATGTTAATGTATGTGGTTGGCTTCTGTGCCAATTTTCATTGTGAATAAGACGCAAAATAAAAGGGCTCTTGTGTCTCTCTTTCCTCCTCCTTGAATCCCTCCCATAATTTTTGAGTTCATAAGCCCATTTTGTATGTGAATCAGATCAGGAGAGGAAAGGCAGGGGGATTACTTTTCCTTTAAAACTGTGCCTTTGCTTTAAGCTAGTGATAGACACATGGAAGTTATGGCTGAAACAAGGGGCTGATACAATGGGGCTGGATATTATAGTCAGTGCAAATTGGGATAACTCCATTTATCCTGAGCAAAACTTCCTGATTTACACCAAAGGAGAACACAGCCTTAGCTCTTTAGCTCTAGCCATTGCTGCCTTGTTATTCCAAGGCATTTTCAATCTGACAAGAGAAATGGTATCTCTTTTTAATATAAATGCTTGACTTGACAATCTCCTACCAGAGCGTGCCTGGTGGGTCAGCGCAGCACACACAGCACATGAGCTGAGTTCAGGCAGCTCTGTAGCCAGATGGCTATGAAACATTCATAATACAAGCTGTAGCTATTATGAGCCATTTCTCTTTGGTGCGTGTCCTGACAAGCTGCTGTTATTAAGTTTCAGTGTATTTCTGTTAATGTTACCTACCTATTTTCATTCCTGTGTGCTGTCACACTGAGCTGGTTGGCGCGGTCTTGGGAACTGGGCTTCAAGGCTCCTCCCTGTGAAAGTTGCCAGCTCATTTATTTGTTTCTTTCCAGTGGTTCAGGCTGGTGCGTTATTCAGAAACTTCTGAAAGAGCGGGGTTGGGTAAACCTCTGATTCAGTTCGTTTGAAAGCACCCTTGAAGTCCTCCTCCACATCTTGCCCTCCTGTGGTTCTGAAATAGGCTTGACGAGTCTAATTTGGAGCCTGTTCCTGAGAAATCATCGGTGCTGCTGTTGGAAAGGTCCCTCAACTTGAAGATCCCTGTCCTCACTTGCAGAGCTGGGATACTTCTAGTTTGGGCCCTGGCTCTTCCTGGTTTCTCTTTTACATAGCAGTAGTCAAGTTGCATCCAAAAATGTGTAATCTTGAGATTGGCTTCAGATTTTAGTACACAGAGCTGGGTGAGTGTTGCCCTCTGGTTTTTGCATTAGAGGCACTCAGTTCTTATTCACAGAGGATAAAAACTGACTTTAAATCAGAGATGAGGTCCTTAGGTATGAAAATTATTCTAGTGGAAAGTCACTGTGTGTAGTACGACTTGCTATAAAATTGTTGGAGTTGGCCATTCTGGAGAAATCAGGCAACATCTAGTATTTGAAGAAATTATTCACAATACAAGGAGAGCCTTTTGTTCCTGTGCAGCTGAACATGTAGCAGGCAGATCTAAATTACAATTTGCGAATGTTTTGCTACAGTGGTGTGTGCAAGACCCTGGCAGGGTGGATGAGGCAAAAATAAGATCTCTGATGGATCTTTGTCACCCTGATTTTTTCAGCCTTCTCTTCTGTTTCAGTTTCATGTTTTGGGTTCTTTCTCACGCTCTGCTCTGTAAACACAGCCAATGTTATTGTATAGTTCCAAGGAAAGTTTTCATTCCTGTTCTTAGAGATATGGACAGCTGATGGACAGTTGTCTTGACCAATGGGATGGGGAGAGGTGTCAACCTTCTCCCCCAGTCCCTGGCCTTTGTAAAGATACTATATAATGGAGTCAGGCTTTTAAATAAAGTAGTTTTTGGTTCATGCCTTCTGATCAAAGTGTGAGTGTGTGTTTGTGACGAACTGCATCAGATCTTGATGTCTTTCATTTCAGCTGCTGCTTCCTGGAGAGGAAGAGACAGGAGTGAATGCATAGCAGGTTTTTTTTTTTTAATGGGTAGCCTGAGAAATTTCCATCACAGTTCTGACCTGTTCAGGTGGACCCATGTTCTCCTCTCCCAGCATGTGAAGGGAGACAAAATGTCTGGCAGACAACAAATAAATTCTTTCAGAAACTCCCTGCAAGTGCTTTTCACCATGGTGCTTGACTACCCAGTCCTGTAGACTTCCCTCCCTTGGCCTTGGCTCTAATCTCCAGTGTTCCCATCCTTTCCTGGGAGGGGACCTTCTTTCCCATTCTCACGGTGATATCAAGGTCAGCCAGGTGTCCATCTAAAGAACTCAATATCTCAGGCTCTGATGCAGACCCTGAGCTGCAGCCAGGGGAGTGGCCCAGGATACCTGCTCACCCATCCACCTCTGCGTGTTCAGGAACTCTGGCAAGGCTTTGTTTACGGTACATTTCCCAGCTGCAAAGGGACAAGGGTTTCCTTTGCACTTGTATATAAATTATTGTGGAAATGGAGAGTAATAATGCTCTCATTTTGAGAATTGTCACAAATGCTAGGTTTTGAGGCCAATCATTCAGCTCCTATTATCTCTAGGAATCAAGATACTTATCTGTCTAAATGATTGCAGTGTGTCTCAGGTATTTGGAGGTGGTTCTTCCTTTTTGTGGGAAAAGAAAAAAAATAAAGGAATCAATCTTTGTTTCCCAAACTATCAAAAGCTTGTTAGCCTCCAGCAGATCTTTTAAACTGCAAGGAATAAAGCAGATATGTCTCGAACCTCAGCTGTATAAATCAGTTTGATGCCCTCGACCCATTATTTTTTCTCATGCAATATCTCTCAGGAGGGATTTAGGCAATATTTAAGGATCTTCTTGTTTTCATGTGTCCGGTGTAAGGTTTAACAGAACCACCATTAGCCCTGGCTTTTGGAGGCCTTGCATCCAGTGCCACCCATGTCTCCAGGGCCTACAGATTGAAGGAGGGAGGATTCGACTCATTTGCCAAGCAAGACAATATCTTTGAAGGGTCAGTGGAGAAATGTGAGCTCAAAAGGTGAAGTAGAAGGTGATGGAGCTGAGTTCAGGTAACCTCAGATGCCAACATCATGCATACATGTGCGCCTCAGGTCACTGCAAGACTGGGGCAGCTTTATCTGATGTTTAGGCAGATCTTCACCTAAGGCAGTGGGTGCCCCGGAGTGCTGCTGAAGGTTTAAGACTTCCCAGTTGAATTGACTGGTGCTCTGGCCAAGTGGAATATGTCACCAAAAATATCTGGTTGCCACATGAAATCAGAATTTTTATTCCTCTCAAAATAAAGCCCACGGCTTGTACTTGCATTTGGTTAGGTTGACTGGGGGACATGGAGTTGAAAATTATAATGTTCATAGAGGGAGACTCCTCTGTCCAGAGGGAAACCTGCCTGACTCAGTCCTGACCCCTCTGGCAGCTCCCAGCCCCACAGAGTACCCCTATGTGCCCCCCTGCCTAAAAGCCAGGGCAGATCCTCACGGATCCACAAGTGGTTTCCTTGTGGATGGGGCTATCAAATCAAAGCATGTTGACCCTTCTGGCCAAGGAGGTCAAATTGCCGCAGTTCTCCCCCACACTCTTTTCTTTTTTATTTTAAGGGTGTGGTATATTTTGTAAGTTTTGTGTTTATCAAGAAGTTGATTGTGTAAATAAAATTGTGGCCTTGTGTGCCAAATAGCTGGGTTATGATTTCCTGGAGGAGAGCCAAGGCGGTGTGTGGGAGCATGCCAGTGTTAATATGTTCACTTTGCTAAGGAATACGGCATGTGTGGAGCGTGGAGGGAGGACACTTCCAGCCTGCCGCTGCTTAACCCTTCCCTGGCCCCCCCTCTCCAAGTCCGTGTTGGGCTTCCCCCAGCAGTGCTGCACAAACACTGGGAGCATTCACCTCGGCTGAGGCTCTCTTGGAATTGCCTGGAGCCTGGCCAGGTCAACAGGGACTTTGCAAGGCTCAGGATCCCACCCTGATTCCCCTCCCATGGCGGGAGCCCGGTGTTTCCTTCAGCAAAGGCTCCATCGCACAGACCTCAAAGGGGCCTCTGAGAGAGGCTAGGTCAGGCACGTGCCTGGGGATGCCAGGGCAGCGAGAAGGGCCTTGGGCTAAATGAGAATCAACTCCCTGACTGTAATGACTTTATTCTCTAAGTGCTTTCCTGAGTTTATCCTATTTCTATCCTGCAGAGGCAGCCAGAAGGCTGTTCAAACAGCAGTGGAATCACTGAACAGTTTGGGAGTATTTTCAGCAGAGGATGGTGCTTCATGCCTCTGAAGGCAATAGGAAGATTGCTAGGAGGCTTTGAGAACACAAGAATTATGCTCTGGTTACTTCTTTTGTTACCTTTCCCCCACAAATCACACAGTCCCGATCTCAGAGCAGCTCGTATCTCCTTCTTCTCACCCTTAGGTCATTGCATGCTGGAATTATTTAAAACAAATGAATGCAGAAAATGTAATCTCTTGTTTTCCACCAAGAAGGAGTTCATGAGTCGGCTCCTTCTGCAGACAAAGCAAAAGTCCCAAGGATGCAGGAAAGGACTTCGTTTTTCCAAGCAGCAGGGAGTGGAGTTAGCTGTGTTACAGTGGGGAGGGGGTGGGGAACCTCTGTGAGTGGGGAATTCTTGCAACTCAGACAAAAATAGGGACTTCCATTATTTACCTACCTAAGCCGGAAACCTGCTTGCATTTCAGGCATTTATTGTAATTCCTCACATAGCTGGGGATGATAAGCCCTGCTAACTAGTCATTGCATGCTGCCTGAAAATGATAGTTAATGTGTACTGGCTACCCAAACAACCTTCTTTAACCCTTTCAAACTTGCTGACTTTGGGGATTCATGTTTTTTCAGATAATATTGCTGCTGATCAGCCTGGCCTCAACCCTCTGTCTTCATAAAATTCTGCTTAATGAAACACTTTGATTGCAGTCTAATCTAGGGGAGACTTCTCAGAGCAGTTCACACGTCTAAGATACAGTGACAGTTATGTTTCAAATTTCAAAGGAATCAAAGGGAGCCACTTGGCTGACTTCCACTAAATGTCACCAAGATTTGGATGCATAACTCCTTGAGTAGGCTGGATACTGCAGTTTTAGCCTGTTAATGATCCTGAGCTGTAGCCTGTTACAGAAAAGGAATTCTTTTCTTTATGCACTCTTTGGTGGCATCTAGGCCCAAATGCCAAGGTGGAAGGTGTCTCCTCTCAGGGGAGGACACAGGAGAGGAAGCATCCACCCAAGGCTTGGAGTTTCAGCAAGGGGAGCTTACCTGTGTCTGTCTGTGCCTGTGCATGTATCCATGTACTCCCGCAGCCATCCCCCCTCGCTGCAGCTAGCGTGGATGTCCCAGGCACAGGAGTGTGCCTGGCTGTCCCCAGTGTCCCATCCCAGGCAGGCTGTCCCATCGGCGGTGAGCAGTGTGTGCTGGCCTGGCTCTTCACAGCACCAAGCTCTAGACCCAAGATCACCACTCATGTGCTTTATGGAAACATCTCCTAATCTTAATTTGTGGGGGAATGGAGAGGAAAAGTTTGCAGCAGGGCTTCTGCCCAGAGCTGTTTGCAGTGGGATGGGGCAGCACATGACTCCCAGCAGGCCATTGTTCCAGGGATTTGGCAGCCTCAGAGATACAAGGTGCATGTTGATGTTTGGTACCAATGTTATATAAAAGCTGCTTGCACAAGCCCAGCAGCTGATTTTACAAGATATGGGGAAAGACGCCTCATTTTCCAAGGGCAGGATTTAGCCCCAACTGCAATATCTTCCCAGCCATGATACAATAACAATACTTAGCAGGCATGTAGTTCTTAACATCATCAAAGTGATGTACGAGCAGCAACTAATTAATCCTCACAAAACCCCTGTGAGGCAAGTATTACCATCCCATTTCACAGGTGGGGATAATGTGACTTTGGAAGGTCAAGTGACTTGTCCAGAGCTAAACAGTCTGCAATGGAGCTTGTTAGCTCCTGGCTGACAGCCACTGCTCAATGTACTCGCCCAGCCTATTATTGTATTTTATTATGCAAATCCTCATGGAAATTAGAAGCCCAAAGCAACCCACAGATCTCAACATGGTACCTTAGATTTAAATGCAGGGTCCATTTTGTTTGAAATCAGTTCTGGAGGCCTACAGTAATTTCACTGGATTTTGGATGGCAATGTCAAAAACCAGAAGAGACTGCCTGGAATTCTCAAGGGATAACAGAGGTTGTGAAGATGTGTGTTCATGGCTGTCTGGCTTTACCATTGTTTGCAGAGGCCACCAAATAGTGCCAAGCTGAAAGCAGTAAAATGACAAAGAAAGTCCAGCCTTGGTTCCTGCCGGTGTATTGCAGACAGTGAATGGACATTGCTCTGCCTAGTCCCTGCAAGACTCTGGGCGCATGGTTAAAGCTGGAAGAAGGGACAGCCCAAGCAAGCCAGCCAGCTGCAGTCAGCTGGGGTCTCATTGAGACTTCAGGGTTTTTGCAGTGCTGGCAAGCTTTGCTCAAAGGCTGATGTTGTCCATTCAAACTGGCACTGTTTGGATGATTCAGAACGTAAGCCAAGCCCTGTTTGGCTTGCACAACTGCAGTTCTTCCGGAAATTGCCAGGGGTTTTGTGTGAGCAAGGAAAGGAAAAGATTTTCAGCGTGAAACATCGGATCAAGACTGGTCCTTGGCTGCACATTTCATGGACCGACCAGTGTGGTGCTACATTTCATGAGGGTGCCATCAAGCCACTAAAAGTTATTTACAACAAGTCACCCTCCAGAAACTGGGTCACAACTTTTTCTTTGTTGAATCTTGGCAAGGATCTCAAGGTTTACTAGAAGCCGAAGAGAGGATGTCTATGTGCAACGCCAAAACCAACTGAGATGCAAAGGGAAATGGGCCCTGTGCCACTGATCAGTGCGTGGCATGTCAGGCTTTGAAGGTGATGGGATGGGACTTCGCTGCTTTGCAGCTCCAGTGGTTGCTGCTGGTTGCCTTTTGCACTCCGAACAGGTGGAAATGACTCCCCAGAGGCAAGGCACGGCAGAATCGGGGCCAGATCTTCAGCTGGTGTCAATCAGTGCCTCAGCTTCAATGGGGCTGCATCAATTCGCCTTAGGAAAGGGTGTAATGTGGGAAACAGAGATAAAGGAACTCATGTTCTAGCACCCTATATCCTATATAATTGCTTCAATGAGAGCTCAGCCCAGAACGGGTTTGCCAAATGCCAGAGTCCAACCCGTGTTTCACGGGCAGGTTCAAGCACCCAAAGGGAGGCCAACTCCGGCCAGGCCGGGTGCAGCTGCCACTCGGTGGTACCAGGGCTGGGCAGGACGTGGCTGTAGGACCTGGGCACAGAGCCCATGTAGGAGGCCCTACCCCTGGCTGCTGGGCTGTGCTCGGCCGTGCCTCCATGTCTCCTCTGACCCATGGGAGCTGGAGTGAAGCCAGCGCAGGTCTGGGAGCTGAAGCAACAATCATACCTTTGTTTTGGGGGCAGATGAATAGAGAGATAACAGGGAGTTAATGGATGGCAGCCCCTTCCCCCCTCCAATGTCAGGCCTATCACTCACCTCCTCCCCAGCAAAACAAGGCCTCGGGGACAGAGAAAGAGCGCAAAGATTAAAACTAACCCGTTGCTTTGGAACTCCTCAGTGAAAGGGGCCGATAAGAGAGGGCTGAGATCAGGAATCAGATTTCAAGGGTAACAAATGAATAACCAGAAAACGGAAGGATGCCGAAAGGGTTATCAAAAGAGAGCGAGATGGTGAGCACGTCCCAACAGCTTCTCTTTAAAAAAAAAAAAAAAAAGAGGAAAGGTGTTTCTCTTGCAGCAGCTACAGACACAAAGAGCTGTTCAGACCACTTTGCACCCACCAAGACCCCGGAAAGATGGAAGCCTGTCCCAGAGCTCTAGTGGAGCTTTGCAAACCGTTAGTAAAGTACAGTTTCCATGCTGGCAAATTCCCGGGAGCTGTAAGCCCTCTTGTTTTGTGCTCTGGCTGGGAAGCAATCAGCACTGGAAAGACTCAGGGAGTAGACAGGGCTCATGCAGCAGGCTCTGGCTCAGGCTGGGCAATGTGGTTTCAATTTAGGAGCTCTCCTCTCAAGGCCTCCATAAAAGCAGTCTGAATATAAAAGTCCATATTCTTGCAGTGCAGAAGTCTTGGGAAGATTGTCCCCACCTATGGAAAGGAGTATGATTCCGCAAAAGAGGCTTCATAGAAGCCCTACAAAGGTAAAGTTCACAGCTCTGCAGATGTCACCAAGTTGTTGGACGCACTGTGTGATCCAGGTCATGTATTTCCCCTGCCAAGACATGGACTGTTCATATATTCAGAAGTACAGTAGGAGAGAGGCATTGGGGAGCTTCTCCTCTTCTCTTGGATGGTGAGGAATGGAATGTCACTTGCTGTCTTTTACCCCAGTGGCTTATTGCAGAGGCATGTTTAACTTGGAGGAGGAAGGCAGAGAGCTGTGGCTGTTCCAGCAAGTGCACAATTAACACGCTTCTGCCCATCCGCTGGAAGATCTGTGTGGAGCTCTGGAAGAGACTAAAAACAGGCAAGGAGGATCCTGGTGCCTTTTCCCTCCTACCAGGACTGGGGTGAGCTGGGCTGGTTTTAATTCTGTGTTTATAAGTAAAGGTAAGCCTGAGGAAAGAGCTGCCTTTGAGAATTTGTTTTGCCATTCCCAGCCTATGAGCCTGTCTACGCACTCACTCAGGCACATAGTAGCTAATACAAGATTCTTGAAAATAATTGTTTGGGGGGTCTGAAAAGCCAGCAGGTGAGAGGTAGATAAACCGGTTGGGAAGGTGAACCTTGACAACTCCTCGGATGACCTCAACCATCTCTGGCAAGGCTATGGCCTTGGAGCCCTGTCTGCAGCTGCTCTCAGGGCTGGAGAGCTCCCTTGAATTAGCACCAGACATCACTGCTATCATCAGCCTCCAAGGAGGTCCTTTAGCACCCACCTGAGTGGTGGATAGGCTGTGATTGCAGGGATTTCCTTCTTCGGAGTTTCTGGATTTGGAGCCCACATCAGTCCCCTGGTTTTGCACCTTCAGTGTCTCTGGGCACACCCCAAGGCTGGCTGTGGCCATTGCATGGTCAGGAGTTTTAAAGGTTGTAATTGGCATCACAACACTTGGGGAAGAGTTGGAATATTAAACAATTTTCCTGGGACCTAGTCTGAAGAACCATTTTTAGGCGTAGTTTACAGTAAACATTACCTTGATACAATTTTTTTTTGTTCGGAAAGTGTTCTTTAAGTTTTTTTAAGCACTGGTTATACTGGGACAAGACCTCATGTGAATGCAGTTTTTTTTGGTGTCAAAGTGCTTTGTACCATACAACTCTTCTTTCCAAAAAGAGCTGTAGTGCTTTTCCTATTCTAATATACTCTACAATGCTCTACCTTTCTATGTAGATGAGATGTTAATGGCAGAGACTTCACTGCAGAGTGGTGAGGGTGAGCAGGATGGTAATTAGAGCTTTGCTTTTTATTGTCCTTATATAATGCTACTGTGGATATTTTCCACCCCAGCTGTGGCTCCCAGCCTGCCCAGTCTTACCTTCCATTGTGGCATGGATTTTGGATCCCACAGATTCAGGGGTACATGGCAAGATACCACAGAATATTTGTTCATTTTCTGCAGAGGCAGACTTGTGCCTGCAGATTTTGTTTGTACATGAAGCCAGGGATACTCCTCAGTCTTCTAATCAGTTTTCTAGAGCCAAGACCCAAACACTGGATTCTTAGAAGTGTCAGGTTTTCAAGGACACTTGAAATCAGAACTTTGATTTCTCCCCAGATCTTGTGAGCATTGTTTGCACTTATGTTAAATTAGATCTGTGTTATATCATCAGAAATCACTCAATAACTTTCAACTGTCCTGTAAAAGCTCCTGCCCCCTGCAGAACACAACCACTGTGAGTGTGACTTCTCTGGAAGAGCTGGGCTGGAGGTCAGTGTGCTTCTTTTGGGCTCTGGGGGTTTGCTGGCTGGGTGGCAGTGCTGGCTGAGCCTTGTGGGTGGGCTCAGCCATGTGGGCACCTTCCCTCAGCATGACAGGAATTGTGTTCCTGGAAATCCCAAACTAACAGAGTCATTCCTCAACTCCTGTCAGGTGAGATTTCCAAGCACGGAAACCAAGGGTGGAAAAAGGAATGTACAACAGCATTTCTTAGGCTGTGTGTTATTCCTCCCCAGCAGTTCTTGACAAATTCTGCAAAATTACTTCATAAAACCTTTCCCTGAGGTGAGAGTATTCTTGCACCCTGGAGAAGCAGAAATCTCTGCAAGAGCTCAGTAGGCGTTTCACACCTGATGGAGTACTTACAGAAATAATTAAGGAATATGAAAAAAACCCCAAATATTCTTTAGGGTTTCATCCCATGTCCAGCAAAGACACCACCAGAGATCTTACACCTGAACAATCCTTATGATTGCACATTTAGATCTTCTATGATTCTTCGGGGAGATAAGGAGAGATAATAGCACACATCCCATGAAGTAACTGGTAGGGCTATCAAATCTCTGTCTCACCACCTTTGTGATGCTGAGTCACAAATCCTTTTGTTGAAGGCCTGTAGAAGACCTGGCATGCTGGGACCTGCTAGCACCACAATGACAGGATTATTAGTATTAGTCCTATTAACACCACTACTGCTACTAATATGTTAATGAGTCATATGTTAATAGATTAAGAATGAATTATGTACTGAGGTAATATATGTAACACTTTGATTTCAAGTGAAGGTCATTTGCAAATGTCATGTGTGCCTTGCTATGGGAATGTATTTCACTGCTTAGGAACTCCAGAGCTAGAGAAACATTTGGCATTGCTCCTGTTTTCCTAGAAGTTTTCCACAGAGCTGCTGTTTGTAAAATGGTGCTGCTCATTTTGCTCTTGTTTTTGTTAATGAAATAAGAAAGAACCCAATTCTATATTTTTGAGGCACACATTTTCCCATTAGTTTTGAAAGGAGCTAGGAGGATAATGAGAAATATGGGGCCAGTCCTCAAATGTGCTCTTTGAGATGGTTGGTGAGGGACAACAGAGCGTTCTTCTTTCTGACTCCTGCAATTCCAGAAAAAATTCCAAGAGAAGCTCTTTTAGCACAATACTATCCATAGTATACCCCCTGTGGCCTAGACAATGCACATGTCATGCACAGGAATTCTCCTCAGAGTCATCACAATGATATTTGATTTATATTGCTGGTTTGGAATTTCATGCCATGATTGGATTTTTGGAGGAATTGTGTTCCCTTCCAGGGGAAATGGGAAAGAAGGAAGGAAGGAAGGA